>JAUMJK010000900.1:0-282500 GCA_033558105.1 Coccyzus lansbergi
GGTAACATGGTTTTGTATATATTATTGCATGGAAGATACTTGTTACTTTCAAGTATATGTATTAAATCGAGATGAAAAATAAGGGAAGACCATGAAGATCTAACTATACTAAAGACACTGGGCAGCTGTACAGTGCAGAGGTGGAAGAATGGCATTTCAGTAAAGAACAGTAATAAAATAGATAGCAGACCCTAAAATCTAAATATGAAATGCTGAATGCTAAATTAACAGGTTTCTGCCTTTGCAGTATATTTTTCTAAAAATATTTTTAAAGCTAGAGCAAAATAATATATAGGTGCAGATTTCCAGTTAAACTGACAGAGAGTAAATGTTTTCCAAGAGATGATTGTAGGCTGTTGGAGTGGAAATCCGTGAACTAAGAAAGCACTTGACGGAGCATGGGACATCTTCCAGTTCATAGAACCAAAGATTTCTTTTCTAACAGTACTCCTGAATAAGCTTTCAAAATTTATTGTTAAAACTTGGAATTCCGGGCTTTTGGAAGTAGGATTTTTAAAAGATCAGAATCACTCACACCTGATTCTACATCTCCAGCATTTTCAGTGTTGAGATACTGAGCCAATACAACTCAAAGGTGTTGTGTCCAACTTCTCAAAAAAAACAAGAGTGTTTGTATTAACTTGCAAATTCCAGAAAGTTTATTTGTTCTTAGGAAGTGGGTAGGGTTTCAGATTTGAAGTATGCAGAGGTATAAGAGGCAGGTAGTAGGAATGCTGGGCCAAACTCCCTTTGAAAGACAGTGACCACTGGCAAATATTGAAGAAAAGATAGTAACAGGTCAGGTTCAAAGCATCCTTCCCACTGTATGGTTCCAGATCCTGTAATTCAGATCAGAGGTTGCAGGTGAGTTATTTTGAAACCTGTCCTCTTTTTTTTTTTTTTTTTTTTTTTAAAGTGCTGTTCTGCACCTTTACTGCCTGATCTCAAGTTATTCCGATACATAATTCACCACATACTTTTTTTCTTGTTAAGTAAATTTCTATCAGAATTTGCATGCTGTGAACTTTATTGGGTCATAATTTGTCTTGGGGTGGTAAAGTAACTAGCTGTTAAATTTCATGTTTTCTGATGATTCTGGAGGCAGATCTGGAAGAAGAAGAGGTGAGTGAATACCTGCTGCCAGCTTTTTGAGCTTTCCTTCTATTGCCACCCAGGCTACTCACCTTTTCAGGGACTCACCCATTATAGAATGTCCTCTGGAAAGAAGGAGTCCTCTTGTCTTTCGTCACTGCCATGTTAGTTTTCACATTAAATTTCCTGGTTCCACCATACTATGTATGAATTTGAATAAGCATACATATGGTTTCCTAACTGTATTCAACCAGCAAAATAATATATTTCTGTTTTAACACCTTAATCACTGTTCCATTTGAATATATTCTGGTTTTAATTAGAATTATGCAATGCCATACATCTTCTCTGCATATAGCCCTAAAGGACTCTAAAAATCCAGAAAGGAAGACTCATTTTCTACAAGCCATTTTGCAGTCATTTACTGTTAAAGCACTGAAAGTTTCAACTATGGATACTCATTTACTCTTTAAGAACTAAGATACTGTAGCAAGAGAGTGATCAACAGAAAACAAAAAAAGCAATTGCACTACATAAGGTGTATTTTTCATATATTGTTTTTAATGATTATTTCATCTTTTTTTCAGAAGATATAAAGCAATGATACAGAAGTTCACTTTTATTGAAAAAATATTTAGGTTTTGGTGCTGTTTGTAATGTATATCATTGAAAATGAGGGCTTGTTTTCTATTTGTTTGGGAAAGTAAGGCTGAAATTAATAATGAAACTATTTAATATAACAGCATACTTTTTTATGTTAGGGTGGGTAGACAGAATAGGCTCTTATGTCTGTTATACATCATATGTGCTTATCTGGTGACCTGTTTTCAGTGGCTTGCAGCCCCGGTTCGTGATCTGAGTCAGAGTTAGCATTTATAGTTGAAGATAAGATTACCTTCAGTGATCTGCTGCTTCTTCCCTGCTGCCGCTGGCCATCCCTGGAGCAGTGGCAGCTGAGGGTGATGTAACCTCTCCATCCGCCCTTGCTTTTCACAGAGAACCATTTCATCATGCACACATTGATTGCCATTTGTGCCAGTTTGCTGTGTTCTAGGCTGTATCATTTTGCTTAGGTAGTCACTACTTTTAAATGAGGCTAACTGAAAGTAAATATTACTGAAGTTCTAAAATATTTGTAGTTATTTCTCTGAAAAGCTGAAATAGTTCTTCTGGGCAAGGTTTTACATTTGTACTTTATTTTCTGCTTGGAATATTTGGCCAAATTAGGAGCCCCTTGAGTCATCATTTATGTATATTCAATTGAATTTCTTTCAGGACTGTAAGCCGTTGTCTCTACATATTGCTTTTGTATTGAGTATATTTCAATCTCTATCAAGAAAGGTTTAATTAAATGTATTACTCCTAAATTCTCCAAGGCTCATGAACTGCTTGTCCTCTTCTTTCAGTGGTGCTTATTCTGAGGAAATATTTGAGACGAGAGGAGAAAATACCCAAAATGATGTGCAGATAGGCAAGATCTAAATTTGGCTCTAAATATCGAACTGTTGAAGGGAAAGAGGGAGGATTGTTACCCCTGGAATTGGATGCTGAATTGATCCAGGGTTTCTTTAGTGTCTTCAAAGAGCTGTGAAACATGTAGCCAAAATGCACCTGAAGCCACTGAAAGACAGCAACCCACTGCTACAGTCCCTACAACCAATCTCTCGGGGCACTAGGAACACATCTGTGTTGCTAAAACTAAGCTTTACAGCCATGCAAGCATCAGTATGATACCATGTAATGGGATTTTAATTTTAATTAGCTAAAAATACAGTAAATTACAGGGTTTGATTGTTTTTTAACCATCATTTCTATTAAAGAATATTAATACTTTCTTTGAAATCAAATTACTTTGAAAGTCAAGTGTTCAAAAAAAGTTGGAAAATGTCAGAACGAAGATTATTCAAACTGTTTTAATTTTTCCTTTGCATGTATGCATAACGATAAGATCTTTAATTATGTGATCACATAATTTTTTCACAGGAGGAATGATGCTCAGAGAATGAATCAGGGATGTTTATTAAAGGAAGCTGTTGTCTCCAGAACCCTTACCTTAATTGCTGGAAAGCATAGTAATTTAAGTAGAGGGCTGCAGGAATCAAAAGCATGCTCTCTAGGGCATTTGAAATCCCCAGTGAAAACCTGGATTTTATTCTCTCTTTTTCAAGGAGTTTGTGAGTCTGGAAGGTCACTTATTTTGGAGGTGATCTCTGTGTTACTAGTTGCAGCACACACATGCTAAAATACTTGGACTCTGAGCACACCTGCATTTGGAATGAACCCAAGTGTGCTTTGAGTATATAAAATGCTGTAAAAATGCAAAGTTCTCTCACAAGTAAGGCTTGAAATACTTTACACTGACATGGCAATGCCAGGATTTCTGAACTCCTTTGTCTTTTAAGCAGCCAGATTCTTCTCTCTAAAAGGGAAATACAATCATAATACTACAGCTCAGTTAATTACACATTTGAACTATTCCTCCTGAATGCCATGTAGGGAAATTACATATAATATGCATATTTGTGTAATCATACAATCTATATTTATATAAATCTATAATATATAGTATCTTACATGATATAAAATGAGGAATTTCATTTTGACTAACATACTATAAATGAGGCTTTTGGAACACTGCTGGCTGATAGGGATAAAAACAATGCGTAATCACTTTGCAGTCTGAAAAAATGAGGCAGGATCCTACAAATGCTCAGCTCACTCCTTAAAACAGAGCATGTTTGCTATTACTGCACTAGATGAAGCAAAGATCCTGTAGGGTGAAAACAGCATATAATGTTTTATTTGGAGTTGCATATAGATATGGATTGTTCCATTGTTCTAAATGTTTGACTTTGTGCTGCACCATCCCAAATGTGCCAAGCTGGTTTAGACGCAGATTTGGGAATTAATTTCCCCTAGATTACCCAAACCTCTCAGTAAAAGGAAAACCGCAATGTAAGAGCCAGATTTCTCACCGATTTTGTTATGTTGCCTTGTTGTCAACTGATCTTTGGTGGAAGGAACCACAATCCCAAAGACCATTTGCTCCTCGCTTTTTATGGAGAAGGAGGAATTGTTAGGTCTTGTCAAGTTAGCAGATGAGTGAGTGAAGTGTGAATATATGAAGATGTTTACAAGGTAAATAGAGCCTTAATGAACAGATTATATTTAAAACTAAAAAAATATGAGGAAAAGAGGAAATGGTTTTCTCTCCCTATGTGTAGTCCCTCAGGACAAGCTTTCTGATTGTATTTTCACTTTCTGTAAAAATCACTCTAAATCTAATGTAAGGGATTCTACTTATTTCCCAAATGAAACAGGAAATATATTTTTTAAGTATCAAGAATTAATTACCTCAGTTACTGAAATCTGAACTTAATGCTATATGTATTGCAGTTAAATTTTGATCTCTGGTCTTACTGATCTCCTTTGCACGTGGCAAGATAAATATGTTGGTGTTTCATGTTAATAATCCCCTACATCTAAGAGTCACAGTAAAACCTGATTAAGACAATAGGCTAAAATAATTTTTGCCCTCCTGTTTTGTGTCTTTTTTTAAAACTTCTTTAAAAATTACATTTACCGTTGCTTAGGCAGTGGTAAATTCTTCATACATCATGTAGAATCATTTAAGTTGGAAAACAATAAAAATTAAAAAATATGAAATCATTCAGAAATCTCTTCTGCTTTGGTAAGAGAGTACCTTCTTTTTCACATGATGTCACAGCTTCCCTTACAGTACCTATTTTATTTTGCAAAAGCAGTTAGAGGATATAAAGGGAATATCAGTTTATCAGTTCAGATGGACCAGATACTAAATTTGTTGTTTTAAAAAAGGTTGATGCCATGAGTAATGGGGTGTTCCTAAATTTTTCAGATAACTTTGGGTATAAAATATGGAAACACAAAGTGATTTTTTTTTAAATTCAGAAGGCTCTTTTGTCATGCTTATACATGTTCTAGATGAGACATTTTCACCTGAATTGGAAGGAAATTAGATACTTGCTTGGCACTTCATAGTGTTACTTTCCCTGCTTAAATTTGAAATTTTAAATTGCTTTTTTAAATTACTGGAATACCTGCTTTAACAACAACAACAAAAAAGCTAACTTCAGAGGAGCAGGTGTCTAGTTTGCTATTTATCTACCTTAACAAACAGGATTTCACATGAAAGAATCAGTCTGACTTCTCATATGCTAACAGTGACAGGATGCAAGTACAGTAATGTAATGTGATTATGTGCCTCCTAGGTATAATTCTGATAACTACTGAAGAAATACTGCTGCCAAGACAAGTCTTGTTAGTTTATTCATTGATAAATTTCTTCTCTTGAACTGTATTTTGAAGCATTTCAGTAAGACATTCAAGCTTGGCAGTGAAAAAGTACTACACATACGTCTTCCGTAAATGTTTAGTAGCTTAACTTCAGTATGAGTAACAAGACATTTCAACGGGTGGTGAAAAGTAATTTTTTTCTAAATATATAATCTTTATAGTTAAAATTGAAATTATCATAATTGATCTTTTTTACTTACAAATAAAGACTATTTTAATAATGTTCTGCTCCCATATGACAGAAACATGTAGATCATTGTGTAATCCTTTATCCACTGGACTCTCACAAGATGTTCTTGAGGCTGAAAATGTAGACTTATTACATACTCATTTGTACCTGGGGAAAATGTTATGTGGGATATCCTCCCTAAGTCATGTCTGAGATTTTTTTCTTTCGCATTTGCCATGCTGAGTCTTTAGTGATCTTTTGGTGTAAAAACAAGAACATTTTAGTTTGGATCAGGAGCACTTCAGACTTTCTGAATCAAATCTCCACGTTGTTCCCTTTTTTTTGCTGTTCATCACTCCTGATTCACATACCCAGAGCACAGGGCACCATTGGTTCCAGGAAAGGGCAATAAGAAGTTGTGCTGGGTGAGCACAGATATGTGTGTATCTGCTGTGTGGGACCAGACAAGAGTGACTAAAGTCAGGCTAAGTGTGCTTAGCCTGGAGTCACTTGGTCTTCAGTGCCTGTTGTTTCTCTGCAGTTTTGTTTCTGCTGTACCCCAGTGGTTGCTATAGAGTGCTATTGTACATACAGCCTATCCTCATTGTATGTGTTAACAAAATGTGCAATAAATGGGTTATATCAGTATTGTTTGATAAGCTATTGAGCAGGACTGTTGTATACTCAAAGGAAACAGGCTAAATGCTAATATCCAAATCATAGTGTTCCAGCTGGAATCAGTGGCCCAAAAGACAACTCTGTAGTGTCCACTGCCTTTTCTTGTGCAGCCTTACACTAGGTGTGCAGAAAAGAAGGGTAACATGTTTCCTATCAATGGTGGAAGCCCAGCAGCTGCCAGATGTCTCCTTGTGTACTGTCATTACGTCCCAGTTGCTCACAAGATGCTGCCATCCCCATGTGGAAAGAAGAAATGATACTGTGATTCCATAGAGATGTGCCAAACAAAGCATGTAGCTGCAGTACTGAAACCTTTGGATTTCCATGCTTTCAATTAAGAGTATATTGAACAGTATTTTGCTTTTTGTCTCTCCACAGTCACCAATTATAATAACGTGGTAGAAGCAAACTCAGATTCAGATGATGAGGATAAATTACATATAGTGGAGGAAGAAAGTGTAACTGATGCAGCAGACTGTGATGCTAGTGTGCCAGAAGATGACTTGCCAACAGACCATGCAGTATTACCAGAAAACAGTGAAAGAGAAGGGAGTACAAACAGTTGCTGGGAAGATGAAGGTATGTTTATTTTCACTGATTACACTATGTAGAGAAAGCTTTCTGAAGGATTTGATGGATCTTTTTTGGGGCACTTTGTTACTGAAATAACATGTAATATTCACAGTCAAAAAAAGAAAACATGAGGTTTTCTAATGTGTTTATTGTAATATATTTTGCGTTCTTCACTTAATAATTGAGGCAGGTTTGGAGGTGTGTTCATTTCATTGGTTGTTAAACAGGAATTTCAAATCTTTGTATGCAGCATTCTCAAAGGTGGTCAGAGACTAGTTAGTTGGTTTTAGGTTTTCCATCTCTTTTTGCATGACAAGTATCTGCTGTGGCTCCCAGTAAGGGTTTCCTCAGCTTAGGGAGTATGCAGTAAGCCAAAACCATGAAACAAAATAATATTTAGATGTAAATTTTTGCCTGTGAGCTGCTTCTGCCTTTTGCTTTGTAAAATATAGCTAGAAAAAATAGTCTTTAGATTATCAGTTTGGAATTGGCTATATTACTCGTAATGAATCTGTATTTTGAAAATAGGAGGAGGTAAGTGTACATATTATGGAGCGGCTTTAGAAACTGCAAAGTCAGAATGATCAGGAGTCCTTTTTTACTGTGGAATCAGATATACTGAATTTCATATCACAGCATGTTTATGTTTGAGCCAAATTGGGATAAATGCATAAATTAATGGAATGTATTTCAGAATTTGGCCTTAATTACCTGAAAGATGCAGAATATTTTCAGACATATCCCTGTTTGCAGTTCCGTAGCATCCACCTTGTTAAAACTGATGGTTTAAGACAAATTGCATGGCCTCACATCTAAACAAACAGAAAGCAGTCATATGGTCCCTAACTGCAATCCAGCTGAGAGAGCAGCTGAGCGTTCAAAGAATAGCATCAACTCAGCCTGGTTTTACATAGCTGCTACTGCCAAGGTATGCTGTGCAGGGAAATGAGTATTTTGGAGCTAAATTAATAGGTAGGTAATTTTTCTTTTTTTTTTGTTTCTGTTTTTTGTTTCTCCTGTAATATGTTTGCTGTGCTGCAGGCTGTATCTGTCAGGAATTCTGGTTACATAAACGTATGGAGTGTTGAACTCCTCGAGCATAGGTGTAGGGAACCCTGAAGTATGGAGTGAAGAGAAACACTGGCTTAGGGGGGTGCTGGATCAAGACCCTTGGACTGAATGTTTCTTGTAGGTGTACCTGCAGGTAGTCATGACACAGTATCTTGCCTCAGACAATGTTTCCGTGTTTTTCAGATCTCTAGACATGTGACGTCATCTTTTTTGATTCCCTATTTCAAATTTGCCATTTTTAACCTTTTAAAATATGTTTGCTGAAATGTAGCATTTGAACCAAATTCTACTCTGATTATAGAATCATAATGCGGACAATGTTTCCTCTACCTTGGCCATTGCTTACAAAGACAGGCTTTCATCAGCATTTAGGCAGACAAAAGATATACATAATTACCATACAGGCTTGCTCAAACTACCATAAATTTCTTCTGCAAAAAAGTGTACATTCCGAAGCCTCTTTTGTAGCAGTCTGGAGGTTTTTTTAAATGATAGTAAGGTTTTATTAAATAAATAGTTTGAATTTCTGGCTATAACTAAATGAGAAAAATGAAGGTTACATTAAGTTTTATGGAGCTTTGATTTGCTATTGTAAAGTACTATTTATTTTTTTACAGCCTTCTTAGAATTAAAGCTGTGAGCTAAGAATCATATCATCAGTCTTGCTTGCACATTAGAAATATGAACAGAGGGGTATTGAATACACGCTCTCTCTCACGCAGGGAAAGATACTGGGGCAGGTGTCTATACAACACTAATACCATCTTCAGAACTGGTGATTATTTTTTGAAAACATACTCTACAGCAGTTTCAGTAAGGTCAAATAGTACTGAAAGTTCCTGATTTCAGTTGAACTTGACAGAATTAGTCTGTTACATATTTATTCTGTTCACAAATGTCCAAGAATAGAAACAACACACGTAATTTTTCTTTATCATATTAGTTTCCTTCCGTTTCCAGTCATTCTAACTGAATTGCTAAAAGACCTTTGGAACAGGTGTTTTAAGTATAAGGTGTGCATCTTGAGAGGTTTAACTGAAACAGTCACATGGGTTTGAAAAAATGAACCACACGTATCCTGCAGAAGTTGTTGGCAGTGTACCAGCATTCATGTTGTAATGATTCTGTTTTATGATTACTTTTTTTTTATGCTTTAGTTTAAAATAAAACCTATGGTGTAATTTGGGAGGGGGGAAAAAAGCAGGGGTTAAACTTCTTGACTTATATTAATGCTCTTTAAAAACATTATTATGTATTATAAGTATTTAGCAATTCCAATGTGGAACTAAGACAGCTTTGAAAAACTGAAAATATAAAAAGATTGTACAGATCTTGAAATAATGTTTAAAAAAATAATGAAGTTTTTTATGCTTAAGCACCTCCTGGAACTCACAAATTCCTTTAACTCATAAAATTTTAGGTTGAGCTCATAAGTTGCAAAGTAGATGGTGTTCTTTCAGTGTGGTGGGCAGCTGAGGAAGATTGCTGTACTCTTTTGTATTAATTTCATTTGGTAGGAATGCTAAAAAGTGTGGCATCTCTTTCATTGACTGGGCAATACTGTGAGCTCTAAATTGTGCTTGCTACATGCACTATGTACATCAGAAAATGAGCTCTAAAGAATTTAAATTAGAAACTCTTCTGCTGGGTTTTGGAGTTTATTCCCTTCTCTGAAGATAAGACTGTGGTGAAGTTTGTCTTTCTGCCTACAACCAACATTTTGATTTTGCTAGTGGTTTAAATCTGATCAGTTACCTTACCCATCCAGAGATCTTTGTAGTCAGCCTATGATGCAGTGATAATGTCATGCCTATTCACTGCCAGTTCACACTGTTGCTTCTGATATGAAAATCGTTAGCATTTAATCCTAGGAAGTCCCAACATATCTATAAGCCTCTGCTCATAATCAGTGATGAGATACAGAAGCCCAAGAACATGTTTTACAAGTATCCGGTGTGTCCAGATGTAATGCCAAGATGGATATTCTTGCCCTAGATGCTATTTATGGAGGCTTATATTTAAGCAGTCATTCAAGAGATAGCTCAAATTTCTTCTGGAATTCAGAGCTGTCATTTCTCCTTGGTGTAACAGTTTCATAAGACCTGTTCCCCCATCATCACATCCCTTCCCTTTGCTACGTAGCAGCTGTATTTGCAGCATGATAATTTGGCTTTTGGGGCCATAATAACTAATTTATCTAACTGTCCTGACTAGTCATAGTTATAAAGATGAAGTTCTGCATAACATTTTTCAAATTATTAGTTATTCCTACAGCTTTAAGGAATATCAGCCCCTGTGGAAAAGGACTCCTCCCTGTCTTATACCCTACTTTTAGATATGGGGAAGAGAAATCACCAAACAGAGGCTATGTTTATTAGAACTGAGAGGAGTTTTAACTTCACTGAGATTAATCTATAATGCCATAAATTCCTTGACATTCCCTTGGGAAGAATGTCTTTTATTTGTACTGAAGCCAGTGGAATTCACTGGAGACACTACAGTTTAAATTTCTATGAGTTATAATTTATTGATATTCCCCCTTTTCATCATGGTTGTTTCTCCCATCGTGTTTGCTCTTGAGATATTAATGTTTAGGTTTAAATTTGCTTTGCATGCAGCCATCCATCTTACAAATCCCGAACCAAGGTTGTAGTTTCATAAGCCAAAAATATGATTAGCTCACAACCTAGTATTGACCAATAAAATATGGACTGGTTTGGTCTGGGTTATTTTTTTTAGATGGCAATTAAAGTAATATTTAAGAGTTATGGTTACCTTTTAAGTATATTTCTTGTTTTCACTGTCCGCAGATATAGCTTCCACATATTTGGGGTTTCTGGGATTTTGTCAAAGTAGACAGAACTAATAATCATTGCATTTGAAGAAGCTAATTTTGCCTTAGAACTTAAAGGTCACCTAGATTTTGCCATCTTCCTTTTAAAGGAAAAATTGGCTTCTCCTGTAATTAAAATCTGGAATATTCTGGGGTTTTGACTAGCCCAACCAAAGGATTTTTCTCTGCAGTGAAGTAAAGTAAATAAAAGTGTAAGAGTTGCTGTTTCAGATGATAGTAGTTGTATAGTCTAACCTCCTGTATCACATAAGAGTCTTTTCTGCAGTGTATCTCTGAAGCATCTTAGGGTTCCATAATAAAGCTATGAAATAATGCTTTAATTTCACATATATTAGCATAGTGCTCATAAAGGACTGAAAAAACCAGGATGGCTTTCCTATGCACTCCTGCTGCAAGCCAGTTACTGAAAGAAATGGCAGCAGCAGCTTTTTCCAGTAGGGGTTTCCAGGTCCAGGCTACACAACAAACATAAATTAGGCACAATTTGGACTGTTTTTTATTTGACTGACCAACCTGTAGTGAGTTAAAACTTCCATGTTGCATCCTTGAACGTTGCTGCTTGGCAGGAATTGATGGAGCTTCAGAGGCAGGTAGGCTCTACAGTGTTGGTTCTGCAGACATCAGATACCTGCAAACTCCTACAAGGTATTGGAACTGGTACATGAAGCACTTTTGTAGTGCACAGTGATTTAAATGGGGGTTGTATATAAAATCCTTGTTTGTTTAAGCAATCGCAGCCTATAACTGGTTTCTAGACAGTTTACAAGAAAGACAATGCATTAGGTAGCTGTTTGCAGCAAATTACCAGCAAATCATCAGTCATTACTGAAAACTGCTAATTGGAGAAAATAAAGTAAATGTATCTGGTTTATGATACTCTGGTTTCCAGAAATAATATTCCAGTGTATCAGATAGCTGCATTTGTAGGGAGGGTTATTTAAGTAGCTGACTGTATTTGCTGGAGAAACACACTGTTGCTGGCTTTACATCTCTTCAAATAGTGGTTGGGGTTTAGTATTAATTCCTTTAAGATTTTATTTCCCTAGCTGTGAAATATCTGTGGTTCAGCTGATCACATACTGCTGAAATAATGTGGAATTCATATTTTTGAAAGAACATTGTGTTTAAGTGCAGTTCTTCTGAAGAGAAATTGGAAAAAGGGCTGAAGAACAACTCAAGTGGTTGTGTTTGTGGCTTTTGTTGTGGGTATTTTTTTTAAATAGTATGTTGGTGGTATTTTTTTTCTGAAATGTACTATTTCTGTAGGAAAAGAAACGAAGGAAATCCTGGGGCCTGAAGCTCAGACAGATGAAGTTGGATGTGCAGGTACGTCTCTGTTAGTCTAAGTCCTTTATGGGGCTACAGGGAAGCTGGGGAGGGACTTTTTACAAAGGCATGGAGTGGTAGGTTTAGGGGGAATGGCTTTCAATTGGAGAGGGGCAAATTTAGACTAGATGTTAGGAGGAAATTCTTCACAATAAGGGTGGTGAGGCTCTGGAACCGGTTGCCCATAGATGTTGTGGCTGCCCTATCCCTGGAAGTGTTCAAGGCCAGGTTGGATGGGGCCTTGAACAGCCTGATGTAGTGTGAGTTGGAATTAGATGATCTTTAAGGTCCTTTCCAACTCAAACTATTCTATGATTCCTAAAGTGCTATTGAATTTTGGCTAGGTTAATATTCTTCTGAAACATTTGTGGTTCTCCCACCACTCCCCGTAAACTGCTTTGCTCTTCTACGCTAAAGGTCTTAAGTTGTCAGCCGCACTTGGGCTGAGGAAGAATGGTGTGGGCTCATTTTGAGTAGCCTGGGCCTGGAGATGTAGGTGACTGGTAACACAGAGCAGTGCTGTTGCCCAAGGGCTGACTGCAGCACTGGTGCAGCGTCACATCTCTGAAGAGTAAAGAAAGGAGTAACACTAGTCTTGTGTATAGAATACAGCTACAGGTCAGTAGATAGTGTTTTAAACTAATAAGAAATATAACCAAATAAACTTAAGCTAATACTGTATCTTCTTATCAGCTTCTCTTTACTGAAGGCAAAATATAATGTGTGTTTCAATTTCAGACTCAAACCGAAAGCCATGCTTTCTTATTTTGTTTTTCCTCTGGTTGAGTAAACTATTTAACATATAGCCCATCCACCGATTTAAAAAAAATCCCAAACCTTAAACATGGACAAAATGAAAACTGTAGATTCAGGTATTCTTTTTTTACTTGCTATAAAGTGAAATCTCCAAAAAATAAGTATGAAGAACTACATTATGTATTGCATTGCAGTCTATAAATGAGAAAGACTGTCTAATGTCATAAAAAGATTCTGTCAAATTGTAAATTGACATTGTGACTTCACGCTGAGTGAGGAATTGTAAAACTTCTTCCTTTAAAAAATGTACCTCACATTATTAATAGTGGAGGATGTCTCATGATTCAGTGTGCTCTCACAAAATGTTCCACCATGGTAAGCATAGGTTCTGTGAACAATGCATTTAAGCAAATACTTCATAGCAAATATTTATCATGCAAACATGAAGTAAAATCTTCAATTTATTTTTTGTGAACTTTGAAGTACAGTTCTTCATTGATTGTCTTCTTAGGTTTTAAAGTGGAAAGTATTGAAGGATATTAACTAGATCTGAAACCTTTTTGATAGCCATTTCCAACACTGAAGGACATGGCACTCAAAATTCGTGTTTGTTGCATTTCAACCAACCAACTTGATATTCAGAATTTAAATATCTTCTGGATTTGCACTAATGAACAAGTCTTAAATAGCAGTAAAAATTATGTCTTGGAGGCAACAAATTTACTTCTAGAAACATAGGAGCCAAGACTGTGAGCTGACCTTCAAGCTGCAAGGGCTAAATCATAATTAATGTTGCATGTAATATTTTTAAGGAAGTTGGAAGGAGCAACTCGATCTAAAAATATAAAAATGCACTGAGCTAAAGAGCCAAACTGTGGTTTTAATCAGTTTTTTTAATCATTTTTTAAAATATAATCATGCCATTGGCTCTCTGTTTTAAAATTTGACATATGCCTGCGTCTTAAAGGGCTTGACCTGTACTAGTATTTGTAAAGAATTTTGAAATCCTTGGCAGTGTGAATTACTGAATCTTGTTTATGTTTTGTTTAAACTCTACATTTCATATCTTGTATCTTGTTTCTCACTCTTAGTAAAAGAAGATGAATGTGATTCTGATGCAGAAAATGAACAAAACCATGACCCTAATGTTGAAGAATACCTTCAACAAGAAGATACAGCTGTCATTTACCCTGAAGCACCTGAGGAGGACCAGAGACAAGGCACACCAGAGGCTAGTGGTCAGGATGAAAATGGTAAATATACCATACCAGTTCCATTCTTACTGAATAAATTATTCCAACTACTTGACACGAAAATTCATACACTGAGGTTCAGTCGTATGGGCATCTCAGTGGTGACCTCCACTAACTGGAAATAAAAATTGAAGTTCTCATAAATGCAGTTAGTACCATTATGTGGAAGAACAGAACAAACATTTATTAAATACAATGGCACTGAAGCAAGAGATTATTTACATAAGAATAATGTAGGGGGAGTTACAACAATTTTTAAAATGTAGTTCTAAACAAAGTTGCCAGAATAATCTGTTATCTAAAATTTATTTTATTGGGGAGTTAGCCTATGACAGGCTTGTGGATTTTTCCTGAAAAAAACAGCAGTGAAGCAAAAAGAAACATTGTTTATACAAAAAGGTTTATGTGAAATAAAATAATGACCCACTTCTATTTTTCTTAGTGGGAAGACATAAGGAAATACAGACTTTCCAATAGACTTTAAAAATATTATTTCATAATGAAGTGAGAAAGGTTCTTCTGAGTGAGATAAAGTCATACTTTGTTCACTTCTTCATTACGAAACATTGAAGGCATCTCCATCATAAAATATTTGAAGGCAAAACCTGTTCAGATTATTTTTGTGGTCTGCACTGCTTTCTGAAGTGTTCAGCTTTCATAACCTGTGAAAACTGCAGTTTCAACCATATTGCATTACTGTATCAGAGTATTAAGGATTTGCTAAAGAAAGTAACATCCTACGTAAGGGATTAGGAGTTGTCATTTAAAAAGAAGTGCACGTAATTGAAGGAAAAATGTCCTGGTAGCAGTACTGGAATCTAAGGAGACCAATGGAAGGGCCAGGAATTTTGTCCTGCTCTTTCAGAGTTTTTGTCATTAGAGATTTTAGAAAAAAAGAAGTTGTTAAAATATTTGAGACACTTAAATTGTGGACATGACTATATACAGAAATAGACACAGAAATTGACAGAGTTTCTCACAGCATTCTGCTACGGAAACTGTCAGCCTCTGGCCTGGACAGACGTACACTCTCCTGGGTAGAAAACTGGCTGGCTGGCCAGGCCCAGAGAGTGGTGGTAAATGGTGTTAAGTCCAGCTGGAGGCCAGTGACAAGTGGGGTTCCCCAGGGCTCAGTGCTACGTCCAGTCCTGTTCAATGTCTTCATCAATGACCTGGATGAGGGCATTGAGGGTACCCTTAGCAATTTTGCAGATGACACGAAGCTGTGTGCAAGTGTTGATCTGCTGGAGGGTAGGGAGGCTCTGCAAAGGGACCTAAACAGGCTGGACCGCTGGGCAGTGTCCAATGGCATGAGGTTTAACACGGCCAAATGCCGGGTCCTTCAGTTGGGACACAACAACCCTATGCAGAGCTACAGACTGGGAGAAGCCTGTCTGGAAAACTGCCAGGAGGAGAGGGACCTGGGGGTGTTGGTCGACAGCCGACTGAACATGAGGCAGCAGTGTGCCCAGGTGGCCAAGAAGGCCAATGGCATCCTGGCTTGTATCAGAAATGGTGTGACCAGCAGGGCCAGGGAGGTGATTCTCCCTCTGTACTCAGCACTGGTGAGACCGCTCCTTGAATCCTGTGTTCAATTCTGGGCCCCTCACCACAAGAAGGATGTTGAGGCTCTGGAGCAAGTCCAGAGAAGAGCGACGAGGCTGGTGAAGGGGCTGGAGAACAGACCCTATGAGGAGCGGCTGAGAGAGCTGGGGTTGTTTAGCCTGGAGAAGAGGAGGCTGAGAGGAGACCTCATTACTCTCTACAAGTACCTGAAAGGTGGTTGTGGAGAGGAGGGAGCTGGCCTCTTCTCCCAAGGGACAGGGGACAGGACAAGAGGGAATGGCCTCAAGCTCCACCAGGGGAGATTTAGGCTAGAGATTAGGAGGAGGAAGTTTTTCACACAGAGGGTCATTGGGCATTGGAATAGGCTACCCAGGGAGGTGGTTGAGTCACCTTCCCTGGAGGTGTTTAAGGCACGGGTGGATGAGGTCTTGAGGGACTTGGTTTAGTGTTTGATAGGAGTGATTGGACTAGAAGATCCGATGGGTCCCTTCCAACCTGGTTGTTCTATGATTCTATGATTCTATGATTCTATGATTCTATGAATAGGACCTGAATTACTAATATTTTGTGTATGCAGGTTTTGCAAAATTTAAGTAAGAGATATAGCCAACAGTAGTGCCTTAAAAATTACCATGTAATTAAGATTTTAATCTGTGGCTACAGTGGCATAAATTGTCAAGTTGGTTTTACAGGCTTCATTATGATTGCCATGTAGTCATTAAAAATAAACACTTGTATAATAATTTAAATTGGACCTAGCCTAATAAGTATACTGAAAATTATGGTGCTAAATAATAACTTTCGGTATTTTAAAAATTTGGAACAGAAAATGCCAAAAAATGTAGTGATATTTTTTAAATGTTAATGCTTCTAAACTGAATGACTGGACGAGAGAAGTGACAGAGAATTGGAATCGCTTTGGTAAACCATTACCATGGAAGCAGAATTTAAGTTTAACATGCTTCTGAAATTTTCACTAAGTAGTATTTACACTGAGATGGAGTATTCTTTGTGTCAGGTGAATTGAATTGTAGGCAGAAATGAAGAGATTTGAAGGGAAGCATACTGTGTCCGTGCATATGAGGAGAAATTAATTTTTTTACCAGCTGCCAATTCCAGGAAAAGCAGACAAGGGCCAAACAAAACAAAAACCAGTGCAGTACAAACATTACCTTGCCTGTTACTGCAACAAGTGTAAAAGAACCTATGTGACAGAGAAAGTGTTGGGGTTTAGTAAAAATGAATACTGTTCTGACTCTTTCTTTTCCACTGTTGCAAGAACAGTAAAAATAAAGTTAAGTAAATTCCACGCAAATAGAAAAAATGCTATTTATAAACCTTTTAATCAATCTATGATGATAACTGCAGGAAGAGGTCATGAAGGTAAATAATTCAGAAGTACTTTATAAATTGCTGCTTAACTTTATGAGTATTAATAATGCTTATAGTTCTGCAACTTAAAATACCTATGTGTGCAAATTTGCCCCTTGTGCTTCAGAACATAAAACAATAAACAGTAAAGACCTTCCACCTTCCTCCCTTGCTCTCACTCAGCACAGTGGATAGGTGCATTCTTACAAAATTTCCTTCCCATTTCCCTTGAAGCATGGGAGAGTAGCATCATCATTGGAGAATATCACACCTTATAAATTGACAGTTTGATCCAATACAGCAAACTTAAGCATTTACTTAAACACACTTATAGATGAATCTGTAAAGATTTTTTTCAATCTTTTAAAAATTTAATTTTTCAAGGGCAGAATAAGTTACTATATATGGGGGGTAAATGTATGCTGGTAAGAAGGGAAGGAGTTAAATCATGTATGACTTCTCAGAAATAGACTTGTGAAATTAATATTCAACTTCAATCTGATTTCACTTTGTCCTGTACTGATACATCAATAACTTCATGAAATCCAACAGCCTAGATTCCATCAATATCATTAGAATCTTATTTATGGCCTCATATTTGATCTCTTTCCTTTCTGTCCTACAGACTGTATGTCCTACTTACAGCTACATATCTGTGTATCATAGAATCATAGAATGGTTTGGGTTGTAAGGGACCTTTAAAAGTTATCTGGTCCAACCCTTCTGCAGTCAGGACAACTTCAGCTACATCAGGTTGCTCAGAGCCCCATCCAGCCTGACCTTGATTGTTTGTTCCCAGGGATAGGTCATCCACCACCTCTCTGAGCACCTCATTCCAGTGTTTCACCACCCTCCTTGTAAAAAATTCCCTCCTTGTATCTAGTCTCAATCTACCCTCTTTTAGTTTAAAACCATTACCACTTGCCCTTACACAACAGAGCCTGCTTTTCTACAGGCTGAAGAAAACCAGCCTACATAGGAGAGATGTTCCATCTCTCTGATCATTTTTGTGACCCTCCTCTAGGCCTGCTCCAATAGGTATACATATAAGAATTACAAACCACATTTCTATTCAATTTTTTTCAATTGTCTTTTCACTTCTGTGTTAGATAAAGGGAAAGAAAAGAATATTTTCTGCAGTTTGCAAATATTGTTTATTCCTTAGGAGCTGAAAACAGGATGACCAATAAGTCTGTCACTGATCTACTTAAATTTGTAAACAGGATTTGAGGATTGTCTGCAACTGAGCTGACCAGATCTACAATTATTACTAGATATTAAACCATGTTTCACAATTTTCAGACCACTTTTTAAACAAAAGTACATATAGAGACGCTCTAGTGCTGTATTGGGAAATCCAACCGAGTTGCTGTGAGAGATGTGGGTTTGGGTAATCATAATGTGCTGACTCTCTCCAGTCTTCACTGGGGGAACCATACCATACGGCTGTTGCTGCCATCATACTTGTGAAAAAAAAAAAAACCAATTATCATTATTCCTCTAAAACAGATGGATCGTCTAGCAGCTGCATGTTTTCTTATAGTAACATATGAAAAAGTGAAGTATGTTTGTTGATGTTAATTAGTTTAGAGCTTATGTTTATTTAAATATTGTATATCGTCTCTCCTGTGTAGGAACACCCGATGCATTTTCACAGCTGCTTACTTGCCCATATTGTGATCGAGGGTACAAGCGTTTTACCTCTCTGAAGGAACACATTAAATACCGCCATGAAAAAAATGAAGATAACTTTAGTTGCTCCTTGTGCAGTTACACATTTGCATACAGAACACAGCTTGACCGCCACATGACATCACACAAATCAGGAAGAGATCAAGTAAGTGGCATTTGAATTAAGGCTTTAATGTCCTCTGTGACAAACTGTCATTTGTTATGTGAGCAAAACTGTACAGAGCTAGTAAGCCGTTCATATCAGATTATCTACATGCTGAATTGCCAATCCTGGAGCATGTGCTTAAACTTGCTGCTGAAGCCAGACTGTTTCCGTAGTTGTCAAAGGATGAGATTTGAATTTCAAGTTGCAATACTACATAAAGCAACAGAAAGGGTTAAAGGTATTCTGAGGTGTTTTCTGTGGTTCATCGGCTAACCTGAGGGCATTATTCCTTGAAATGCCTTCTGTGAGTTAGCCATCTCTACAAGAAGGTCCTGAGATTCTGTTCCCATATCCGTCCTTTTCTTTTATTCCCACAATTTCCTATCATTCATTGTCCAGTATATGCTTCCATAGCTTATCAGAAGCGCTCTGAGGCTCAGGAACAAACTGAAACTCCGTGAAATGGTCAGGAATCATCCAAGGAAAAAAGGTGCAGATTTTCCAGCATGAGGTTGGAGAGAGAGAGGGATTTGGAGATGTCCTCCTCTGAGAAGAGACTAAAAAGACTGATAATTCTCCAGGGAGAAAACAGAAACATCATAGAAAGACACACAACAGTGCATAATGACAGGAATATAAAGGGAAAGGCACTTCAAAATTTCTTGCAGCTCCAAACCCACAGGACTTTCAATAAAACGAAAGGCCGTAACACAGACTAAAGGAGGTACTTTTTTATGCATTGCATATTAACCTCCATTCTACAAGGTATTTCTAAGAGTTTATAAGGCTTAAAAAATTATTATACATTTTCATACCTGAGTGTTTTCCTTCATGGGTAAATTAAAAGGAAAACGCCACCCTGCTGCAGGGATTTTACAATCTCACAGGGTTTGAAATATCCTTGCCAGCATATTCTGACATGGCAGTTCTTGTTTATTCAAATATATTTACTATAAACAATTCATTTCTGTCTTGCTGGCTTCCTGGCTTGTCTTCCACTTTAAAGTTATTGTGGTCTTATCTAAGTTTTATATTTCTAACTATAAAATTGATGAACGTTTTTTATATGATAATTTTATGTAAGCTAATTTTCAGTTTTTCCAACTAGAAGCCTAAAAGTAGAAGAAAAAATTAGTTGTAAGGGCTAGAAGCCTCTCCTATTTTTACATGAAGTGTGAACGGAAAGGTAAAAAATGCCAGGCAAATAAACAATCTCAGACGAATTGCTAGAAAGGGAAACTTAACTTGTATTCCTGCAGATATATTTTAGTGGGCTTATATTTTTGAAGGCAGAATTGTATATGATAAATGTTGTTTCTGTGAAGTACCTGGAACTCAATATTACACCCATTTAGGTGATTTTTCTCTAGTGTCATAGACAGAATCAGAACCATTACACATGAGTTTAGATATTTGGTAGATTTAAAGTGTGTTTGTCACATCTTCAAAATTGGCTTCATGTGCATGAAAATGATTACATCATTTTTTGTAATGGAAAATGTTTGGGTTTTTTTCCGTAGTATAGACCTCTTGGTTGTGGGTCTTAAACAGCTGTCATCTTCGAAACTTAACATCTTACTCTTAAAGGACTTCACCTGGAAGTGGATTCTTTGGAGAACTTTGTTAGCAGGTTAATGTTCAGTTTGTGACAATTTTGTAGTTGTTCTGCACAAGGACGCAATGAGCAGAGATGATTTGTAGTGTAGGGAAGGCAACGGAAGAGATACTCACACAGTGTGTCTCCTGCTGAGGAAGGGGGAAGTTTGCCAAGCTGCAGCTACTTCTACTCCAGCAGAGAGCTGAGAGCAATCCCTGCACCCTCCTTTGTCCCTCCCTCCTCCCTGTCCCTGGCGTCTCTTATAGCTACCCTGGCTGCTCATACACCACTAACAGTTGGTAGGAGATGATGTTATATGTGTATTGTCTGCTTTCACATGTGGAGCGCAAAAAGCTGTTGAACTATGTGTTGGTGCTGCTTGTATTTGGTTTATGTTTCTTCTCAACAAGCTACAAAACACCCATAGGTGGTCTGTTAAAATTTTGTATTGCCATAGACACTGATGAGAAATGGCAGTTCTTGAAAACCATGGTCAAATTGGCTGTGAAAAAGCACGGATTTATCTTTAATTCCTGTTTTCCAAATAATTTTTGAGGATTCCCATTAATTAGTTTCAGCTCTTTGTTATGAAAAGAGCGGACTCTAGTTCCAAGCACACTAAATATTTGGCACAGGGCTGTATTAGTGGCAAGTTAAAGTACTGGTGTTACAGATACAAGAAGGTAAGACAAAATAGATGGAAACACTGCCTACCAGGAAGTTCAGAGCAGCTTTTGGCTATGACCAAGAAAACAGGAAAACTCATTAAAAATTCAGTAAGAGAAATATGGGCTTCTGTGTCTTGGAAGTAGAACATTGAATTTTAAAGACCAGGGCAAAAACATTTCTGACAGATTGAATACATGCACTAATATTTAGTATGAATATTTATGGAGTCCAGCATCTACAGTAGCTCTGTGTATGCTGAGGTTCTTTAACTTATATAAACTCAAGTCAAACCATAGTAACTGATTCTCTGCAGGCTTAAGTAAGTTCTGCCAAGGTCCTCTAGTCTCAGTGAAGTTGGGCCATTCAAGTGAAGTGCAGCAAGTCAGGCACAATCATCTAGAACATCATCTTCAAGAGACCTAGCTGAGCAAATATGAAAAGCCATGTGGACTAGGGAAAGACAGCTGACAAACCCAGGAATAAGAGTAAAGTGCTACTCACACTATGTCAGAGTGGAGACCTAGCTGCAGAGCCTGGGAGGAGGTGGGAAGGAGCCTGAGGAGACTGGGAGCAGTATCTGCTGAGAGGTGAAAACTACAGCTTAACCAAACACTGGTCCCAGGGGAACTGTCAAATTGTAGTACTTGGAAGCAATTTAGTTTATCTTGTTTCAATTTGTCTTCTGTTAGCATCTCTATCATATGGAGGAGGACAGGGTGTACAGTGGGGAGGATTGATAATTTGGACAGTTTATCTCGTAGTAAAGTGTGGAGACTCTCATCCAGCAAACCGCGTGGCTGTGAGTTCCTCAGCTCTAAAGGCATAAATCAGAACACAAATATTATCCTGCCTTCCTATGCATTCCCGCTTCTCTAGCACAGATCTCAGCCCCCAGCTGCCATGCCTTGCATTCAGCAAGGTAGGAATCAGCTGCAGCAGATCAGCATTGGGTGTAGGAGCTCCCCGACACAATTCACAGCAGAGGAAGTTCGGTGGCAGCCACCCGTAGGCAGACGTTTCCCCAGAGTACATGAATAGCTTCGTTAATGACCTTAGGAAAATACTTGTCCTGGTTACCAAAAATCTGCAGCTACATCTAAATGATGGTAGAGTATCTTTTTGTAAAGTGAAGTCTGCCTAAAAAGGAGCCACTGGTTTTTTTGAATAAACAGTTTGTTTGAATAGAAAAAAATCTAATTCCTCCATTTTATGTTGGTAATTAAGCAACTCCTACTTCTGAAATGTATGTAATTTTCATCTTTAAGAATACACAGTCATAGTTTGTGATAAAATTATGTATCTTGCATATACATATCACATATATACTACATATGCTTACACAACTTTCTTAGCTTTTTCTTTTTTAAAACTAGTATAAGCAATAGAGATAAATTAAAATTAATTTGGAGCTTTACAATAAATGGTATCACAATGCAAACTATAACAAAAATAACCACAGCACGTCAGTGTAAATCATAGAACAACCAGGTTGGAAGAGACCCATCGGATCATCGAGTCCAACCAAACCAAATAGTGGTTTGACGTTGTGCACTTGGGAAATCCCGCAATATTGTTATTTATTTTCATTTTTTTTTTACATTTATTTTGAGAATTAATTCTGACTGAGAGTGCCTCTGTTGTCACTGAGCCATCTTTTGAGCAATCCTTTGCCATCATTTCATAGAGGAATCCAGGGCCAAGAGTAAGCGCTGGAAGCATGTAAATGGAAAAATCAAATCAACTGATTAAACTTTAAACAGGCTTTTATATGCTTTAATGTTTCTCTGTCCTGCATGACATATTCTGTGGGTGGTGGGCTTGGGGATTTTCTTGGTCTTTTTCCTTTCACAAGTAGAATTAGCGTGCATCCTGGAACTTCTTACTCACGTAACATGTCAGTGCAAGCGTCATTTGAAGTTAGAAGGGACAAGTATATTTTGTGGTGATCTTTTTTCCTTTTTCCTATACCAGATTTATTCAGAAGGTACAAATGGCTCAGTTTTAACATGATGTCTAATTTGTTTCTTTCTCATGCGTAACGGCAAACTACCTTCAGTCTTTTAAAATTATGATTGCTTCTTTTCAGTTTTGTATTGCATTTTTTCTGTTACGATATGAAAATACAAGGTGTTTTCCAACATCCTTTTCTGTGCAATAATTACGAATTCTTTCTTACAGAGACATGTGACGCAGTCCAGTGGCAATCGAAAATTCAAGTGCACTGAATGTGGAAAAGCTTTTAAGTATAAACATCACCTAAAGGAACACCTACGAATCCACAGTGGTAAATAAACCAAGCATTTAATTATGTACTGATGTTGCTGTTTCTACTTTTTATAACTTTGATGTACTATCAGTCTTGTAATTTAGGTTTAAAATACTGGTATTTTCCTTTTTTCTTTATTCTTTTGGGACTCACTGTAGCCTTCAGCTGTGTGCAGGAAATACGTAGGATAATTCAAGAGGGTTTACATTTGCAGCTTAAGCTTTGACAGTTAAGGAAAACTTGTGGCAGAGGAAATGGGGCATACTTCAGTCGTTTTTCACTTGTCTGTTTTTATTCAGTGTTTGCAGACCACTCAGCACATTAGGACCCTTGATAGAAAATATTTATTGATAATAAGCAAAACATAACAGCCACTGTCTGTGGCTGTGGTTTTATTAAAATATCATATGAAAATACTAAAATGGCCTCCAGACACAGGTCTGGATATACTGTCACAAAAGTTTCAATTTACAAGAAGAGGTCCAATTTTTAAGAAATTTAATATGTAATATTATCTACTAATATGCAATAATAAGTAAAGTGTGGTCACTCAAAAGAGTTGCTTAGTTTTGTGCCTCTTCCTGGCAATTCAACCTGACGTTCATCTCTGAACATGCACCTGTCTTCTTCATGTATCTCATTTCCCTATATTTAAGCTTTGCCTGATTTTGTTCAGCTGATGAATATTGTAAGATTCAGATACAGTGTTTTTGAGCTTACCACAATAAAATGTGTAGAGCTACATACATAATTATGACTTGCGTTTATGGCATTTGTATTTTTCATTTGATTAAACATATTCACTTTTTTTTCCATTCTTGAGGTAGTTTATGCAGCTTCAGAAGTCAGTTGTGATACTACTTGAACGGAGTTTAATGAAATCTGCAAGTATCATATAGGCTAATTTATGTGATATGTAGACAGTTAGTGGGAAATGCTGAAATGTGTCATGATTGTATGGGTTCCGCCCTATGTCTCGTAGCGGCTCATAAACTTATTAAAGGACCCTATGATCAGAGTGATAGGTGAAGTAATTACTCTTACTACACAATTCACTGTATAAGATTATTTTTCCCTTATAGTTCTTTGAGTGTTCATTTTGATGTAATATTTTCTATTTACTATTGCTTGATGAATTTACACCATAACCTTGTAAACTGTCGCATATGCCTTTTTCCTTCTTGTTTCTTCTCCTTAGGAGAGAAGCCATATGAGTGCCCAAACTGCAAGAAACGTTTTTCCCATTCTGGTTCATACAGTTCACACATAAGCAGTAAGAAGTGTATTGGTTTGATGCCCGTGAATGGTCGAGCCCGGTCAGGGCTCAAGACATCTCAGTGTTCCTCCCCTTCCCTTTCTGCATCACCAGGTAGCCCAGCAAGACCACAGATACGACAAAAGATAGAAAATAAACCGTTGCAAGAGCAACTTCCTGTTAACCAAATTAAAACTGAACCTGTGGATTATGAATTCAAGCCAATAGTGGTTGCTTCAGGAATTAATTGTACAACCCCTTTGCAGAATGGGGTTTTTAGTGGTGGTAGCCCATTGCAGGCAACCAGTTCTCCTCAGGGTGTGGTGCAAGCTGTTGTTCTGCCAACAGTAGGTCTGGTGTCTCCCATAAGCATCAACTTAAGTGACATTCAAAATGTACTTAAAGTGGCAGTGGATGGTAATGTAATAAGGCAAGTATTGGAAAACAATCATGCTAATCTTGCATCCAAAGAACAAGAAACAATCAGCAATGCATCTATACCACAAGCTGGCCATTCCCTCATTTCAGCTATCAGTCTTCCTTTGGTTGACCAAGATGGGACAACCAAAATTATCATCAACTACAGCTTGGAGCAGCCAAGTCAGCTTCAGGTTGTTCCACAAAATCTAAAAAAGGAGAACTCTGTTCCTACGAATAGTTGCAAAAATGAAAAATTACCGGAAGATCTTACAGTGAAGTCTGAGAAAGATAAGAACTTTGAAGGAGAGACCAACGATAGCACTTGTCTTCTTTGTGATGACTGTCCAGGGGATCTTAATGCACTTCAAGAATTAAAGCACTATGAAACTAAAAATCCTCCTCAGCTTCCTCAGCCCAGTGGAACAGAAGCTGAGAAGCCCAACTCCCCTGTCCCATCAGAAACTGGGGAGGGCAACTTATCTCCTGGTCAGCCACCTTTAAAGAACCTTTTATCACTCCTAAAAGCATATTATGCATTAAATGCACAACCAAGCGCAGAAGAGCTTTCAAAAATAGCAGATTCAGTAAATCTACCACTGGACGTGGTAAAAAAGTGGTTTGAAAAAATGCAAGCTGGACAAATTTCTGTGCAGTCTTCTGGACCATCTTCTCCTGAACAAGTTAAATTAAGCAGTCCCACGGATAATGATGATCAAGCAGCAACTACAGATGTGAGCGAATCCCAGAACAGCACAAATAATTCGCAAAATCCTGTCAATACGACAAAATCTCAGACTTTACCAGGGGCATCAACTCTGAATGGCTCACGCAGTAGCACACCATCCCCATCACCACTAAACCTTTCTTCATCAAGAAATTCACAGGGTTATATGTACACAGCAGAGGGTGTACAAGAAGAGCCACAAATTGAACCTCTTGACCTTTCTCTACCAAAGCAACATGGAGAACTATTGGAAAGATCTACCATAACTAGTGTTTACCAGAACAGTGTTTATTCTGTCCAAGAAGAACCTTTGAACTTAACTTGTGCAAAAAAAGAACCACAAAAGGACAACAGTATTACAGACTCTGATCCTATTGTAAATGTAATCCCACCAAGTGCCAATCCCATAAATATTGCTATACCTACAGTCACTGCCCAGTTACCTACAATTGTTGCCATTGCTGACCAGAACAGTGTTCCATGCTTGAGAGCTCTCGCTGCCAATAAGCAAACCATTTTGATTCCACAGGTGGCTTACACATACTCTACTACAGTTAGTCCTGCAGTCCAAGAAACACCACCAAAACAGACTCAAGCCAATGGAAATCAGGTACTTGGATCCCTGTATGTATTCCTGCATGTTGTATATGACATATTCATTCTGTATAAATGCTGAACTAATGAAACACTACCAAAATAAAGTAAATAAAATGTAAATGTAAGCTATTAGGTTTATTCAGCTTGATTGTTAATGAGTAGTAGATGTTATTGTTAACTCTTCTGCAAAGCTATTTAGCTCAAGCAGCTTGAGTCCAGACTGACAGAAACTGTATAGTTCTGTGCATGGACAAGTCAGTTTTTCAACATTTTTGGCCACTCAGAAGTGTCTTCTAGGACATCAGTGTTCAGTATTTTAAGGAGAGTTTAATTCTTCTCATCAAAAAGCAAAGTAAGGCCGTGGCTTGTCTTTCGTGCTATCTCCATATCTCCTTTTCCTCTACATTCAGAAAATAAACTCTTTGGAATTTATGGCTACTCCGTTCACAATGCTGTGCTTTCTTGGCTCATAGAATAGCTGAGTTCATCTTGCACCATAAGGGCACTTGAAACAAAACTGAGTTGTATTTTCAATTGAAAGTCAAGCGAGTGTTCATCTTCTTCATTTACCGTTCCTGTATCCTGCCATCTTCCTGCCTGGGTACATGCAGATGTGATCTAATAGGAGTCAGTTCTGCTGAGAAACACCCATGTGTGTTTCTCAGGGAGAGCAGATGGACAAATGGCTTGTGTAAAGGCTGAGAATTTCTAATTAATTCTTAGAAATTGGCTGTTCAGGATTTTGTGCAGGCTTCTGTATAGCCAGTGAGTGAGGTGCCTTGAAGAGTTACAAGACTGTTTATATGTTAATGTTCATGAGATAGGTGGTATTTGAGGTTGCTAACACATACATTATAATATTCAGATTTGATAATATACAATAAAAGTAATTCTGCATGTAGTGGTATTGCTGATATCAGTAGAAAATACTGTGCTTCTTACAGATGAGCTTCAGGGCTTGGAGTGCTTAAAAGTAGACTACAGTTTTGATTTTCAAAAACTTGTTATTTAAAAAACATCTGAAGTTCCCAAATTTTGGGTTAAATAGGATTTATGGTAGTTTTAAGAGGAAGAGGATAGTCAAATATGCAAATTCACATGATAACTTAAATAACTTATTGTGAACATTTCATCAAAAATACAGTCTTAACTTCCATAAAATCCACAAGGTAGCAAAATACGTGTGACAAACATCAGTTGAAAAATGCAGTTAGATATCAGATTTGCTCTTCTAACTTACTGAGGTACTTCGTAGGTGTGTAATCTTCTTTTCCTTCCTAACATTGCATTTATTTTATGGACCCTAAAATATGATGTGTTGGTGTAGCTCAGACCTGGCCAACAGTCAGATCTGAACATGATTAAAGTAAGTCCCTGTGAGAATTCTGCATCTGTATGGTGGCAGGGACTGCAATGCAAATTATTGCAGTGGAAGATTTTTTTTACTATGGAAGTCTAAACAATTTTGTTTGGCTATTTGCAGAATTGAATGAGAATAAAAGTAAAGCTTCAGCTCGCATTTTATAAATTGTGTGCTGCATCCATGCGTTTTTTTTTAGTTGAACTCAACCTTTTTTGTAATTTTTCTTAAGGATGAAAGGCAAGACACTAGCTCAGAAGGAGTATCGAATGTAGAAGATCAAAATGATTCTGATTCAACACCCCCAAAGAAAAAGATGAGAAAGACAGAAAACGGGATGTATGCCTGTGATTTGTGTGACAAAATATTCCAGAAGAGCAGCTCATTATTGAGACACAAGTATGAACACACAGGTAAGTACTAGAAAAGCAGTTTCAGATCATTATTTCACTGGTAGTATGTAAGTGATATTCTCAACTGGAATCCAGTTCTCGGGAAGTGCAGAGAAGTACTCATCAGTACTCAACTGTCTTTAGAAAACTATATTTTGTAGATTTTTTGATAGAACTGAAATTCTGTGTTTCTTTAAATTTATAAGACTTAAATCCTGAACAGAAAAAGGGGAGTTTCTTCCATCTGGCTCATGGACAATCATTTACCAGCCACAGCCTGTAATCAAGGATTTATTACATCTGTTTTACCTTTCCTGACTCTAAATTAAGAAAAAATAAAAATCAAAACTATAAATAAAGAAATATGTATGATACTTTACATGAAAGATAGTGTATCTATCAAACATGATGGATTTTCAAATTAAACCACATCTGTCATTATCTGAAGATAACAACCATTCATTAGATATGGAGTGTAACCTCCAAAAGAACACCCTGTTGGCTTCAATTTTTATTTTTCATTTCCCATAGTTGTTCTTTTTGGCCCCAATTCTGATGTTTTCGGTCTTTTTTTTAATAACTCTTACTCTCATTTCTTCTGCAATGCCTTAAACTTTTTTTTGTTGTTTCATTTTTCTTAATTTATTCTAAATAATAATGTTTTATGAAATTAAAAGTTTCCTTTTATCTTTACCACTTGATCAAGTTTCTCAAGTTGTATTCCTTAAGACTATTTTCATACCTTTCCTATCCTGAAACTCTTGCAATTCTCCTTTATCATAACACAATTGTTCTTTCAATTCTACTTTTCATTTAAGTGCAGTGTTCAAATTCATAAAATCATTTAGGTCAGAAAAGACTCATAATAATATTACATTTAACCATAAACCCAGCAGTGCCAACTCCACCACTAAGCCGTGTCCCTAAGTGCCATATCTACTCATCTTTTAAATACTTCCAGGGATAGTGACTCAACCACTTCCCCAGGCAGCCTGTTCCAATGCTTGACAACCCTTTCAGTGAAGTAATTTTTCCCAATATCCAATTTCAGCCTCCCCTGGCACAACTTGAGACCATTTGCTCTTGTCCTATCAGTTGTTACTTGGGAGGAGAGACCAACACACACCTCATCGCTTGTTTGGCATGAGTTGACACAAAGTTGTTGATCATCTGTGTAGTATGAACAGACAACTACTTATTGTCTGTATACATTATGTCTGGGCTAAGACTGCAAAGTTGTTTTGCATAACAATTTCGAGTGTTGAAATCAAAACAACATTAGTAGGCTCATGCTATGTGTATAAGAGATATTAAAACCAAGACAACAAAGTAGAAAGCTGAAAAACAGAGCAAAAGGAGAATTAGGTGCAACAAAGCAGATAATTGTAGTTGATAGATGTGTGGTCAGCAAGTTTTGTGCATAAGGCACTTACCTGTGCCAACCCAGATTTTGTAATTAATTTTCATTTACCTATATAATGCGGAAGAAGGATTTGGTATTCAAAAACCGACATGAAAGCTTAGTTCATTTAAAATTTCCATCAATATAGAAAAGTTAAAATGGTTTTGATTTAAATACTGTTTCCTCCAAGAAAAATATCTCCTTTTCTAATACACATATATTCAACCTTTTTTTGGTGCAAGAAATTTTATCTTAGAATCTGTTTATCCTTCTATGTTCAGTTTTCCTAAAAAACTTACAAATTACCATGTAATTGTCACAACATACCCTTGTACTCTTGTCCCTTGGGCTTGGGTGAGAAACGTAGGCTGAGAATGCATGAAGGAGAAGGGCTTGTTAATTATCAGTTGTTGGTAATATGTCCACCGACAGCATTTTATAGTGAAGATAACAGTATATATTTTTTAAACTTCAACTACAAGATGGTCAGTTATTTGTGCTTTATTTTGTAGGTAAAAGGCCTCATGAGTGTGGAATCTGTAAAAAAGCATTTAAACACAAGCACCATTTGATTGAACACATGCGACTGCATTCTGGGGAAAAACCCTACCAATGTGACAAATGTGGAAAGCGGTTTTCACACTCGGGGTCTTACTCTCAACATATGAATCATCGCTACTCCTATTGCAAAAGAGAGGCAGAAGAGCGTGACAGTACAGAGCAGGAGGAGACAGGCCAAGAGATCCTCAATAACGAGCATGCTCGTGCCAGGGCATCTCCATCACAGATCGACTCAGATGAGAGAGAAAGTCTAACCAGGGAAGAAGAGGAAGACAGTGAAAAAGAGGAAGAGGAGGAGGAAGAAAAAGAGATAGAAGGACTTCAGGAAGAAAAGGAATGTTTGAGATCACAAGAAGTAGAGGATGAAGATGAAGAGGAAGAGGAAGAAGAAGAAGAAGAAGAAGGGAAAACTGAAGGTAACAAGAATTGTGAAGCTGTAAATCAAGCAAGCAATGCAGAACCAGAAGTTATACAGAGTAATGGGCAGGTGTCAGAAGAAAACAACAAATAAAGCTTAAATGATAGGGTTTTTTCTATAAGGAGAACAAAACTGGTAATGAAGTTCGTTCTATATTATACATGCTTTTCGTGGAGACACAGTAGCCTGCATACTGTGATTTCTGTTCACTACTGTGTAAAAAATATATATATAAAAAAAAGAAAAAGAAAAAAAAAAGAAATCCAGGTGTGCCTGAACCTCAGACTTAGTAATTTTTCACGCAGTTAGGAACAAGTTTATAACATGAAGCAGATTAGAAAAATACAGTGACTCTGAAAGCAAAGATTTAACAGGTTGTAGGAAACCTGATTTATTAGACAAGCATCTGGCATTGTTTGTTTTATCAGTATTAATTTTCATCTTAAGTTGATTAATTTTTGAAGCTGTATAATTGGGAGAGATTTATATGATTTTTTTTTTAATGGTAAAACATTTCCTAAATCCACTTCAGTATTTTCTTATGTTTTAAAATGTGAGAACTTCTGCACTACAAAATTCCCTTTTGCAGAAACCTGTCATGCAGTTGCAAACATTGCTTGGCTACCTTTGTAAATTCAGCCTAGAAGGTAGCGGTTTATGACTTTAGATGTTGTAGTAGAGCATATTATCATTTAAAGTGTATTGTTAGCCTTAAGAAAGCAGAAGATAGAAGAACTGAAGTCTTACTCGTGATTAAAAATGTAGTTGAAAAGATTGTTGTTGAGTTCTGATTGCAGGGACTAACAGTGTTAATACTGGAAAGGACAGCAAAGTCGTCAAGATCAGTGTTTGTAATTGTGCTTTGAGTATGTAGTGACAATATGAAGGATATGATATGAAGCTTTGTATCTCCTTTGGCCTTATGCAAGAGCTGTGTGCTGTAAGTGCCATTTATCAGTATTATAAAGGCTCTAAGCAGCCTTTATCCAATGCGTGGCCTACAATAACTAGCATTTGTTGATTTGTATTAAAATTCTAAACTATTCATGGGGAAAAAACACTCAGCCATTAGAGAAGTAAAAACACTGGTATATTTCATTATTTAATTATTTGGTGGTATTTTGGGTTAATACCTGACTTGCAGAATTTCTCTACAATAATTACAAGGGAAATTTTCTAATCTGCTTTATTGCTTTATTGGTTTACTTTTATTTCAGACACATACATGACATGTTATCTGGCTCATAAATATTTTCAAATGTTAGTTATTATGGACCCCATTTATTAACAATGTTAGCTGATTTTTACCTATCAGTATTATTTTATTTCTTTTAGTTTATAGATCTGTGCAACATTTTGTACTGTATGTCTTCAAACCTGGCAGTATTAATACCCTTCTTACTGACATATGTACCTTTTTAGTTTTAGAAAACTTTTATATTTATGTGTCTTATTTTTATATTTCTTTATTTATTACACAGTGTAGTGTATAATACTGTAGTTTGTATTAATACAATAATATATTTTAGTATGAAAATTTGGAAAGTTGATAAGATTTAAAGTAGAGATGCAATCGGTTCTCTTGCATTGAGATTTGATTTAACAGTGTTATGTTAACATTTATACTTGCCTTGGACTGTAGAACAGAAGAATTAAAATGGGAATGTATTAATTTTACAATTGCAATCAATTCATTTTACCTTTATCCAGTTTTTAATATAAAGCTCTTAAATTTTGAAATTCACTGTGTGACTAATAGCATGATGCTCTGCAGTTTTATTAAGAGATTAGTCTAACCATAAACCTCTCATTTCCTTAGTAAGCCAAATTAGAATAATCTTATAAACAGTGTTGGGAACAATGTTTAACATTTTTGTGCCAATTTGTTCCTGTATTCATGTATGTATGTTACAAATCTGAAACTTCATTTTTAAGTTCCTTGTTACATCATGGTCATTTTCTAGTTTTTTTACCAGACTCCCCATCTCACAATAAAATGCGTCAACAAGTCTGACTTACTGTCATTATTCTGGTCATTTAGAAAATGGTTTTAAGGTATTTCTGTGAGATGTTATTCTGATTCTGACAGGGTTCCTGCTTCAGTGTTCATACTCAGTTTCAATTGCATGTAAGGAGCCATAGAAGAGAAAGGAGTTGCTACCTGACTATGGATTTGCCAACACTGTGAGAACAACAGACACTTGTTAGAACAAGTTTTCAAGATGAACCATGTGGATTTGTGGCTTCTTTTGTTCCTCTTTTACCTGCCTGTTAAGTGCTCTCTTTCAGTAAGTGCTTTTAAAGGAAAGATGTCTATAACACTCTTCTTGATTTGGCAGTAAGCCAGTGCAAAGGTTGATGTATACATTGCTGTTGAACTTCCCAAAGATACAATGCCAGCATTAAGGATAAACACAGTTTCGGTAATGTAAGTATGAAGGCTTCAAAGTTGTATTACCTGTGCATGTTTACAATGTTTCGCAGTTTAATCAAAGTATACGAACCTTTAAGGAAAGGTCTGTTCTTTAAGGTCATTAAAAGGGGATTTCGTTTGTTAATTCTTGGGAGTTTTACATAAACACCATATAAGATATTTTATGTTCGCATATCTAAGTTTTAAATTGTTCTCATTTTATTATCTCAACACTAATATATACAAAATATTTATTCCATATATTAATTGTTTCACTTTGTCTGTATTTTGCTGTAAAATATACCAAATATTGCATTTTTAAGTGGACTGAGCACCTAACTCAGTAGTATATCCTTCAGGTAAAAGTGAGGAAGGTGTTTTGAAAAAAAAACCTGTTTATATTGCATTAATAATGTTGCCTTGTAGTCATCATAAAAGAGTCCATTGGGTAGTTCAGATTTTCTCACAGGTGAAACCAGCTCTGCTCTGTACTAGGTAATGAAACACACCTTTATGAAATTATTTTAATACTTTTCACATTTTTCATAATCCCTTATCATCTTTCTTGTCTATACTAAAAAACCCACTGAGACATTTGTTGAAAACAGGATGGTGATAATATATTGCTGTCTTCAGTAACAGAGCAAAAGATGTGAATAAATTCAGTGTTACTCACGTAAGTGACAGCTGCGTTTGAAAGGTCAGTAACTTCGGTTTCTAGAACCTTAAATGAAGCAAGAAAAGGCTGTGCTTGGACAGAGAGCAAAGTCCAAGCTGTTTTGATTCACATCCTATGACCTCTTTGATCAGAAAATGAAAAGTACATCAGTTGCTCTGTGTGTCCATGGTGCTCTTTGTGCCTGGTTCTTCCTCATGATCTCCATGTGTGGCTCATCTCAGCTAAGCAATCTGGGTGACAGGGGACAGTTACTAGTCAGACTGATGAAAAGTGTACTATGAATGTGGTGTGGGGCAGAGCACTGACCCGACACTGATCGTCTCAGTTTGCTTCTGCTATTGACCTATTTTATGAATCCAGAATATAATAAATTGTAATATTTAGGAATCACAGTTAGAGCTGCAAAACACCCATCCTCTTTTATCAGGTAATTTAAGAATAGGAAAAATATTACAGAATAACTACCGGACGAATGTTACAAGTAGTAAATATTAAGTTTCATGCTGTGGGATGGGGAATACCCTTCTGAGATCCTGAGTTTAATTGCTTTCTCCTCTTTCAGTAGCATCCATATGGCATCCCAGTGGTGACTCTGGTGGCATTCTCTCAAATTCTCTATAGCCACATTGCTGTTTGCTTACCAGTTATCTTGAGCAGCCTCTCTGTATGTGTGATTGTAACACACCAATGCTCAGCAATGCTGTGTGTATGAACTTGAATGGTTTTTTTTTTTTTTTTTAAAATGGTATTGAATTGCAAGTAATCAGATAATTAATGTGTACTGAAGAAATCTGAAAGTTTTGATAGTTGGCTAATCTCAGAATGCCAGTGTGTTTCAATGTCTTTTTAGTAGAAGCATGATGGCATATCAACCCAGAATGCAATAGTTGCTCTAAAAGACACTATTCTTTAGGCAGATTGAGTAAAAATTGCTTAAGCTGGCAACAAGTGGTACGTTTGTGCTCTTAAGTAAAATTATTCTAATGCAGTTACTGCAGGTAAACCCACTATCAGTGTCTGTACAAGCAGCACTTTACTGATATTTGTGCTGGCACAGTGTGCCTGAGATGGTGGTGGCCACAAGCCTAGGAGGCAATTTGAAAGTAAAACCATTTACAAGATAGAAAGTATGACACTACTAAAAGCACAGGTTTTGCCACAGCAAAATGCTGTACTGGAGCTTTTATCATCAAAGCAATGAAAGATCAGGAGTTCACTCTCCAAACCAACATAGTCTATAGCGGAGAAATGGCCATAATGAAAATACTTTCTAGTGAACTGAGAACCATTAGAGGTGAAGGTAATGATGTGAGGATGAGAAAAGACCATTTTGCTCATGGTGATTGTCATGAAGATAGAGGGTGGCTTTTGAGCAGAGGAGGAGGAGGAGAGAGGAAAGAGCTTAATCTGTGCTGTCCTGGGCACCTCTTGAAAGAGTGTTCTTTTTAAATTATTACCCAGAGTGTTAAGTCCACACACAATTCTTTGCTTGGATAGAGGTTTTGCTGTATGTGCAACTCTCATTCTAGTAGTTAAACACAAAAGGTTTGGGGTTTGTTTTTCTCTTTCCCTGGTAGAATATCTTGTTTAATTGTCACTAGAATAATCTCTAGATTCCATAATGGAAATTCAAGATTAGAATATCTTTCAAGGCTCTTTTTTATCATTTATTGTTCATGTTTTTCTTGGGCAGCTGTTCTAATTATATTTGTACAGTCTGATTTTCACAAAAGAAAAAAAAAGAAGAGTTATGATGATGAAATTTACTCTTTAAATTAGTCAAACATTTACCAATATGTTTTATCCCTCTGCTCATTCATGACCTCTGGTCACACTAATCTGTCAGACTGTCTTCTGAACTCTGCGTGTCATGCCTATCATGAATATTGTATATATGTTGTCTCTAGGGGAAATGGTATATTATGATATACTTCATTACTTCAGAAAAAAAAATCCACATATCTTTTAATTCATAATTAGAATATAAACTATTATTTGGGATTAAACATTAACTGTGCTCATGTCAGGAGCACTTTCATAGCTAAGTTTGTCCTGGTAGCATGATGCAGGCATATAGTAATTATCTTACAACTATGTAAAGTTCTCCAAGGCCTCTACACTAGCAGATCGCCCAAAAGATCTTAGGACAATGGGAAGTAATCTTTAAAATAAATATATTGAGAATGCCAGTTTGTTTTTTCCTTTGGTTTTTCAGTGAGTCTCAAGTTTTCTAATTCTGATTGTACATTTTAGCCTTTCTGTGCTGGGAACTGTTCTTGGGGTTTGCAAACCAGGGTTTGTGCAATAATCACATGCATTACATGTTAATTCAGGAACTTATGGGACAAATCAGTTAAGCCCTAAAAAAATTCTGAAACGCAGCTACACTAACTTTGTGTCATTCTTCATGAGTTTATGTTCCTTTTTTACCCAGAACATCTCTCACTTTTAGCACAGTCTGAGCCCAAAGACCACAAACCTGACAGTACTTTTTGTGACTGGGTCCTGTTTCCACCACTTACTCTCAAAACTCCCTTTAGACCAAATTCTGCTCAACTGCTAATGAATACTACTGGAACCCTTGAATTCTGTGATAATGACAGGTAAGCTATTGTAAAGGTAAAGAGGGGAGCATTTTGCTCTTTTCAGTTTGCAAGAATATTGGAACAAATTGTTCAAAGCTGAAAAGAATTGTTCAAGAAATAAGTTCATTGGAAGATCATGCAAAATTCTAAAAATAACAAGAGCTCTTGACAGTTTTGAGAGGTCATGTTGCTATACACAAAAAGAGGACATGGAATTTTTTTGCCTCCCTCAATCAAATCAAGCTACTAATAGGAAAACATTTCTGTGAACAGCACTCCTCGATTTCTTTTCTTTGGGCTGAATGTAATGTTGTCACTGGTCTCCAAACCAGGAGCTGAACAGCTATCTGACTTTTACCTGCTTCTTTTTGAGCCTTTGGAGCACTAAATGTTGGAGTGAGGGGGAGGAATAGTTAACCATTGTGATGGCTGGAGCTGGTCATCCTGCCAGGAGCACCTTTCTGTGAGCTGCTGCTGCTACTGGCCAGGGAGTGCTTGACGTGGTCATGGTTACAACCTTACCAGGTCAAATTATTTCAGCAACAAAGAGCACCTCTGGCAGGAGCCAGCAACTAGGCTTTGGAGTTGCTGCCAGCCTGCATCACCTGAGGCTGGAGAACGGCTACCATTCAGTCTGTAAATTATAAATTCTTGAGAGTAATGACTCATGTTCCAAAAAAACATGGCAATGTCTTTAGAGTCTTTTTCTAAATCATTTTAGTTCTTCATATCAGCATTCTGATCTCTGAGACAACCTGAAACTTGGTGAGAGGTACTCCATAGGAACAAGGAATTCTAGCATTTGTACTTGTACTGACAGTTATAATGCCTGTATCTTTCCCAACCCTTACTGAGGTTGCTTTCCTGGCTTAGAGAAAAAAAGCAGATAAAAACTTAACTGATGAATGATAACATAACTTGCATAAGGTTATTCAGGCAGAGCTAGGAACAGAACTGAGCTTGACCAAGTCGTCTGCCTTTTACTTGCATGCTGTTTGTTTTGAAGGAATATGTGAAATAGAGCATTTCAGTGGTTCTCAGTGGTACAGTGGAGCTCACCCTTTAGCAGCTACACCATTTGACATGCTTCTCCCCTGTCACTGCAGGCAAAAGGCCGATTCTTCAGCTCAAGCAGCAAAGACTCATACTTCGTATGCAATAGGCACATCTTATTCAGGGCCAGTAGGTGCCAAAAAAGGTGTAGATGATCAGTTGCCGCTGGCAATTTGCTTCCTGAACTGTTTCTAGAAACCAGTAATGTTTGTGTCCTGTTGCTCCCCGTATGGGCTGGTGCTCTGGGATTGTTGCTACAAGTAAAGTGGTGAGTGGGCTGTCAGTCTGGAGAGAGTTTGGGTACTGCTGGTGATTCTTACAGAAGGGAAAGAATGAAAGCTTTGCTGATTCCTGCTGGCCCAATAAATATATCATCTTGCTCCTTGTAGGGATTTTTGTGAAGACCACCCATCAGTGTTGTGTCTGGGTCCTTATGGCTCCCCAGTGGGGCTCCAGCTGTAAACCCTGGCAGAGAAAAGCAGAAGAGAAAAACCACCCTAGTGCAGCAAATTGTTCCATGTATGAATAATCCTTTATAGAAATTGCTCATCCCATGATTACTCATGTAAGTTAAAGCAGTGTAGGTTTTCTCCTCATCCACCACAGCCTAGTCCTACACTTTCTTATAAACACAAATGTTAAACTTCTGTGGGATTTCTCATGGTTAACACCTTTGTTATTTCATGAATGAGCTTTTCCTATAATCCTACTAGATGAACAGTCTCTTGTAGCTTCTGTAGTGCATTTTGCTCACCTTTCTACTTAGACATGTGATGTAACCTGATGTGGAGCTTGCTGAGTGCATGCAAGGCCCAATTCTCCTTGTGGAAAGCAGAACCTTTGCTTCCTTAAAAAATGTGTGTTACCATCAGTGTCCCGCAACACACAGAGATGCTCTGCTGGATGACTGGCAGTGCTAGGGGGTGGAAGAATGCTGGTATATAATCTCTGGAGTGCTCTGAATTTCAGATATTGATGTACTTCTCAGTCAAAAAAATTGACAGCAATACATTAAATATCCTTGCAGCACACCATTCCCTTGCTATAAATATCTTGTAACCACCAATCTTGGGTTTGGCTTTGGTCTCCTAAGCAATGCCACTTCTGAGTCTGTGCTGCGTGTTCCTTTCTCACATCTCAGAATGCATCTTGACCAGATGACTTCCTGTCCAGCTTTGACAGAAGAGGTGATGTATCAAAGATGTGAAGTCCTTGCATGCCTTGTCAAAATTGGCTGCCTAGAGTGCAGGAACAAACTAATATGCTTGCTAGGCAAAGGCAGGTATTATTCAATCCATTCTTATTGTAAGTGCCGTTCTGAACCACCTCCAGCATGTGCCACTGCTTGTCCAGCTGAGAAAGGCAGGAGAAGTGATAGAGGGTTTTATTAGTTCAGTTGCTCTCTTGTTAGTGTTGTTATTTGAGAGGATGAAAGAGAAAAGAAAAAGTACACAAGCAAGTATGGATTTCTAATTAGTAGTTGACTCTTGCACTCTCTTTGAAAAGGAGATTTGAATTATGGTACTAACTACAATGTCTGGCCATTATTCACATGAGACATTGCCAGCAGGACTGACACCCTCATCTCCACCACAGGCCAAGAAACATGTTCTTATGTTCACCCTACAGCCAAATACAAAATTCTGTCATTGTAAACAGAACTAACCCAATAACAGAGTCTTTGTCTTCCAGAAGGGCCAGAATACAATGTGCTGCCTTTGAGCCTCCTCAAGTAAGTGGAAAAACTAAGCATAAGTTTCATCTACCCGTCACAAGTACTGTAACATTGACCTAATCATGGATTGTCCTCTTTTTCCACACCAGTGTGCAGCTCAATCCAAATGGTTTGAGAGAGTTTAAGCCTGTTTAACCATGGTCCCCAAGCAATACAGGTGAAGGGAGCCCCGGTCTGTGAGCACTGATGAATTAGTAAGTATGTTGATGTGAATGGACTTCAGGGAATGCCCGAAAGCAGATGTTTAAACCTACAGAGAACTGTTATTTCCAAACACCGAGCCTGTGATTCAACAACAATTGCAGTCAGTGTTAGCAAATGCCTCTGCTGCCAGAAAGGAGAATCCAGCCCCCTCTCATCCTCTGCCCTCTCCCAGGCTGACACTGCCCCATCCAGTTAACAAGTAACCGGTCATTTTTTAGCTGGATAAGTTCACTGAGTAATACAAAAGCATTTGCTTTTGGAGCAAAAGGTGGAGAGTTGGGGCAAGGGGGTGTTCCTTTTGCACAGGTGTAAAGCAGGCACTGAGCATGTGCTTAGCTACAGCCTGAGCTGCCCAGGACATCCCTACCTCCGGAGAACAGCAGCGCCTGACTGGTGCTTCTGAGGGCTGCGGTTTTGTGTACAGCTGCTGAAAGCAAGAATTAGCTCAGATAGAGCTGTTTGGTCGTGGTAGTGGACCTAGCTGAAATGCTTTTTGAAGATATTTTATGCTTACCAATGATATTCATCATCTTCTTAATGTCCTCCTGGAATGTTCTCAACTTGAATTTAAAGCTGGATTACTACAGAGTGACAACCCGTACAGAGTTTATTGGACCAAGACATCTGCCCCAATATCAGTGGTAGGAAACAATTTAGCAAAGTCTCTCATCACAGTCTGCAACAGTAACAGCTCACAGTTAAAACCAAACTACTGGGTTTTCTCTGCTCTTAGTACTGCACTGATGTTTGTTACCCTGAAAGGCAGAGTAACCAGGGCTGTGTAAACACATGACTTTGTTCCCAGTATACATGGCTGCAAAGACTTGCAGCTATTGCTAAAACTTCGTTTATTTTCTGATACAAGCAGGTCACTTTGTTGAGCTAAGAACAATCTCTTGTGCTCATTGACTTAAAATAGTGCTTCCACGCTCTCCTACTCCTATGTCTGTGCTCTGCGTGCCACTGCTTTTGGTAAAAATAACAAGTAGAGTATGGATTACAGCGATTTCACTCTTCTGGGTTTGCTTTATCCATCACAAGGTTTCTGTATGTTCTGGTAGGTACCAGAACAAAGCCAAGAGAGCTGATGTACTGATGACCAAAAACTGAAGGAGATTACAAAGGCGAGCAAAACCTCATCAAGAGTGGGCTGCCAGCAGCACAGCACCCTCTCTGCACAGGGTTGCTCTGGTGCAGGTCGCTGAATTGTTGCCAGAGATAGAAAATATCCTTCGCCCTGTTGCGTCAATATCTGGTTTTTACTTAAAAGCTATTACAAGAGCAGAGGCCACAATTAGCTCTATTAGTCATTTGGTATATTCAAAATTAGAATGGGTTGGGTTTTCCCTTGCTTACAAATGAGCCACTGGCAGCAGGACGTCTGAGGCTACAGGTGAGGCATAAGAAAGGACTTCGGGAGCTAACCTTGGAATAAAGTCCAAGGATTTCTGTTGGGAAGCTACACAGTGCAAAGGGAAAATTGGGTGCACTAAAATATGATATAAATCAGCTGGCACTGTCTTGGCTCAGGGATGCACTTGGGTCCTTCTGTCCACTCGTGCTCTAAAATATAGGTTTCTCCCTGTGTTTTCCCGAACCTGTGCTTTTATATCTAAAAGGTTAAATTATTTATGTCAGGAGGAGGAACCCAGTATCCTGTTTAATCCACCTATCATTATCTCAGTGACTGAAAAATGCACCCCAGTGGAAACAGGCTATTTCAGACAGAGCTGGGATGCTGCATTTCCATTGGCTGAGGATGTTTTCCTACTTAGACAGTATTTCAGGACCTGGGTGAAAGTAGAAGATGAGGCAAGGAGACAAGTGTCATACAAACAAGCTGAGGCACCAGAGAGAACCTGTTTCTGATCCCATGTGAACAGCAGTGTCTTGATCAAGAAGTTGCCCCTATGTTGATTGCTGCGGCCCAAGGACTGGTCCACACAGGCTCAGCCATTGATAGAGCAGGAGATCACAAGCACCATCCTGAGCACAACACAGCATCCTCGGTGAGTGTTCTTGCTACAAGCTGCTGAATACAGGACAAATACCTCCTCCACCCAAACTTTATAAGAAAACATTGGCGGAAACCATCAGTGCATGTGAGACGGGCTCTGGTCACAGCCAGAAGGCAAGGCTGCTTGGGAGATTCTGGAATCTTCCCAGACTAGGTCTCCTTTACCTCATTGCCTTGGACAGGAAAGAAGTGCTGGCCCACTGGCACCAGGGTGGCTCTGGACACCTGGGTTGCGGAGACCTCCGGATGCCTGTGAGAGCTGCCAAGGGCTGTTACAAGCACTTACATTAGATCTAGCTTTTGCTATCTACATCATGTCAGCAAATACATGAACCAGCTGTTTATACCAGCCATGGCAATGAAAAAGAAATGCATCAACATCCATTGTCTCACTAGTTTTCACCCGGTCACTGTACAAAATCTCTAAAGTGAAGAGAGAGGCCCTGCAGTGTTTCCAGTCCTGGCCCCACATGAATGTTTTTACAGCTATCTGGCCAACGGTCAGCAAAACGTCCAAAAAATACCCAAATATCAGCTTCGTTCTCCCTACCCCGATGTAGGGAGACTACCCATCTGCACTGCCCTGCTGAATAAAGAATCCAGTATATTTTTTGTAGGGATCTGAGGCGGTCTTCTCACCTTACATAATCCCTTTCTGTCAAAGCTGGGTGGCAGGGCTGCCTGCAGAGGACAGCCAGGTGCCTGCATCCTACACTAGTGTGGGAATGAGTGGGGTGGAGGCAGAAACCTCAGATCACAAATGTCAGATTCAAGGATGAAAACAATTGAAATATCTCTGCAGAAAAAAAAAAAAATCCCTGTCTCTGCTCTAGTTTCTCTATCTTTTGAGGAAAGATAAGCATAAATCATTATCCACAGGCATGCTGTGCGATTGAATTTCAGTAATGCCTAGCCAGTGAAGCAAAGGAGCTATAGGAGAGTAAAGCCATCGCCATGCAGATGGGGTTGGAGCATTGCCTGCAGTACAGAGGTCACCTGGCGTTCAGTTGCCAGATGTCCTGTGCAATATGGACTGTCCTGTACTTACTGCTCAAATCCCAAGCCTCATCTGAAGGGAAGATAGGTCGTGGTTTTCCTGCACTTTTTCTGCAACACATTACACTGCATCCCTCATGGGCGATGCAATTCTGCAATGGTTGTAGCACTGGGCCTTTGAAGACATGGGTGGGGAAGGCGATGTTGGAACATCCTCAGTACCATGTCAGAATAGGCAAATCAATGCTTCCCCCCCAACGGTAGGATTTTCCACAGCTCCTCCCTTTTCTTCTGGATAAGGCAGGCAGTAGCTTTGCTGAGGTCAAGTATCTCTTGTCTCTTGCAACAGTACTAAAGCAGAGACTGAACAAAAAGGAAACATGGTAAACCCTGCTAAAAATACACAACAAGTAGGGATAGGCCAACCAGGTAAGGAGATGAAAGAGGTGGGTTTCTGCTGGCTTAAGGCTGGGGCTCCCAGGGACTTGGGGATGAGGTGTCCAGTTAGAATCATAGAAGCATTTAGGTTGGAAGAGACCTTTAAGATGATTGAGCCCAACACTACCAAGTCCGCCAGTAAACCATGTCCCTAAGTGCCACATCTACCCATCTTTTGAATACCTCCAAGGGATGGTGCCTCAACCACTTCCACAGAAAGCATGTTTCAGTGTCTGACAACCTTTCAGTGAAATAATTCTTCCTAATATCCAATCTAAACCTCCCCTGTTGCAACTTGAAGCCATTTCATCTTGTTCTATCACTTTTTACTTGGGAAAACAGACCAGTCCCCACCTCATTACAACTTCATTTCAGATAGTTGTAAAAAGCAATAACATCTCTCCTCATCCTTCTCTTCTTCAGACTAAACAATCCCAGTTCCCTCAACTGCTCCTCATAAGACTGCTCCAGACACCTCACCAGCTTCACTGCCCTTCTCTGGACAACAGTGTAGCACCTCAGTGTCCTTCTTGTACTGAGGAGCCCAAAACTGAACACAGTGTTGAGTACAGAGGAACAATCCTGTTCCTGCTCCTGCTGGCCATATTTTTTCTGATACACGACAGGATGCTGTTGGCCATGTGTGCACACTGCTGGCTCATAGTCACCCGGTTGTTTACCAGCACCTTCAGGCCTTTTTCCATCAGGCAGCTTTCTAGCCACTCTTCCCCTCATGGCATTGTATGGGGTTGTTGAGACCAAAGTACAAGACCAGGCATTTGGCCTTGTTAAACCTCATATAATTTACCTGTGCCAATCAATCAAACTTATCCATGTTCCTCTGTGGAGCCTTCCTAACCTAAGGTAGCTCGACACTTCACCCGTCTTGGTATCCTCTGCAAACTTACTGAGGGAGTCCTTGCTCCCTTCATCCAGCTCATTGATAAAGACATTAAACAGAACCAGCTCCAACATTGAGCCAATGCTGTGTGATCTAACACAGTTGCTTTGAGTTCCTCTGCAACAGCTGCCCACACTTGTCCCCCACAGACCTGCTCATGCTGGAAACCAGGTCTGTCCACATGTGGGACAGGAAGAGTACATTTTTCCTGTTACTTGCCAAAACATACAGTTGTGATTTATGTTTATTAATGCAATTAACTCAATTTGTAAAAGTAAAAAGCTTGCTTCAATTTCAAATGTTATGAGACAAAACATTATGAAGAATGACTTCAGTATATACCTCACATGTTTAATACTGTGGTCAGGCAAGAAGGGTTCATAAGCAAGCAGACTGCACCCTGAAAGGCTTTTGTTCTTCATAAGCAACCTTCTCCAAGAGACAATGAGCTAAGGGGAAACATTGTAGCCAGATATAACTGGAGGCAGTCATGCTTTATCATTAATGAAGCCTGTTGTGCAATACCTCACAGTAAAACCATCAGTCACAAAACAGCAGAAATATTTACCTTCATTTCGCAGAAGAAAATATTCCCTGGAATCAATCTGGTATTTCTCTTTTTTCCCTCTGGCGTTACTCAGTGAGCCACTGCTGGACAACTTGTTCTAGAAACAGGAAACTACATCCGAACACGATAGAGGATGCTCACGATCGTCTTGGCAGAGGGACGTCAGGCTTTGTACAGCTGTTTCCTCAACTGAATCAGGAAGACAGATTCTCACTGCCTACAGCCTATTGCTTTTTGGTGCTGGTATTTGTGATTCCAAACTGTGAAGAGCTTTGCACTTTGGCTGTTGGGTTAGACTGTTATCTCAGTGGCCCACAGCAACGCTGCTGGGGCTGGACATCATCCCTCTCCTCCACTGCTGAGTGTTGCTCCATTGATTGGGCAATGTTTCCCCTACACTGGAATCAAAATACAGTAATAATGAGGATGTTTCAGTGTGATAAATAGAGAGACTGAAATGATAATAAGCTATCCAGAGTCTTCCGTGAGAAATGGAGAACAAGGGTACCTGAAAATCTGGAAGTTGCCCACATTGCTGAGGAGACCGCTGCCAGAAGGCTACATCTGTGCACCATATGAGCAAGTGAGAAAATGTATTTGAGAAGGGTGTAATGTTGGTCCTGTGTCAATAATGGATACAGTTCAAGGTACTGAAATATCTGCTCTGTATTTCAGTATTTTATTTCTTACACTTGTAAGGATATTAAACTAGGTGAGCATCTACACCTGAAGGACCATGTTAAAAAGAGAAGCTCAGATGTGGTCACCACCAGCCAAAATACTGACTACCCCAGGAGGTACTTTGAACTCTACTTCAGGTAACGTGTCAGCGCTAGAATCAAATGATCACCACATATAGGTCTATAAAGCTCCTAAATTAGCTGTGCAGAGAGAAGCTCTGCAACATTTATTGCTGGATGTTTAAGTGCCAGTGCAGGTGAAATAAATTATTATTGGCTCAAAGTGTGACTCCCATATGGTGTTGATCCATTACCTGTGGCTGAATTGCTAGCAGAGGGATGTGAAGCTCTTTCTCATCTCAGGATGTATCAACAAAAAATAAGTGGTCTGTCAGTGGAACCCAAGCAGAGGCCTATAGGCCATCCTAGATGTGAATCCACATGGGAAGTGAAGTTTGGAAAGCAGTGATTTAATCCATATACTATATGTTCACCCCAAATGAGAGCTGGGGATATGGACTTTTATTGCCCATGACTTGGAAGGCAATAAATCTCAGCCCCCATTACTCCTTCCTTTGATCTTTTACAGCCTCTTATTTACGCAATGAGGGGAGTTTTCTTCTCCTGCTTTTAGAAGATAATTTGCTGTGCCTTGGGACAGGTGAGGTGCTCTTTTGTGTTGAGGTGTTCACCCCACCAGCATCAGTGGAAGGCAATTATGATACTGTTGAGGCTCTCTCCTTTCTTGAAGAGTTAATGAATTCTGTCCTCCTATTGTTGTGAAGCTGGGCTTTCCCTAGGACCTGTGCTGGGGCAGGATCCTCTGTGTTCTGCAAAGAGTTTGCTTCCTGGTAACAGAGCAATCCATTAGCTATAGTTTTTGAACTGAAAGCTCTGTACTCTAAAGCCCAGCAGGAAGAGATAATTAGCACTAAATTGTGTATTCTGGGCAAAATCCATCCACTTCTGCCAAGACTATAGAAGGCCTCAAATACAGTGGAAATACATGTGGGGTGGATGCTTTTTGCATAAATGTGGGAGGAAGTATGCATGATTGCACATTTGGTCAGTGTGGCCCAGAAACAGGATCTGGGGTTAATGCAGGTCTGTGCCAGCTCCACACCCTGGCTAAGAATAGGGTTTAGGAATAATGGCTTCAGTGATGGAAGAGAAGGCAGTGCTTGCAAGGTTGTATTTCTGTAGTAATGTGCCAGGGAAATAGCTCCTAGCTTGGCTATTTTCATTTTCCTGCTGCCTTCAGCATTTCATATGTGCAGCCTGCTACCAGCACCACTGGGCATTGCATTGCAGTTGGTCCTTGGAAAACTTAAGGTTGTGAATGTCCCAGCTTCAGTTTGGTAGGATGCTGTAGGATGGACAGAAACCCCATCTCCTGCCTGATAGTGTCACTGCAGCATGGTGTAATTCATTCATGCACTGGGTACCCCTGTTAAAAGTGATTTAATAGAAGTACTGTTCTTCTAATTCCTATTCCTCTGTTTGGACAGTGGGCACAATTGAACTGCTTGAGTACAGGCCAGTTGCCTTTTCCCCCTAAAATGTGCTATATGAGTCCAGCTTCTGGTCCAGAAACATGGAAGTCTTCTGTAGAACCTGTGCCATAACTATAGCCCTGGCAGGTGCACCACTGGAGATTCCCAGTGTTGGAAATAACTCAAGCCCTGTGTGTCCAGGTTACTCTCCCACAGCAAAAAGTCACAGGCTAGGCTGACACTGAGCAGTAAGAACTGTTCAGTCCCCAGAACTTGTCCCAGTTTAATTGCAGCATTGTAGGACTATGCCATACAATCTCCAGACAACTTCATGTGCTAAAAAGCACTTGGTTGTGATGAATGCTGGCCACAATATCTGATCCTGAGGGGTATCTTGAGAGACTTTGATCTGAGGAAAGTCACATATTAAAGGTCTGAAAATGCTCTAACAGGTGGTCTAAATTTGCACTGCAAAAGTAGTCCTGCTGTACCAAGCCCACCAAACAAAAGCAGAGAGTGGAGGACATCACACTTCACATCATGAGTTTATGATGGACAGAAAGAAGTCAGGTTTCTGCCTGACAGTTAAGCTTTATTAGGTTTCCCTCAGCTTTCCACATAGAAGACACCCATTCCATCAGCCTTGTGTTTCAGGCTGTATCTTCTAAACTCTCTGTCATAGAATCATAGTACAACCAGGTTGGAAGAGACCCACAGGATCATTGAGTCCAATCATTCCTATCAAACACTAAACCATGCCCCTTAGCACCTCATCCACCCATGCCTTAAACACCTCCAAGGAAGGTGAATCAACCATCTCCCTGGGTAGCCTGTTCCAATGCCCAATGACCCTTTCTGTTAAAAATTTTTTCCTAATGTCTAGCCTAAATCTCCCCTGGTGGAGCTTGAGGCCATTCCTTCTTGTCCTGTCCCCTGTCACTTGGGAGAAGAGGCCAGCTCCCTCCTCTCTATAACCTCCTTTCAGGCAGTTGTAGAGAGCAATAAGATCTCCCTTCAGCTTCTTCTTCTCCATGCTAAACAACCGCAGTTCCCTCAACCACTCCTCATAAGACTTGTTGTCCAGCCACTTCACTAGCTTTGTTGCTCTTCTCTGGGCACGTAAAAATCTGTGGGTCCTTCTCTGCACACTGAACCCTGACGGGTCACTGTTTGTGAGGGCTGCAGACTGGATTTGTTTGTTGGGGTACTTTTGCATTTGATATTTCGCTCTCAAGTGAATTTTACTGTCATCTATTGGTTTTCTGTCCATTCCTTTGGGCTTTTATCAGTCAATTTGAACTGAAAGTTGTCTTCCAATGGGAAATAGTATGCATGACTCGTGGACAAGATAAACATTTATCTTAGTTTGGGTACTATAAGAGTGGTCAATCTGCATTGGCTGTATGGGCTTGTGCTTGAGAGGCAGGGAGAATCAGTTGACCAAAAAGGTCGTAATGCCTCACAGAAATTAGTATTGATTTCCCTTCCTTATTAGATATCATAAATATTAGGATGTTTAGCAGACAGTTTTCAGATTTAAAATAAGTTACATATTGTCCATTGCCTCCTGGTCCCCAGCTACAACCAGTTACTTCAGAACTAGTTTTTATTCCACTCCTCTTACGGACCAGATGTGAAGGACCTTTGAAGCTCAGTTCAATACGGGGTGTGCCATTCATGTTATTGGGACAGTATGGTGGGTGGTAAGCAGCTGCTGACAAGAGGTGGGATCTAGTTTAGTACCCAGGACCGAGCACTCTACTTCTCATTGTGTGCACAGAAAATGATCAGGGGTAAGATTGCCCTTGGGCATGCAATCTACCATAGGACAGCCCATCCTCATCATACTTTAACACTGAACGTTTGATTTGTGTTATAGACTCAAGACTGAGATCGCTGTGCCAGGCCTGGGCAGGGCATCACCCAGTCGCTTTGGGATTCCATCATGCCATCCAGTAAGCTGCAAAGAACTTTCTGGCATCCAGCTGTCAAATGTATCATGATTAGATTAGAGCTATGTTGTGATATTTCATGTTTTCTTAGCTGAGGCATGATGTTAAATGCCAGCTTTGGCTTTTATAGCAGCATTGGCTGCTGCCTTTGTCCACTCTTTACCAGATTTGTGAAAAAAATTTGTTACGACATAACTTAATCCTCTCAATATAATGAAATGTTGATTTTTTTATAAGAACAACACACAGACTGTTTTCCAACTAGATTAACACATTTCTTGATATGAAATCTAGACCTCTTTCCTGCTTATTTCTATGTCAGATTGTTTTCAGGACTGCACTGTGGAAAAGGAATTAAAGTAAGAGGATGTACAAACACAAATCTCCAGGGACTCATTGCTGCATCCCAGCAGGGCTGTTTGCATAACATTCCTGTGAGGTTAGACATTGAGTTTACCACGGAACCAGGGGTGGTTTTTTTTCTATTAAAAGCAATTAAAAAGATCAAGCTATAGATAGGAAAACTTGCTTGGAAAAGCAGTAAGAAAGAAGAAAAGAAACTTGACAGTAGATGTGTTGGGTGCTATAATCCTGGGGAGTGCTGTTAGTTCAAAGAACCTGAGTGGTACAAAATAGATGGTCTTCAACAACATAAGAGCCAGCACAGCTCTTTAGAGCTCTTACTGTAGCAATATTATCATTGACTTCAAAGGTTCTGACTGGACTTGCGAAGGGTTATCAAGGGGTTCTGTGGAACACCAGCTATGGAACTACTGCAGTGCTGCAGACTAGGAGAAGTCTGTCTAGAAAGCTGCCTGGAGGAGAGGAACCTGGGACTGTTGCTTGACAGTGACTGAACATGAGCCAGAAGTGTGCCCAGGAGGCCAAGAAGGCCAATGGCATCCTGGCTTGGATCAGAAATGGTGTGACCAGCAGGTCCAGGGAGGTTATTCTCCCTCTGTACTCGGCACTGGTGAGACCACTCCTTGAATCCTGTGTTCAGTTCTGGGCCCCTCATCACAAGAAGGATGTTGAGGTTCTGGAGCAAGTCCAGAGAAGAGCGACAAAGCTGGTGAAGGGGCTGGAGAACAGGCCTTATGAGGAACAGCTGAGGGAGCTGGAGTTGTTTAGACTGGAGAAGAGGAGGTTGAGGGGAGACCTCATTGCTCTCTACAACTACCTGAGAGAGGAGGGAGCTGGCCTCTTCTCCCAAGTGCCAGGGGACAGGACAAGAGGGAATGACCTCAAGCTCCACCAGAGGAGGTTTAGGCTGGACATCAGGAAAAAAAATTCACAGAAATGGTCATTGGGCACTGAAACAGGCTGCCCAGGAGATGGTTGATTCACCGTTCCTGGAGGTGTTTAAGGGACGGGTGGACGAGGTGCTGAGGGGCATGGTTTAGTGTTTGATAGGAACGGTTGGACTCGATGATCCAGTGGGTCTTTTCCAACTTTGTGATTCTGTGAGTAGAAACCTCACATCCCTTTGAAAATGTAACCCCAATTGCATCTCGTTATTGCTGAATAGATCACTTTCCTGTAACTGATTACTTATGATGCTGGATAACTCTGGATGCCAGTGAAACAGAAATGTGCCGAAGTTTTATGAGAAGGAGTGTTTATTCCTCTATCTATATGTAACTTCCCTTCCTTCTCCATTTCTCAAAAAACATCCTGTTGGATTAACAGCACCCATGTTTTGTAGTAGCTGCCCTCAGATCAGCTGTGAGCATGTCCTGCAACATAAGAAAAAAATCTGCAGCAGAAAAAACAGAATGAAGAAGTGGTTTAACTGGATGCTTCAGGACTTCTAAAGACATCTTGGGTCCTCTGACAGTAATCCACAAATGGAGCAGCATTCCTTCAGTATCAGCAGGGTTGCTACAGAGGTAGTATCAGTGTGATGAGTACATAAGACCTTCCAGTGATGAGCTTTGTTGTCATTTGTATGACAAATCCTCATGATATAATGTGTAAGTAAGGAAAGGGGTAGGATGACTGTGAAAATACTGGTGTTTGCCTGGATTCCTAGAATATGTTACTGCCTTAGCTGAGCTCTCCCCACAAGGGAGCCCACACAAGAAGGGTAAGTGATGACATTGCTGTTGGCAGCAGCAGCTCAATATATTCCTTCAAAACTCAGAAGGATGTGCAGGGATCCACCATCAGCAACACACTTGTGGTGCTCAGAGAATGAAAAACAGGATCTTACATACAGCAGCTTTATCCCAGACCTGAACTGCCCCAGCCCTCAGCTTCCAACTCCCCGGGCTACCACAGAAACTCATGATGACATTGACCATCTAACTGTATAGTATGGATTTAATGTTATTGTATTGCAAGCTTGGTTTCCAGTCTCCTGTTCACAGACTTCTGGAGTCAGAAGGGAAAGGCTGTGTGTTGAACTCCAGGTGAAAGGTTTGCTGCTGCCACACACTGGGACAATGTGCTCCTGGCGCTGCCTGGCACTGCATGTTGTAGCTGGTCCCCCATGGCACTCTCAGTGGGATTTCAGACCACATTGTCCATCCTACATATTAAAAACTTCTTGCAGGGCTGCAGCATTGTACCCATGCCCCTTTAAGAGCCTAGGTAGTTATGTACTAGATGACCATAGTTTGTTTTGCGCTTTGTCTAGAACATCAGAATCTTTTCCATGTTATTTCTCTGATGCTGAGGCTATTCATGCAGTAGCGATGTTCCTCTTTCCTTCCTGGTCCTGAGCACCCCAGGCACAGCTCTGACTGCTAGAGTGTACCTGAGAAACTCTCTTGTCCGTTGCTCCCATCTTCCTGCCTCCCATCATCTCCCTCAAGACCTGCTGGGGTTTGAAGCTCTTGGAAAGAGCAATGCTTTGTTTAAGCGTCATCACCTTTTCTGCCTGGAAATTAAAAAAGAAGGAAAGAAGTTAATGTTTTGAGTAAACACATCAAACTATTTTGAACCCACAAGAGCTAAGCTGTGGCTCACAATTAATTATATTTCCCTACAAAGAAAAGCAAGAGGTCAAAGGACATGGTGAAGTAATACATTATGGGGAAGCTGACACAAGAACAGTAAGTTTGGGCTTAAGTGAAAAATTTTTTGCTTTGCTTACTCTTGGTATGGAGCCAATAAAAACAAATCAGGAGCTGGCTTGAAATGACCATGAAGAGCAGGTGTGCTGCAGACACTGTTGGAACTACTGAAAATAATACTCCAAGTTAGTGCACTTCTGTTCAATGTCTTTAAATAATAACAATAATATTAAGACAGTCTCATGGTACACATTTGCCCTTTGAGGGATGCATTAGTACCAAAATACTGTTTTACTAGCAATTGCTTTGCATCCCTGGGAAGAGTTGTATGGATACCCCACTATACTGCATAGAAACAAAGAAGTCTTGTTTGCTTAAATGTAAGTTTTGTTTATATGCAGGTTGTTCAAGAGTCAGGAGTCCAAAATTTATTAGAGCTTTTTAAGAGACTTGCCTCTCTCCAGAGAGCCATGCAAGAGCTTCTTCCCAACAGCGACTCTTTTTACTCCCCATGTTATGCTCTGGGAGTCAAGAAGCAGCTATGTATTCCCAGCACTAGGAGCCTTTTCCAGGAGAAGAGATACTGCTGTTACAAATCCCAATCCATGCTACCTGCTCCACAAATTCAGGAAAATAATTTTGCTTTGCTCAAAAACCTTTCACTCTCCACCCAGTCAGTGGAGACCTTTTCATTTAAGTAAAAGGCTTATGGCCATATCCTGAAGTGTGATTGAGCACCTGAAGTTCTCTTGAAGCTAACAAGAGTTTCTTGCAAGGGATTAAGGCCTCTCAGGATTTGGCTGTGTGTGCTGAGCAGTCCACATGCCGGCATGCCTTTATTTCACAAATTGTCTATTGTCTGCAGCACGTGTTTCTCCTCCAGTGTCATGCCATATAAAATCACTGTGATTCTGATCCAGCTTCAGCTGACTCCTCACCACCACACTGGTGAGAGATGAATTTAAAATGCTGTTTCTGTGCTGCAGGCACAGCAGAGCATGCCAAGCTCGGCCCCAAGTTGCACTGTGCATGGAAATGGAGTAAGATGAATGACAGACAACATCTGAAACAGCAGCAACAAAAGAAAGCTTTTCACTCAGATAAGGCTTTTGTGCTTTTTTTCAAGAGTCAAACCAAAAGAATTTCGTCCATGTAACAACAAGGTTTGTACATTCAGTTGCACAAGTGAGTGCAAAGCTACACAAGCAGCAATCTTTCTCCTTAAGCATATAACTCCATTGTCAGGTAGAAACAGGAAAAAATGCCTTATTTCTTGCAAGTGATGATTAGATGTTCCACTGAAACTTCCAACATTAAATAACTCAGAAGAAAAACTCCTGGATGGAGACAAATAGCTCTTCATGAATGGTGTGACAAACCATTATTTTTGAAGAAGGGAAGGGCTCACATGAGTGGATTTGCCATGTTTAACTCAAGTTGGATAGCAGTGAGTGACTGAAGAGGAATGACCGACTGATACCTTGATGTCAGGATGGTTAGTGTTTTGGGGTATTTGATAAATTTTGTTGAAATAATGGCGATTTCTTTCAGAAGACAGCTTATTAAATGAGTATGGTGCTGATTGCATAACTGCATAGTCATCGCAAGCTCTTCTGTAACTTTTTTGAACTGCTCTTCAGGATGACATTACAAATATGCAGAGGAAAACAATCAATGTAACTCAGTTTCATTCCACCTCTTTTTTCTTTTGACTGGTAAAAGAAGCATGATAGCACAGACTTACAAAGACATAATTTTTGCTGGAATAATCTGTTGCTAAGGATAAAGGAGAGGGCATGACAGGAGAGACATGGTCAGTGTGTCAGAAATACAATCTAATCTAAGTATGCCTTTGAGGGAGGGGGAAAAAAAGTGAGAATAGTCCTTTGAGAGGCAGGGGCTGACAGAAAATCATGAACTGGAGAGATCTGGAAATGTTTCTAAAAGGTAACAAAGATTCCAGAGAAAATTAAGTCAGTCTAGATCGAGAAAAGGACTGAACTGCCAGGGGAGATTCAGGTTTGACATCAGGAAAAAATTTTTCACAGAAAGGGTCATGGGGTACTGGAACAGGCTGCCCAGGGAGGGGTTGAGTCACCATCCCTGGAGGTGTTTAAAAGATGGGTGGATGAGGTGCTGAGGGGCATGGTTTAGTGGTTGATAGGAATGGTTGCACTTGATGATCCAGTGGGTCCTTTCCAACCTAGTGATTCTGTGATTCTCAGAATGAACTGAAAAATCGAAACTGGGCCCATTAACACATAAAATCTGTGATAGAGTGAGGGAAGGTGGGGATGAAGGGAAGAAAAGCCTGGCAAAAATAATGCCAGGTGGGAACTGAGGATAAACTCTTTCCCCTGTTCTCCAGGCAGTATCCTGCCATCTTGGTCAGTGTCTGGGCTGAGTAAAAGAGCTACAGCAGGAGGCAAGTGTGTGTGTGTACCAGGCATGGGGCAGTACTGGGCAGAGGCGGAGAGCATGTGGCACAGCATGACTGTGGCTGAGAGGTGGAGGTGCAACTGGTGCGGCTACCATCAGACCTTGCTGTCCATGGAGGTTGTTGGTGGGGAAGGGGCTGGTGGGCAATGGCATGGTGGGGAAGAACGTAAGAAACCACAGGTAATGAGCACAGTTGAAGAGAGCAGTGGGGGAAGCCATCAGGAGAGAAGCCCATTTCTACTAGCTCATGGTGAAGGCAATGGAAGACTTCTCACAGGTCAGGCCAAGAATCTTCTCCTGTCTGCTGACAGAGGAGGGATATCCAGATCTCCACTTCCAGGGTCCTCTTGAGTCTAATACTACCTCCAGGAAGCAGGAAGATTCCTTGAAGAAAATGCAGATATAGGGAGAGAATAGTGGGGCTGGTCTTCAAGAGGTCACAAGGAGATGTGAGAGGGAAGAACCAACAGAATCTGGGCAGAGCAGATGGGAAAAGCATGAAGCAACACAGCCCTAGCAAGTGCCATTTGCCTAGGACACAGAAATTTGGAGAAGGGATGGAGGAAAAAGAGAGAGATGCTGTGGGGAAGACACCACTGGCAGGGCACATGTAGCAAGAGAGATGCACAGGAGACAGAAAAAAAAAATACAGAAATTGTGAAAGGGGATAAAAGGAGATAGGCCTGTGGTGGTAGCAGGCTGAGGCCAGCACAGAGAGGAGACTAGAAAGACATAGGGGCTGGGGTGGTCTTTGAGCGTGAACTTTAGGCTGAGGGTTTTGGTTAAAGAAGCTGTGAAGTTCAAGCAGATGCTATACCCTGACACTGCCTGCACCACTGACTTGCTGCCTGTAACAGGGAGACGCCGCTTGCAACCAATATTATAACCCAGCACTGTCTCTGTTGCCCCATTAAAACTTTTACAATGGACCTCGGGGAATGCAGCAGCAGCTGCTCTTTCCAGAGCCACCTACTGAACATCAAATGAGAGCAGCTTTAATCCCAGTCCTTTTTGTCTCCAGCAATAATCTCTGCAGTGCCAGAACCGCCTTAAATAAGTATTTTGGCAATATTTGCAATGGCAGATGAGACGTGTTTTGTGTCGAGCAACCTTTTTTTCTTAGGACTTTGTACAGTGTTTTTTTGCAGATTGGTGAGCAGCAGTTTTGTTTCTGCTTTCTCCCTCAACTTCAGACACCAGTCACTGGTAAGGTGTAGAGGAAAAGCTTCTCTCTGATATGTCTGCGAGCAACTCTCTTACAGGAATGAAATTATGCACCTTTCATATGACACTGCCCCATAATTTAAAAGTCAATTTCACTTTAAGTGATTACACTCATCATAAGTAACAACCCAACAGGAGACACAGCCCTGAATTCTCAAGTAAATCTTTCAATTAAAAAATCTGTACAATTTCTAGAGGCAGATTAAAATTTTTCTGGAGTTTTGCAGTTCTGTGCAGTTTGAAGTTTGCTGGATAAATTTCCCAGGAATATCCCCCCCTCCACCACACGTCTCTCATGGGCACTTGACTAAGAGGCAGGAGGAAGAGCTGGAATTGACAGTCTGTTAAGAGAGCAGCTGAGAAGTGCACAGCAAAAGTAAAAGCAGTGGGAGAGGAGCAAGACAGGATGGAGCAGCTCCTTTGTATGGGACTGAGAACTCCTCACCATCAGAGAAGCAAGAAATTCTGCAGTGGGACTACTAAAAATGTTTGGTCCTTGGGGTATTTCCAACCCAGTCCTCTTGCTGGTTCATTTTCCATAACTGATGCCTGACATCACTCACATACTACTTCTACACTGTCCTGAGCACTGGCTGCTGGCCATGGCAGGATGACGTGGCCCCACACCCCAACCTCCAAGATGAGGAACAGCAGAACCTGGACCCCAAAGCAGAGTCAGAAATAGGGAAGCCAGTTATCTGAATCACAATGTCCCAGTTTAACCTCTCCTGGCCACATGCCGTCTGCTCCCTGACAGCCTTGCACTAATGTTACAGACATCAGCAGGGTCTTGCTTAGAGTCTCTGCCTTCCAGTAAGAAGTGGAATCATGAGCTGGAAAAAAAGCAAATACAAGATAAAACTGCAACATCTTGAGGCAAAGGAGGAGGTAGAAAAACAACCTGATGGGGATGGTTGTAATGCTCTGCATCATCTTACATAAAAGCTCTTTCTCAACTGTCCCAGTTTTAAAGTGTGGGTGAGAGTTTAGTCACTCTTTAAAACTGGCTTTTCTGAGGCTGCTGCTGTTTGTCGTGTTCCTAAAATGAGGTACAATGATAATGGGAAAGAGACTGGTAATGATTTGGGTCCAGATAATCATAGCACAAAAGATAAAAAATTGTTCAAAGAAACCACATAGATCCAGACAACAACTATGACGTCCATGTCAAACTGGATGTTTGCCTTGCAATGTACTTTACTGAAGGCAAATATGCTCTGCCAAGTGAAAAGTAACATTTCCAGAAAGCTTCTCCTTGCCTTGTAGGATGAGTGAAATTTGGTGCAGATCTTTCAAGCCCAGTGCTGGTGTTGGGCACGTCAAGGCACCAACCCTCTATTCTGCCTGGACACCAAGGGGCTGTTGTCCTCCAGCTCTCAGGGCTTGCGTTTCCCTAGCAGTGTTTGCAGCATCCCAATTCCCTGAGCCTCAGACTGCACGGACCCTGGCCATGGACCAAGCCTCCAGGATTTCCCCAGGGAAGTCCCAGTGCAGAGACAGGGGCAGCTGCCACATGCTGGTGGGACCATCAATGACCTAGCTGGGATGTGTCAGTCAGTTTACTCAGCGGATCTAGCCAGCAACAGGCAGACACTGGAGGCAAAATTTGATTCCGGTTATTCTTTGTCTCCCCCTTGCTCCCTCTAAAGCAGTGAAGGCAGCACAGGTCTTCCCACAGCACTTGGGCACAAGGAAGCTCTTCAGTGCTGGCTCTTTCTGGTAAAGGAGCAGGAAGCAGAGCCTGCAGTGGGCTGCCCTCGTGGGTTCAAAAACCCAAAAGGGAAGTGAGACTGCCCTTTCTAGAACATGGAAATGCTGAGGGGGTGTTTCATGCTTCAGCAGCCAGGGAGTTTCAAAGGGCAGCAGAAATCCCCTGGTTCTTCAGCTAACATAACAGTGGGTGTGAGAGAAGGGGCAGCACTGCAGACATCAGAAGGAAGCAGCTGGCAGGTGGCTGAAGCAGTAATAAGGAGCTACTTAGTTCCTGCTGGCACCTAAGAAGGAGACAAGGGATAATGACGGGTTCCCAAAACCCAGCGAAGGGCACTGCACTTGTAGAGAGTAGGCAGACACTGACCCACTGCCATTATCAGACATTGAGAGGGATGCAACTAGATATGTGAGATCTGCACAGTAAATACCCCAAGAGAGGCCAGGATCAGGCCTCCCTCAGGAATCCCTGATGCAATTTTTCCCCATTTTTACTGTAATCCTGTAATTCCCCTGTTCTGCTTGTCATCTCCCCACAAAAGGGATTCTAAGCAATGCTACAGGGTAGATCTACAAAGAAAGATTTTCAACATCAGTCCTTTAATCAATGTTTCCTGGAAATTGTGCATTATAACATAGCATAACTTCTAGAAATAAAGAGACACCTAACACATAAAAAGGCTTTTGTTGCAATGACCAATTATAATGGCTGCAAGGGCATGGACCTGAGATCTAAGGACAAAACAACATGCAATGAATCCTTTTTTTTTTAAAAAAAAAAGAAAAAAGACAAGGAAAGGGGCCTCTGGAAGGAATACTTTTTGCATTAAGAGATTATGAATAATAACAACCATCTGGAGAAAGAAAGCCCTCAAATTTATGTAGAGACTGTTGAGCTGCCCAGACACAGCATGCTAAGAAGATAAACTTCTCTCTTCCAGGTCAAGTTACTGCCAGGTAAATTGTGTCTAAGTGTCTAAGTTACGTTTGTAAGAAGCAATAGTGACCTCGCATGGCTTACTAAATTATTCCAGGTGATTGTGATCCCAGGTCTTGTTGCTGCCTTTATGGAATAATATAAATTCAAATCAGACAATCATGTCTGAAAGCCAGGGCTCTCCCATTCTTCCAGAGATGCAACTTCATTATATGCTGGTAAAGTTGGTGACATGGGGCAGGAGACTAGAAATACAGCCATTGAAGTACCTTACAGGTCATGGGAGGAGTCTGATCCAAGGATCTAATATTTTCTTTGCATCTAAGATGTTTGATATTGGTGACCTCCTTGCAGCTGACGTGGTGCAGGGAAGGAGCAATATCCAGGCTTTGAGAGTTCTCTACTGACAAAATTTTTGGCTGGCAGTTTTGGGTAGAAGTCCCCATTTGGGAGAAAATTATTATTTTCACAGCTCTTTTTATATATCAGCCAGGCTATTTCATTTCCAAGACATCAGTCACTGTGCAGTTTAAGCATTAAATATAGGAACCCTCGGGAAAACTCCCTTTCTGCCCTCCATGGCCCTATTACAAAGTTCTTTACAGGGTTTGCGCTAGGAGCCTTCCAAATGGGAAGCAGCTCTCTCCCACATACTGACCTACTGCAAAGTCAGTAGCATTTTTCTAAGGAAAGAACTAGTTGAAATTTCCTACTAATGCCATATAACAGTGCTACAGCCCTGGAGGCTGAGGATTACTGGGCATCCAAGGTCAAGAAAGAAGTACTTTAACAGCTAGAGAGTAGATTGCTCTCTAGTGTAATCAGAGCTCACAGTTGGAGTAAGTTATTCTGACCAACTGTGCTGATGGTAATGATGTGAACAGTACTTAAACCTCCCGCTAGGAAGCTCACAAGTACTGCCCTGTACCAGGGTGATTACAGCCATCTCCTGGTTAGCACTAAACTCTTCTCCATCTTCAATTTGGTCCTGGTGCTCCACAGGTCCTGGAGCTCCAGATCCAGAGGGGATAGGATACTGCCAAGGATACTGACAAATCAGCCCATGTCTCATATCCAACATGAGCTCTGGGAATTCTACGGCAAAGAGAGGGATAAAACCTTAGGGTTTGTAGATGTTCTGGTCTGCTTTCAGCACTTTGGCACAGTTTGTACATACTGGAACTTTAAATGCACCCCAAGCAGGGCACCTGCCCAAGAAATGGCCTGCCGAAAAGCTTCTCACATTGTAGTAAGTAAGCACAGGGTTTAGTTTATCAGAGATCCACGCATGACTGTCTGTGGAGGAAGGGGATAAGGCCTGAGGTCAACCTTTATTACTACAGGAAGATGCTGAGGAAAGTCAATGCTGTGTGTGCAGCTTTCCACCACCTCTGAAAAGCATTCTTGAAAGCTGACACCACAGTAATTTTTTGTTTTGTTCTGAGGTGCTCATACTTCAGACGGTGGCATCTTGACATTCACATCCATTATGTGAATGGATTGCGGAAATAACTCGGCTCTCACTCTCTCTGTGATATTAATCCCCAGGCACTGGCAGAAGCAGAACCTGCCTCGGACAGCAGGCACCTCGAGCTGCCCACTGGCTCCCCAACCCCTGCTGTGCTCGGCCACAAGAAAGGCAGAAGAGCATTTCTAAAATCAAGGTTTCCTGCTGCAAAATCTGAATCCAAGTTGGCACATTAGATCTTTCCTCCTTGCTGAGTAGCCACAGGTGCCCAGGGTGAAATATAAGGCATTTAACATGAGCATCATGATAACATAATATTGTATCATGGGAACCAGGCAGGCTTCATTAAACAATGGCTGAAAATTGTACAAATGAGAAAGGAGCCAGCAAATTAAGATCCACAACTCTTGTTCATACAGCAAAACATCATTAGTTTTGAGGTGGGAGACTCTGTTACCTTTTACACCCTGTTGACTTTTAGTGCTGATGTTTTCAATACACAAGCTGCAAGCTGGTTCGGGAAATGCAAACTGTGGTAATAGCTCCAAAGCTTGGTTCATCATTGCTTGGAACAGATGTCAGCAGGACAGGAACCTGCAGAAGGAGAAGGGGAGGAGTGATAGAAAGGGCTGGGGAGAGGAGCATAAAATCAGACTAATTTTGCATTAGTGAAATGGGATACCCATCTGGGCACAGAGAGAGGGCTGGCAGTGCGTAGTTACTGCACAGGGCTTTGCCATATTGTCTGGTCCTTGCTTTTACCAGAGGGCACTTGTACAATCAACAGCATTTAAGAGAAAACACATCTGATGGGGGATACATCAAAGACCGAAAACTAAATACCTCCTTTGCCCAAATGTTCCCACAGCTTAAACCTTGCCTAGCTGTAAAAAGCAAAGGTGATCCATTTTCTTTCTTTATGTATTTATTTGAGGAAAGAAGGAAAAAAGAAGGGAGGAAGACCTGATGGAAAAACAAAACCAAAATAAAAGCTGCCTTAATGCTGCATGAGCGAAGGCTGCCGAGGAAAGCAAAGACCCGCTGACAAAACAAGCCAGGAATGCTGAGGCCCGAGTTCTGAAACACATACGGTTTATGTTGTTCTTACCACAAACCAAAAATATGTTCCCATTTGAAATGGTTGAATCCACAGCTGTTTTTAAAATCCCTTGGTACTTCTGAGACAAATGATCCAAGTCAGACTGTGCTAACAGGGTCAGTTTTAGAGCCAAGCGAGAGCTGTGACTGATGCAGAATCACTGCAGTTCCATCCCTTTCCACATCAATCATCGCTCAATGAAAGTCCTGTGGGGCTGTCGGGCTCTTTTACAATATTGTTTACATTAGAAGATGATGTAAAGCTCCTCCAGCAAAACTGCGCTCCTGGATTATGATCCTCACAAGCAAAAGAGCTTAAGTTGCAGCTGCAGGACAGCATGGATAGATGCAGCCACATACCACCAAATTTACATCTACAAAAGCAGTCATTAATGTTTCATAAAACACACCCATTGATTCATCTCTGCAGGCAAATTCTCTCACTTTAAACAGATGATTATAAAGCACCTTGGGGCGAGTCTACATCCTAGATGTTCTATAAAGTAACAACCTTATTGTCATAAAAGCTAAAATGGCTTTAATCCATTTCCTCACAATAGCAGTTTTAATTCACTCCAAGAGGGCTGACTGTCAGGAAAATAATATTTTTCTCAGATTCACACCTGAGGTCAAAACCTTGCCCTCTGTGCCAGAGCTAATAAATCACAATTCTTTTTTCCAGCTCCTTTTGAACAGCGAGGACAGTGTCTTGCAGAAAGACAAAAAAAGGGTCCTTGCAGGAGCAGGCAAGGCATTGTGGGGGAGGGATGTGGAAACAGCCCCAGCAGCATCCCATAATCATGTATGAGGGAGGGCAGGCTCACAGCTGTGCAGAGCCTTGAAAAGAAAGCCTCGGCACCTGTTTAATCTTGACTGAAAGGTCTCGAGTTATGCCTGTTATGCTCTAATACACCCCATTAAATATTTGCATATTAAACATACAGAAAAGAAAACCTTTTTGAAGTGACAGCGAGTGAATAGCATTGCAGCCTCTCCTGCTCTCCATAGGTCCCTCTAATTGGTCCCTCTTGTCCCAGCATTTGGTTGCTCTGGAGCAAATTCCCCAGGCATTCCAGCAGTGCAGAGCAACCACCGCACACAGACAAAGCCCTGGCAGTCGCCATTGGAGGTAGCTGGGAGCCAGCAGCCTTTTCTACAGCCGAGGAGAAGAGACAGGGTTGTACTTCATGCTGTGTCAACAGGAGCAGTCTCAAGAGGTCAGAGCTCTCTTCAGCCTAGCTTTCCCACCTTCAGCATCTCTTCCCCAAACCAAGGAGACGCCTGAAATCCAGAACCATTTCCTTCTACCTGCAGCCTCTGCCTGCTTCCCCTGAGTCCCTGTGAGAGGTCCTCCTGTCCACCACAGCTCCTGCTTTACTAGACCCGGACAAAGAGGTTTTCTGCACTGCTCAATGAGATGCCAAGGTGTCCACAGCACCTAACAGCTTCTGCTTCTTGGAAGATGACACTCATTTGGGACCACTCCAGTATATATCTCGCCTTAGAAGCCAGTAAAATGCCCCACATTCATGACAGCAGACAGGAATCTGTCCTTCCCAGCTTGGCGTTTGGGCATTCGGACAACCCCTGGCATGCCTGCTATCCTAGCAGGGAGCAGCTGAGGTGCTGGGGAGTGCTGGCAGCAATGGGAGTGTTTGCACGGAGATGCTTGAGGCTGCTCCTTCCCTTGGCTGGTGCTGCCAGGAGTGAATGCTCCTCTTCATGGCGCCACCATGCCCCAGGCGTGGGGACAACAGGAAATGTGGTCACACCAGCCATTTTGCCCCACTCACTTGGCAGATTCAGCTTAAATTCAGGCCTTGCATGTGGTTTGAGAGGTAGCTCTTTTCTGGTTTGATATTCTGTTGACATGGCTTGTTTTTAGATGTGGTTTCAAGCACGGGCCTCACAAGTGCTCCCGTCTTTACAGAGTGCTTTTCATTTTGGAAAGAGCAGCAAAGAAGGCTCCCTCAGCTCATGAACTGGGTCTCTACCAGCATCAGAAGAGCACAGACATCTCTGTACAAGGTGTAAGCACTTGTTTGGGGTTTTCCAGGTCTCCAGCCATCATGTGAACGGCAACCCTGGCCTGGAAGGGCTCAGGTGAATGGGCCACAAGCTCCTGGTGTCCCTTCCATGTCTAGCATCCTCGGAGGTTTCCCAGCCTCCTCAACCTTTCATTTTCAGAGACAACCATGCAGCAGCAAAGTCTCAGCTCTGCACCCTCAGAGATCCCTCCTCCAACAGCATGGCTATGGACCTTCTCTGGCCTGAGGGGAGAGGCAAGTTCAGGAGGAGACCTCTTCCAGTAACTTGTTTCTTTGAGATCAATGCTGCCATGTGTTTCTCTGTGAGAAGGTAACGTCAGAGAAAGATGCTTCACACTGGGAAAGGATGACTGCAAATACCTGATTCCGCCCAATCTCATGGGGTGTTCGTCCCACTGCTGCACACTGGAAATGCTCTCTGCTCCCTGCACAAAAGAGCTTTCTTCGTATGGCAGAGACTTGTATTGTGCCAAAGGAACTTGTTCAATACAGCAGCCCTCTTTGTGCCACATGCAGTCCCAAGGCAAGGCTTGCATACTGCGGAGGGCGTTGCATGATCCCACTGCACAGAGAAACATTCAGCTCTAACAGTGTTATTTTTGTCTTATTTTTTTTTGTGACTACTGGGAGGAGGGACACAGATGAAGACAATGGTAGGGAAAGTGTGCGTGAGTCCTGCAGACATTTTATGTATTTTCACTTACAAACATGGAGACCATTAAAAAAATAAAAAAGAAAAACCACTGAGTTCCTGATGTGCCTAATTGCCCAGCAGAGGCAGAAAGTGAGTTGGCAATGTCTGTGTCAACCTACACCGGCTGTTTCCTCGCCTCACCATATGTCTGCTCAGACACTCATAACTCCTCTGAACAAGCCACATGGCAGCTTGGACACTCCATAAGGGCTGTGCATGCTGTTCTAAAGGAGCAATCAAAAATAATTCCAAATATTCACTGTTTCCGTCCTTGTTGGAGACTAGAACTATGCTTTTGTGGTGCTTTTCTATTCTTTCATTATAAGCATTACAGATGTTGGGAATGTAATCCTGCCCTCTTAGCAGTCACAACTTTAAACAAATGGTTACTCACAATGACCAAGCAGGTTGGCATTTCCTATTGCTCATACTGACTGGATTATTTTTCAGCCTCAAAACATCTGCAGTTGCATTTTAGCTTGTAAGAAATGCCCTCTCTGTCAGGTGTTATTGCTAAATGACCCCAAACTGGAACTGCTACAGGGTCTCAGAAGTCTGGAAGGTTCAGCTAGCACTGCTCTGCAGCTACAGGGTGAGTTTCTGGAGCAGCAGAGCCTGCAAACCTTTGCCTTCCATCTGGCTCCTGCCTTTACTGCACCAGCAGAAGAAAACACTGCTGGTTATTACACCAGTTACCCCCTCTACCAAATCAACATGTTTCAGAATGACATTTGGCAGTACTCTGATATTCTATCTCAGGGCACGAAAGTACCTCTTTACCAGGATGTATGCATTTCAACAATTAGCACAGCAGTCTCAGCTTCTTGGTTTTGGCTGCTGAGGGATAGAGAATGCCTGCAAAGTCTTTTGGGTTTGTTTATCATTACCATCAGCAAATCACCATTAGATGCTTCGGTGTGGTGAAGGGCATTTTGGTCTGACAGTCCCAATAGTGCAAAGGGTGAATAAATATCAGTTGTGAGTGCTGTATGCCTCTATCTCTCTTGGCGTTTGGCTTCCTAGTACCAAAAAGCTGACAAGTGCCTTTCTCTAGATCTGCTCTCCTGTTACGGGCTCAATCAGGGAAAAATCTTAATTCCTGTTTTAAGGCCATGAAACAAAATAACTTTACTGAGAAATAAGGCCATGGTACAGAATAGGACATTTATGTTAATCACCGGAGACTCAGCATCTTTTCTTCTCATCCAGTTTTATGTCCCCTGGCAGTCAGCTATGTGAACTCCTTTTTTTAACTGCCTTCAGCAAGCAAATGGACCCTAGAGGAGAAGAAGAGTTCTACCAGTTCTAAATGCACTGAAACTGGCAGGAAATCTGCTCAGCCCAGGGTGCACCTAAGGGAGATGGGACACACACGTCTTTGATGGACTCTCAGGTCATGCTCCTCTCCTCCAGCAGATGCACGCAGAAACATTTGCATGCATCACATTTTCACACAGGCACTTTGCAAACCTTCACCCAGCAGCCAGGCAATTCAAATCCTCAAAGAAACAGCTACCAGCTGAGGAAAAGTGAGCACTGGGCTGTTTCCAGCGCTCTGGGTACCCTACTACCACTGTGCCTATTGTCTCTTAGCTCCCCTCTTTCGCTAGTCCCCTCACAGCTATCTGTGTTAGTGCAAGGGTAACCTCATCTGGGCTGCCTTTTTTTTTTTTTTTTTAAATCTTTTCAGGCTACCAAAATTCAACCTGTCAAATACAAGTTCACAGACCAAAACCAGAGATGACCATTCTTGACTGAGTTTTCCAGATTGACTGGATGTGCTCAGAACAGCTATTGAGGTCAAAGCAGTGGTTCCTTTTGCCATGCCCACTCTTCTCAGCATTCACTCATTTATTGCCAATAGTGTTCACTGCATCTGTCTTCTATGAGCATCACTTTTCCCAGAGCACTGACACACAACATACGTAGCTACTACTTATTAGAGTCAAAAAGGACTACTTCATGACACATATGCCTTGTGTAACATAATGCAGTGAGGATCATAAGTTTCTCGGGTGAAATGCTCAAGACTAACATAAAGGGATTAAAAGTCTGAGCAAAGTATGTCTACAAACCCTGGAAGCAGAAGTGCTTTGCTTGCTTGCAGATCTGGAAAGCCTTAACCTGCAATTGTGCGTGCCAAGATACAGCATACTTGTGTTATTCATGTGTTCCCTATGAAGAACACAGCATCAGGGCCCTCAAAGTTTCTCTAAGAGCCCTTATTTTCCACCCAAGCTTGGGTGCTGAGCACTTTCTTCATTGACATGCTGCAGACCTGCATCAGAGGGTAATACATCTAGGCTGAGGGCATCACTCAGTTTCAATGTCAGAGAAACCTCAGCTTGTCTACTAATACTGCAAATAAAACCACATACTCAATGAGCAGATCAGATCTATCATTGCACCAGTGTGGGAGAAAACTGTTAATTTTCTTCTGATGAATACACTTGTTTACCTTCCATCTTCCTTATTGGCTTGCTAGTTTCATTCCCCTGCCACAATTTCTCTCCTGGAACATAAAGTCATTGAGTACAAGGAATGTCATATCTGAGATACGCTTGTGCATGGGCCACCACAGTGTGTCCTGATCAGGGTGGCATAGAGAAACCTTGGTACAGGACAATAAAAGCATAACCTAGTTGTTGGAATCAAACAATGGCTGAAAAAGCCACCTGAGGTGCTGACTTCAGAGTACTGCCCGGCTCTCCTGGACTTGGGCTGATAAGCTGCAAGTGAAAGACAGAGTGAAATCTGACCAGTTTCTGAGACACTCACTCACCAGAATTAAGCCTGAGAAGCCACAGCTCATTTTCAACAGCGTCAGGGAAACCCAGCAGCTGCATAAATATTAAAATAAGTTCTCTCCTAATTAGGTGATCAATAAAGTGCTGCAAAAATTAAGTAACTACAATCATTCCCTGCAATACTGTATAAAGTTACTTTATTCTCTGTAGCTCTAGTTCCACCTACTTAAGATGAGATAGTTAAGTCCAAGTTAAGCATCTGGGATGCGTTTGCAGACAGGTCTATTATTATTATTATTTCTTTTTGGTTTTTGTCTGAAGCATGAAGAAGGGGCCACTGCCAGAGGCAGGGTACCAGTCTTGACAGACTAGTGGTCTGATCAAGTCTGGCATATCCTTTGTTTCTGTGTTCCAATTTAATGCCTGCTGGGAGTGAATTCCAGTCATGTGGGGATGTTTTTGCCAATGAATATTTACCAACATCCTGACTGCCCTGGGAATATAGTTAAAAAAATAACTCTCAGGGAAGTGGACACACACTAGAATAAACACCTAAGAAATAAGTCGTGAGTATCTTTCTTTAGCACTGAAATAAACAACACATTGGTTTGGTCCACATGTACATTTTGGACTAAACCAACCCAAAGGCACATACTCCATGTGTCATTGTTACAAGACCTAGATTTTTAGGCCATTTATAAACATGTCTATGAGGTTGTAAGCATATATTACTTTAATGACCCATTGCTTCTTACAGTCCAGTAGCCAAACAGGCAGATGGTAGTCCCATTTCCTTAACTGCAGATATGACAACTCAGTAAATACATAAATTCGTGTAGCTAACTTCAAAGATCCTAAGCCTTGAATAGTACCAGGAGCTTCTCCATCACATTGAATCCAAATATATGTCTGTACATGTCATCTTTTTTAGCTGCTTTCCCTGTTACCATTTGAGGACAATTTAGTGCTTATCTGTAGGAACTGGCTGATGATGCAGCATTTGTTCTACCACACTTTTAGCTGCTAAACTCTATTAAAACAAGCAAGAAATCAATGATATTCTCCCCTGGTGTCACATAGAAGAGTAAGTAATTGCGGCAGCTATGGGGATGACATGTCAGCAGCTGAAGGAGCTGAGGTGGGTTCTGCAACCATGTGTGTATGTGGAGGACATTGCCATGAGTGATCTCTGCTTCAACCAGCTAATGAGTTTCAGCCCCCACACTGGATTTTTTCATCTCTCGGAACAACATTGTGGGGAGGTAAACATGAATTGTTCCTGGCCTCAAACATATCAAGTGAAACCTGTGAGGACAGAGGGCATCTGAGGTCCTCAACTTCCTCTTCCCAAATGAGGTTCACAAGAAAGATGCACACCTGCGTCAGAGTTCTGTAGTACAGCACTGCTAATGCAGTGGCTGGAAGGACAGATTTGGTCTCCTGGAATATCAGAGGCCACATGCTACTCATAGTGAAGGATTTTTTTTTGTCCTGTTTTGTTGCCTGGGCAAGTTTCACCTCTAAGTTCAGAATAACTCTGGCCTATGTGGTGCTCAAGAAAGCAGTGCTGGCAGCTTTAGAATTCTGCATGTCCTTGTGCCCAAAATGACAAGATTTCACAGTACACCACAAGAAGAATGGTGTACCTCCTGAATTTCAAGCGCTTTACATTACATTTTTTCCATTTTTTTTTCAGGTATATTTCTTTAAGAGGAAGGATTAGAAAGTTGTCAAGGAGCTCCTGTGTGTACTTTTTTTTTTTTTTTTTTGTTCACGCTGAAAACATCCTGTATATCCTTGTTGCAGAGTCTATGACTTCAAGAAAAAAAGAAATCAAAGCCTCACTATGAAAGCTCTGGTGCTGCAGCACAAATGCTCTGTTCTGCTCTATGATGTTGACCCACTCTCATGCACACAAATCCCCAGCCTCCAGAGGGCAGAGAGTTTCATCTTCCTACTTTAATGCGCAAAATGATGACAGGGTCAGGATATTCTCAGACAAAAACTGTTTTGGGCAGAGGGATCTAGCATTGCCAGTTTCACCTTGACTCATAGCACTTTGAAGCCTGGATAAAACCCAAGTTCTTGGAAGAGCATGCCTGTTCTCATCCCTGCTTTCATTGGCATTGTCCTTCTCCCTTCCTATAGAAGGAGAACTCGCTGCAGGTCTGGAAAGAATAGCTCGGTGTGGGCTTGCTGCTTCTTTGTCCTGCCTTATTTGGGTCTCATATGCACAACTAGTGAACACCTGCATTTAATTGGTGAGAGCAAAGAAGCAGCACAAAGTTGCTGTTAGTGGGTAGCTGGAGACAGGAATGCACATTTGCACCACCTCCGGTCCTAGCTTATCTGGGGTGATGTGGATCTGGATGTGGTGGAAGGAATGAGACAGAACTCCAATATTTATACAGGTCATCATATAGCCACAAGAAAAGTAGGACAGACAATTTTGCATTAACCTGTAATGTTAAGTACTTAATCAACAACTTAAATATTCTTCAAATTCTCAGCTTGATTGACAGCACTTGAATGGCTTTCTGCAAATTAAGTGGGCTTAAATTTAAGCACATTAAGGTTCTCTAGTTAGTATTGCTAGTCATAACCAAGGTTTCAGCTATGCATATTTATGTTACAACACAGACAGAGTGTTCAGTCTAGATTTGGAGGATTTTAGATTTTTTAGAGTTCCAAAAATATATGTAATGGACTAAAGCATGACAAATACGACATCTGCTCTGGTGTGTGATTTGCAAGAGACTGTGGGTCTGTTCCTTTGAGAGTGTTATCATTGCCAGAAAACACTAAGTCCTAAAAAAAGTGTCAACTATAATTTGCAAATACTGAGCCACATTCCTCACTCGGGGCTTTCCAGGGCAGCCTGTCTACTCTGTATCTGTCTAGGACGCTTCTCTCTTTTTAGTGTCAGAGAGTTTCACAGCCTTAAATGTACATATCTTCACCTTCCTTGCAGGGTAGTAAAGTGCTGTCACCAGTCTTTTAAAGATGAGGAACATGAGCCTTTAGCTTGCCCACAGTCTCTGATATAAAGTAAAGAATAGAAAGACCATTTTCAAAATCCTGGTTTCTCTTTCATCCTTCTTACTGGGGTGGCTCTGCTCTTTAGGTAACAGCTTTTAATGCATCGGTCTGCTGCTGAAAAGGGAACTTTAAAGCAGTGGTTCACCCTCCAGCCACAGCAGCTACATACTGCTGGTTAAGAAAACAAAGGTCCACGTGCTTGTCACAACGGGCAGCATCTCTATTTTACACCATGCTCAACAAAAAATAAGCAATTGCAAATGATTCGTGGTTTATTCTTGTCATTCATAACTCTGCCTGTCACTTCCTCAGGTGCCCTGAGTGCTGCTAATATTTTGTCATTTCCAAAGTGATCAAGTCAGAAAACTTGTTTACAGGAATACAATTTTTGGCACAGCTTTCACACTACTAAGAACAAGGCTCATAACTACCAGTGGAAAGGAACTGTGCAATGGCTTTATAGAGCTTGTGAAGGCTGTTTTTAGTACCTTTCACTCAATTCTAGCTTGCTAGGAGATACAGTTCTGAATTAAAGACATTAAATGCTGCCTCCACTAGTGGCTTTCAAAGACTTTACTTTTTGACATAGATTAAACAGAACCTGAGTTATAAATATTTTCTTAGTCTTTCTCGCTCCCTGCCTCTCACTCCACAATTGCATCAAGTATTAGATTTTTGCTACTACTGAAAGTCTAAACTCTGCCATATGGTATGTGTAGGTTGAAAAATCATGAAAAGAGCTGTATGAGTAATGGATTTTGCTTATCTAGCAGCCAAAACTGTTACAAAATGTAAACACCCGAATACTTTCCTCAGGCTGGAGATAAAGGTTTCTTTTGTGAATTACCTGTCCTTACCATCCTGATAAGCATAAGTCAAGATTGAAATAAAAATGAAAAGCGTATTTTTTTAATTACAAAAATTAATTAACCAGAAGTTTCAAAGGTTTTTTTCCTGTTTCAAGGAGATGCTTTTGGCTAATAGATTTGATTGCGCTGTAAATTTCTGGACCATTCAGCTTGGTAAAAGCAGCCACCGCGGCCTGGACTGAGCATAACCTTCGCAGACACAGGCTCTGCTGATTGAACAACACACACAGCAGTAGCTGTTTTTAACTCCAGCAGTTCCTTAGAAGTCTAGCAGGCAAATTAGCTTTTAAGACAAAGTTAGGTGCTAAAAATGCAGCCCCTTTTATCATATTATTATGTTGAAACAATCATGCAGCAATCCTTAAACCCTAAGGCCTCATCATCAGTCTATGAATTCAGCACATCACTAAGAATATGAAATGTTTTAGGTAAAAACCTGTTAGACACCTTGAACAAATATTGGTTTGTGTTTTCACACATCCGCTCACTCAGAGCACACACTCACAGCATCTCTGAAAATGCAAAATTTGACTTCTTTTCCCTCTCTCTTTTTTAAATATTTAAAAATAAAAGGAGCTGATACTTTGTGCGTGATGCAAAAATAGAAAACTTAGGAACTTTCTGAAGGGAAAAAAACTGGCAACAGGCTTCAGGGGTTGCCCCCTTGGACCACATACTTGTTACCAGCAAGGGGCAGAGGTGGAGTGCATCCCTCATCCCAGCCTTACACTCTCAGGGTGAACAGCTCTACCACAGCTGCATCGGAGGGTAGATCTTCAGTAGAGAAAGGGGGATTTACTAACGTAGCTGTTAGCTGCCATTAGCAGGGAACCAGGTGTAGACTGTATGAATATTTAAAGTCTAATTTAATTGAGCGCTCAGATTAGGTGTATGCTATTTATAATTAAGCAATGCCAAGTGATGCCTTGGGTCCTGCAGCAAATGGGATCCTATTTACTGCAGTGTCAGGGAGTGCTATGAACTCTGCAGGGTGAAGCTGGGAGCCCTACACAGCTGGTACTGCAAAAATTCACAATACAGAGAGGAGATTTAAGTTACTTAGCTAATTAAGCATTTATGAATGTGCAATGCAAGTGTGCCTCCTCAGATTTGTAATCACTTCCCCAGGAAACATTTTATGCTAAATAACATTTGCATGAGGTAAGGAGAAGTGGTTTGTTCTTGTTTGGCTATCACTGGTAAGGAAGAGGGTTTGGTATCTTCCACTGGGAACAAAGTCACTTCCAACCACCTGGGCATGAGGCCGTGATGAGGAATTGTGAGGCACCACACCGCATTGTGGAGGCAGTGAGCAGAGGGTGGACTAGGTGCTCTCACCGCACAGTTTGCTTCAATGTCTAGATGTTGTGACTCTTATTAGATCAAATAACATTCCCACTGAAGACACGGCTATGGCAAAGTTTCCAGAGCAGTAAAACATTGTCAGAGATAGGGACAGTGTACTTAGTCTGTCAGATTTGGACCAGCTGCAATCTCGTCAGTGGAGTAAAGAGCTGGTCCCAGCAAAATCACTCTAAAATCAGAATGAAAAGTGTGATAGGGAACAGCTAAAATCAGGGACAACTGTCAGCTAAACTAGAGATTCTCATTTATTTTCTAAGTCTTTGGTTGTTAAAAATATAGCAATACAGGCTGATGGCAAAATGATTGATAACAAACATGATAACAACTTTTCTCTTACTTACTGTCCTAGTATTACATAATTGCAACAAAAATTCCTTTGGATAGACCAGGACATATACCCTAGACATTCAGTCACTGCAGTCCTACACTTCTGACTATGTGAAACATGACAGGCACCTAGTCAGCAGGACACTTTGCACTGGTGGACCAGGTGCACTGTCAGGTGCAGAATGCCTGTTCCCACAGCTGACTCCCAGAAGGCATGAGTGCCGCCATAGTATCTTATGCAGAGAAAACATCAAGCACTGCATGTTTGAAGCATTTGGATGCACTGCCTCACTTTATTTCCTCTGTCTATACCGTGCAGTTTGCAGATGATACCAAAATGGGAAGATAATTGCTATGTTGAAGAGCAGAGCTGCTACTGTTCAGCGGTAACTTAATGAGCTGGAGAAACAAACTGAGAAAAACATCATGAAAATCAACAATGGCAAGCACAAAGTCCTGTACCTGGGATGAAGCAACCCATGCAGCAGGACAGGCATGTGTCAAACAGATAGACAAACAGTTTGGCATAAAAAGAGCTGGAAGTCCTGGTGGACTTCATGTGCGATATGAGACAGCAGAGTGCCCTTGCAGCAAAGGCAGCTGCTTCCACACTGAGCTGTACAAGCATGAGTAGAGTCAGTAGGATGAGGCATATAAGACTGCATATGGAGCACTACGTCCACTTTTGGACTCTAGAGAACCTGAACAAACTGGAATGCTTCCAGAGGAGGTCACAGACACGGTGAGTGGATTGAAGCAGACAATGCATAATATGAGGATGAGGGTTGGGTTTGTTCAGCATGTAGAAGGTTCTTCAATGGTGCACAGTGATAGGCAACAGACACCAAGTGGGACATGAGAAATTCCAACTAGATACTGGGAAAACCTTTTTAATCAGCGCGGTAGGGGAAGGTCCTGACACTGCAACAGGTTTCCTAGGGAGGTTTTAGCGTCTCCATCCTTGTAGATACTCAAAACTCAACTGGTCAAAACCAACTACAACTTGTTGTAGTTGAACCTCTTCTGGGCAGCAGGTTGGCATGATGACCTCCATGACCTAAATTAGTATGTGGCTCAAAGTCACTGTCCATGCTATACTGTCCAGCTGGTCTCCTCCAGCCTGCACTCCAGAGGACAGTTCCAGGCTAGGTTCTTTGATTTGCCCAATGAAGAAGCCTTTCGCTCTTCAATGAGACCTTCAAGAGATGAGCCAGGTAAATAGATGTGCAGTATTTGATTGTAGGAATATGCTTCTTCATGATCTGCAGTAAGTTTTATGACATACATACAGCTGTGAATGTCTAATTCTGCTGCAATGCTAGTTCTGTTTATTCTAGAAATCACAACTTGAACCTGGATCTTTTTGTTTCTTACAAGATGATTATATAGCTATTTTTAAGCTTTCCAAAAGCTTTGGCTAAATACTGAGTATAACCAAGCATTTAATCACATGCTCAACTTCATAAATATGGACATTAGTGGTGAGATCAATGCACTTATATCCTGTGCCATCTTCAGTCAAATGTCCATACTGTGGCACGCTGTATTTTTCACTGGGTATTTCTCTCCACTGCTTGTTTTCACTGTCCTAGTTGTTTGCTGCATGCAGAACTACATGATGAAATGTGAGAATTGTGCTGGTTTCAAAACCGCAGAAAAAGACAGCAAATGTTGGTGTAAATAGCTGGTTAGGATTTCCTTGTTTTCTTTTTTAACCTGTCTCAATATCTTTTACTAGGTATTTTGAGTTACTTGTCATGAAACTAATAATGCATCAGTGCACAAGCTCTGTACAGGTGTGTCCACGTTGTTAATTAGCCAAAGTGTGGACCGAGAGCTTTCTTATCCTGTGTTCATTTTCATCTCGGCCCCTAAAACTGGGTTATATTGTCATTTCCTACCATGACCAGGAGCTTTCTCTAACCCAAGGGTAACTGGCCAATGAACTTGTTAAGAAAGCTTGAATTTTTCCTTTAAGCGCCATTTAAACAAGAGTATTTTTCCTTCCTGCTGAGGGGAACAGTCAAAGTATAGAGCTTCCAAGTTCCTGAACCTATCGTGAGCTTAGAAAGGATCTGACAAGTTCCTGTAGCTGCTTGTGGCCATTTTAACGGGACTGAGTTGCAAAACAAATAAATGTTTGCTTGTCCTAGTACTGTTCTGTGTGAGCATGGTTCGGTCTGTTGTGACAGTGTCCCAAGAGCCATGCTTTTCAATACATACTTGCAGATTCAGGCCACAGAGTTACACAAATCACTCTTCTGTACATGTTCAACTTCAGCTGAAATGGATAGAACCTAGCAAGTTCTGCCTAGAATATGAATCCATTCTCCTTCTAGAATATGCGTATATGCAGGAATTCATAGCCGTAGTCAGATGGTGAAACAGAGAGAGATGTAGTATCTACAGAAGCAACATGTATATAGGTTTATATTCTAGCTCTGATCACCTTGAAAAACTGAAAATAACCTCCCTGGTCCATTAGTCTCAAAGAAAAATGATTGGTGTTATGTACTGAGGCATCTTATGAGTTAAAGATGTTCTTATCAGAGCTTTCATTCTTCCAGAGAAAAGAGAGTGGCATGAAATGAGAAAGTTATAAACCCTAAAGGCCAGTTAGATCTTTCTGCCTTTTCCCACTATTAAAAGGTCCAGGATGGAGTAGAATAACAGTCTCATCACTTTATTCTGGAAAGAAACTTCCTATTTCATGTTATCAAGAGTGAAAATGCTGGATGTACAAGAAGTGGAAAGACTTGTCAACTCTTCAGAGACACCTTTTTTGTACAGGTGAACACTTTGCTAGAGTATTTGACACATGCAGGGAGAGGAAGGTCTTAATCTGTTCATATCCAAGGCACAATCTGCAGGCTGCTGGTAATTGCTGCCCCATAACTGTACCTGTCATGCCTCCTTAGTCTTTAAATATCCAAACTCAAAACAAATGCCTGTGCAACATGTTGAGCCCAGCACTATTGTTTTGTGAGGCAGTTTTATTCATTTATCTTCAGCCAGCTGCTCTCTATATTCAGCCTGGAGAAGCAGACTGGAATTTGTAACCAGACAGGCAGGCTGGGAAGCTATAACTTATTTTCTGTCCTGATAAACCAGTGCATAAAAAGTACAGTAAACAAACGCCCACTGGAAACCCATTCCAGTGCTGTGTCCCCTCCTTTGCCCCTGCCACAAATAGCAGTGATCACAAGGAAACCTGCCTTCATAAACAAATATACTAGACCTCAATTCTAGTATCAGCTGCGTGACATAGTGTTGCTGGTATGTTAAACACAGCACATAACAGCAGGATACACTGTTAGGTCACACATGGCAGTATAAAATACTAGGTAAGGTCTATGACTTCTCCTGGGTGGGGACCTGGAGCAGGTCAGTTATTTGTAACTACATTGCCCTCTACTGACAGATGCACAAGGAGGTTGACACCGTAATTCTGCTGAACTCAATTCCCGGAGAGCCTGTCCTGTCTGTCACTTGTGGTGAGGCAGAAGCACAAGCTGGTGTCATTGCCCAGCCCGGCGAGAGATATCAGCTTTCATCTCCATTGGTGGAGACACCAAATATTCGAGTCCCAAACAGACATGCTTGGCCATTAATTGACACTCTCCACACAAATAAACAATTCTCTGAGATGTTTTCTCTGCATTCTTCAGCCTTTTGTGGATGTTGGAAGCAACCATGTTCATAATCCAGCTGCAGGCAAACAATGGTTAGTGGGAGTGCCTCCTACTCTTCTGCAGTGCCTCCTACTCTTCTGCAGTGCCTCCTGCTCTTCTGCAGTGCCTCCTGCTCTTCTGCAGTGCCCTGAAGCTGTGTGGAACCTCAGTACAGGCACATTGTCTTTGCGATTGCTTCTGCTACTTGAGAAACAAGAATCTTCATGGATCTGGGGATCCATATTTCCCTGCAAGAAATATCAAAGCAGCAGATGACATCTCCTAGGCCAACAGTTCTCAGCCGATGTTTATTACTGTGCAGCTGCCTGTGGGAGTTGCCAAGGCTGACAGAGCAGCGGGCTGAGCAAGCACAGTCTTGACTTCATCTGTACATCATAGGCTCTCATTTGGCTGGGTTCCTGCCTTCAGCAAAAGTGATGGTTGTCTTCTAACAGGCTCTTACTCCCCATATGTCTTTGAACCACCTCCAGAATCATGTGGGTTGCAAAGGAGGTGGCATTCATCTGTGGAGCTGTAGTTCAAAAGGCTGAGAATTCACACATCAGATTTAAAAGTCTGTCCATGTTCTGGGAGAATTATGTATTTTACTAAGGTGATTCCCTTTTTCTGGCCTCTATTTAGCTGAGGTGACATGAAAGCTTTACAGAAGGCAAATGCAACTCTATAGCTAAGAAGTTGCAATAGGAAGGGGTTTATCTTCTCAGTCACTGATTCATTAAATCAAGGTTCACTTATATATGTTCATGAGAATCTCAGGTGCTAGGTATTTTCTAAAGGGAAATTTCCATTACTGCATTTGCATAACAGTCCAAATAATGCTAACTTCTTGTCAGTGCTATGTGATGTTTTCTGTCTCAAAAGACATTGTTTCATACCAAGAGTAACTAATAAAAGAAATATGCTATTTGCATGCAAAACCATGTATACATGCACATGTGTGGAAAGAGTGTGTTCAGTATCTGTTTGTGTGGGTACCCTCTTCAACAATATACATATGATTAAAGTCAGCACAGCTGCTTGCGGTCTGAATTATTTTCGGCCAGCTGCTGATGGCTTTGAAATGTTTTCAAATATCCTATGAAAACAAAACAAGTGGGGACATCTGGGAAGCTGATGGGGTGTAGTGTGTGTGGGATGAAGTGAGTTTAGAGGAAGGAAGCCAGACATTGATCAGGTCACCATCAGGTGTCATCTCTGTTGCTGGAAATGCTGGCAAGGAGGGAAGCTGGACACGGGAAGGAACTGAGCAGCAAACAAGCCATGCTTGAAGCCCTGGAATAAGAAGTGTAAAAACAATGAAGCTTAGGTAATGGGAGAACTCCTGCCATGTAGGAAGAGGAACAGGCTGCAGCTCATTCCAGCTTAATCACTCCAGAGCAAGCACATAAATCACCTGAGTATGTGCATGGGGTGCTATTTATAGCTGTTAGTTGAAGCACTTGTTATTTATTGTTGTGTTTATGCAGAAGGAAACCCCCAATATAGGGAAGGTGCTACTCCAATTCTCTGGTGTTTCCTGCTATTTTTGTACACATGCTTTCCCTGACTTTATTTAGGTTCATGTTCTGTATTTTAAAAAGTATGTATGTGGACTAATGATGATAGAGATGGTAAATGTTTAATGACACCAGTATTGTCCCTTCCCGAGGGCCAGAGACTCCTTTAGGGTAGGGGTCAGGGCTCCAAAGGTGGTTCCAGGCTGATAGGTCTGTGTGTCTCCTGGCAGTTCTTCCATTACCTCCTCCCTCGAGGGTGCAGGAAGGGCTGAAAGGCAAAATGTTCCAGGCTCATCCTCAAGTTCTGGACTGCTGGAGGACCTAGGGAGGATGTGACAGGAGAGTGAGTGGGCACAGCATTGGCTTTCTAGTGGGGAGTTCATACATCTCATTTGCTACCCACCACATGCCCCAGGCTGATGAAATGTACTCCTGCATCAGCCCTGGGGCCTGCCCTAGACGAGCAGACCATGGGCCATGTGTCCCTGACTTGCTGGGAGCACTGGTATAGAGGAAAGCAAGGAGTCCCTGACAGGTACTAGCCCCTTAGCACAGTGAAAGAGCTCCCGGGTCTCTGCACTTCTTGTTCCCAATAGCCTGGAGATGTTAGAAGGCTTAAATCAATTGCCTGGGAATGCTAAAAGGGCATCCTTAGATGCCAGCCCTAAAAGCATAATGGCAGGTTTGCTTACTATGTAACCAACCAGAACTCCTTTACTAGAGATCTCTGTTTAACTCTTTCCTGAAATGCAGGCTGCAATTTTATCCTTCCAGAAACCATTACTTGGATCTTAGTTATTGACTAAATGTTTCAATAGTTCCCAATAACAACAACAAGAGAATACTGTGTGCTTCCTTAGCAAATAAACATTTAATACTTTAAAAAAACCCTTCAAGTACTATTTGGAATACCAATGTTTTAGCTTTAAACAATACTTATTTAAGCAGTAAATCCATTGGGGTTTTATCCATATGGAATTTCTTCTTTGTTACCGTTGCACATACTTTATTATGCAAGGTTACACCATAACACTTGAACTTCTGCACTTCAGTACAAGCACATAAACATAATCCTGTCTCAATGTCTTTCAGAGATAACTTTTCTGTCTCTGTAGCACAACCACAATTTATACTGTAGCACCTGGATTGCTTAGACTTGGAAAAGAAAAGCACCATCTTATTTGTTTTCTAAACACTTCAAAAACCTTTCAGCAAGCAGTCTGGAGATCTTCAACAGCGAGCAATATTTTGCTGTTATGATTTGAGCAACCTCCTCAACTGCAGTGAAACTCCTCTGAAGCTCTTTTTTTGCACATACAGTATGCCAAATCCTTTGAATGGTTAGTGCACACAGCTATATTAATTTCTGTATTTATTATCTCTCTCCAAGGTGAGGCCTGACTGGCTCAGAAATGCAGTGATCAATAAAGAGTGGACATATTCACCGTTTGAGCAGGATAAACTTCACATTGCTGCAATTCCAAGTGGGAAAGTTTCCTTATTTGGACCCTTCTAGTTGAATTAACCTGGAATCCACGTGGTCAAACAAAAACACATCTTCTTATACATAACATTTTGCTTTCTTTATTTGCTTTTCCCATCAAAACCTAACGTGTGAAGAAGATGGGTTATTCCTCCATGGAAAGCAGCCAATTGTGGAATCACAGAATGATGTAGATTGGAAAGGATCTTGGTAACAGCTCTCACTCAAACTCCACTCACAGTAGATGACTTCGAACTTACTAGCTAAATGGAATTTCTCATATTCCAGCTTGTGTTCATCGCCTCTTGCTGTGCACCAGCAAGAAGAGTCTGGCTCCATTTTCTCCATTCCCTCCCACTAGGTAGTTGCAGAAGCCCTTACAGCTGTCCATGGGCAAGCCCAGCTGTCTCAGCCTCTCCTGGTGCATCATGTGCACCATCCTTCAACCATCTTGGTTAAGCATGATCCAGTATATCAATGTCTGTATAATACCTGAGAGTACAATACTGAACACTGTACTGCCTGTGTGGCCTTGTTCATGCCAAATGAATTGGAGTCATCACTTTCCCCAGTCTATTTCTTCCTCAAAACATGAGAATGTGCCTCAACTATTAGGACCAAACGCAGCCATCATTGTGTTTCTGCAAACAGGAACACTATAAACAGGAATTTTTAAAACAAAGTTGCCTTTCCTGTCTCCAGCTGCAGCTTTAGGTAAAGCACCTGGGAATTTCTCTTTAACAGCAGAAACGTACCAGGAAGCCACCTTTTCATCTGCAATTTCCCCTCCTGACTGTTTAGGAGAGGGTGGAGTAAAAATTACAGAAGAAACAGCCCCTTTTAACTTCCCTTTTTATCCTTTATTTGTCCACAGAAGCTAAAGTGCAACTCTTGTTCAATGTCTTGTGATCAAGGAAAAGGAGGCAAGTGTGCATTCTGTGTACACGATGTTAAATAACTTGTATTAATAATGTCATGGTGATAGAAGAAATAGAAGAGATTCAGTCTTCTTTGCTCTCTCTGAAGTGGGAGTATTTCTCTGCCTACTGAGTGCACCTCCTGGCATCTCACAAACATATGGTCTTTTAGGTACAAGTGATGCTCACCTGCTTCATTGTCTTTAATAGAAAGGAACAAAAGAGATGTTCAAGTACCTTGAAATTAATCTATAGTGCAACCAGAACTGTCATCACACACCTTGCAGGCATAGTTTTCACTTGTTGCATGTGTGTTTTGACAATGTGCTACATGTTATTTTTAATGATTTGGAAAACTCTCAGTTTCTGAGCTAGGCTAGTGTTCTTACTTCCTCCTAGGTGGTATTTTCAATTCTAGACTATTTAATTATTGATTAAAAATCACATAAATGTAGCTGATTGCCCACTCTCTTTTTTTTTTTTTTTAAATCATGCTAAACTAATGCTCAGTAATACACTTTGGCCAATAAAGGTGTCTAACCTTCAACCAGTAGAAGATTTCATCCTTTTTGGTTTTGTTGGAATGGATTCAAATATGGACCTGCATTTTAATTCCTTGCATTTCAGAAGCTCTCAGATCAGACTTTAGATTTATATCATCACAAAACATAAGGCAAAATATACGTTCTGAGTCTTGACTCAAGTTTGTTTTCCTTTCTCCTCTCCTCATCCCTTTCAGCAAGTAGGACTTGGATGAGGAATTTATCTGCTGTCATGTTGCTTTTGCTGAATTAAAGCTGTGTCTTGTCAGCAGGTGAGCAAGGTCATAATCCAATCTTCATAAGAGAAGAGGAATGCTCATCCTTCTTCACAACAGAAGAAAAGGAAGGCTCATCCTGGTTTTTATGGCAATGGCATTTATGACCTTGCTTTTATTCATTAATTGATTAGTACTACATCCCTCTGGAGACAGAGAAGTAAACAGTTGGCCTTTGCATCCTTCTCCTGTGGACTGCTTTCTAGAGCAAGGTCTTTACTATTGCTGGGATGGCAGTATAAGAACTGGACCCATCATCTCCTTCTCATCTGTTTCATGGCTATCTTGTGCTCATGGCCGTCAACTGTGCTGCATGCAATTTACAGTCAGTGTACTGCAGGGCTTACCTGCCCCAGGTCTTCTCTTGTGGAAACCTTAGTACTGTTTTCTTGGTAGATGTCTAAAGCTGTGATGGAAATTATGGGTTCATGGCTAGTTTGTTTCATTTGAGGATGTGCTGCTTGTGTTGTTGAATTTGACCACAAGGATGTGAACATCCACACAGCAAAGCTAAGTCCAAGTGATGAATTCCTGGGAGATGCCAAGCAGCTGAGAACTTCTGTGGCTGCTGGTCTGCTCTACAGCTCACACTTTAAGCAAGATCCTTGTCTGTCTGGATGCCCAGTATGAACTGAGAGAAGGCAATGTAGATCCATTGTATTCAAGAAGTTTCAGCTTCCGTCTTCTCTGCAGGATGCTAGAAAGCCACCCTCTCAGCACAGTTCAAAGGACCAGCTATTTTCCCAGTAAGGCAACCCACTGTGGTGGGTAAATGGATGAAAAAGAGAAGCTCAGCTGGTGCAGTCTCCATAAAACTGCTGTACCTGACTTGCTGAGGGGGTTTCTCTGTCTCTTTGATTCACTTGGCTCCAGCTTTCCAACCTTGTCCTCTTCTTGTGCTACAAAAGGAGTGGGAGTGACTCCTGATAGAAATGTGGCTAGAAAAGCAACATTGCTTCTACCTTGGACCATCACTGCAAGAGCCACGCCCAAAGCCATTGGGGCAGAGGAGAGCTGTATGTCTGCCTCCTGCATAATCAGAGGATGAGCTGTTATAAGATTTATAAAAGGGTGCAGACAAGTGTGTCTGGAGGGATCTAGACCCCACAGCTCCTAATCTATGCATCACGGCTGGAGGTAAGCAACTGCTCTTGATGCAGAACTTCCATATCGTATTCAGGATATGTAGGAATGGGCACAAGACATACCTATCTTGAGTGTTTTCTCACCCTGCATCTTAGTTTTCATCACTTCTTATTGACAGCTGCTTGACTGCCTGCAGTCTTACAGTGTGCACAGAGCTTGGACACATAACTCAAGCTGATGGCTACTAGCTGGCAGATAAGGTATTAGAAACCATTTTTCTAGTGAATCTAGCCCTGAGAGATGTGTACAGAGTGCATGGTGTTGGTAGGAATTCATTGCTCATGCTCACATGCTCTTGATCTGTAACTGACTAGTACTCTGCACTAACGCATACTGGAGTAATTTTTAAGCTCTTCAAGCTCTTCTTCAATTTTTTGAGAGCTCTTCCAAGGCATTAGTCTGACTCTGGGGTTCTTCTTCCATACATGGTGCAGAGGACAGCTGTGTTAGCTGACATGCCTCCTCTTGTACACTGTTATTGGAGCACTTAGTCCTCAGCAGAGTAGGAGGCTGCCTGAGTACTTCTGCAGGTACCTTGTTAGCTCCATGCATCCACAGTATCCATCAGGTCTCAGAAACAGTGCAGTCAAAGGCAGCTCTGCACCAGCATGGTCACTTAGAAAACATTTGATTGCAATGTCTTGCTTGAGGAAGGGGAAAGAACTTCTCAGATTAGCACAATTTCAGTCCAGCTCCCCTCTCTGTACATGCTCCATTAGCCTCTCTGACTTCAGTGGGAGTGTCTGGAAAGACAGTGTGCAGCTCCTGGCCTTTGACATAAGAAAGAGAAGTGTCTTATTTCCCATCTTTCTCCTGGTGCTCCATATGTCAGTTGGTGGAGTTTATTTGCATTCCTATTATAACTGGGTACTAAACCCTGCCAATCTCATCTTAAAAAGTAACAGCTTCCAGGGTCAGCCTCTCAGATGAGTGTCTGTTGAGACCTGTTAGGCAATGGGCAAAGAGTCTGAATTTTAATCTGATATCAAACAAACAGATTGCAGGTTAGATGTTGTAAGTTTCTCTGTTTAAACTAACAGGACTATGTGTTGTTTTCATGGATTTATTCTTTTTTAATACTTCAAGAATACCTAGAAGTATTGGTTGTCGAGGTCCTCATGCCTTAAAATACTTTGAGGATGAGATAAAACAGAAAGTTTTGTATTGATAGTAGAATACCATTAGAAGCCTCCTCTTTGGGGGGAGAAGGAGGATAATTCTCTGTGGGTTTACTTTTTGAAGAAATTATCTAAGGACAACTCACCTTGGAAAAGCTGTTATAAGATACTGCTGTTATGAGTAGTTGAGCTTTGGACAATTTCTTTCAGTTCTGTAACTTTTGGACAAGCATCACGCTGCCCTCCTGTCTTGGCACCCAGGCTTTACTCTGTCTTTCTTCTGTTTCAAGTTCCATCACTATTTTTTTTAGGTACAGTATCAGTAAAGGAAGAGACTGAGTCTTTTGATTTTGAAGAACACATAATATCTTGTAGTTTTGCAAGCAAGAAGAAAAGCAATAATTTTTCACTATAATATCAGGACTGTAGAAAATCAACAGCATTTGTAAAGCACATTATATTCTGGCTGAACACAATTTCGATGGGTATTTCTAAGTGCAGGTAACAATGACCTAAGATAATTTGACCCTCCCTCATTCTCACCTACAATCTTCTGTATTTTTCCAAATGCAGATTCCACTGGCTTTAGCTTAACAATAAATTAAGGCCAACATTGATCAAAAGAGGTTTGAATACCAGAAAAAAATATACTTAAATGTAACTCTGCTAATCCTGAGGAGCTGCGGCTTTCAAGTACTTGACTGTGTTGGTCTGATGGAATTTATTGGCCTGAAAACAATTTCATAAGCAAGGAGTATTTCAGCTTGCTCTTACAGCATCAGCATAGGTTTGGCAGCAGATCTTGGCCATGGAACTGCATAGCACCCTCTAATGGAAACTTGCACTGCTCCTCTACTCCCTTCAGGCAGAGTAGTTCAATCATAGTTTTCTCTGCAAATCTGGAGGCTGACTTTTCAACCATAGTATGTCTAATTTCCAAAATCCATTATGGTGCACCTGCAGATGTCAGTATAGCCTAAAAAATATTTCCTTAAAAAGAGGGCTCCTAATTAGTGAAAGTTAAGCCATTCACAAAAAGCTCATGACCTCACTCAAGGCTTGGGGGTTTTAGAAGGGAAAAGGCTCCTGCAGTGAGTGTCCACATGTTTCAGTCCACAAATGGAAGAAAACTGAAAGGATATGGAATAGGCTGGAGACAGTGGCTTGCACAGCACAGGTGGGAATAGGTTGGGGCTCTGAGTTCATGCAGCAGTGTCTGTGACTCTGGAAAGTTTGGTCTTGACTTCCTTTACAGGTAAAGCAACTGCCTGTTGATGCACTTAGGATATTTGTTTGGCTGTATTTCTAATAGCAACACATGCTGAAATAATGCTCCAGGACATGTTATTTGCTTTTAGAACCCATACCCAGCTGGGCATTTTGTATCACCTCCGTGTGTTTGTAGGAGGTTAAGAGTGTGTCATTGGGTGAGAAGTTGTCTCTTTTATTCCATGATTTCTGCCTTGGAGAAAAAGACAGTTATGGAGGTCAGGTTTCCTGCTCCACTCTGAGTATTTAGAAGAATAATGAGAATGGGATGATTGTTCTTATTTTGTAATGCATGAAGTTAATCCACTGCATTCAAAGTCACTGCCTGGCTTGTGAGCTGATGGCTGTGCATCAAATGTGCTTCTTTTACAACCAGTACATGGCCACATTAGGATGGATTTGCAATGGTGTTGCTAACCACAGCAGTTTGTTTCAAGGGAGGACATAGGGACTAGGACTGTGAGGGAGCAGGTGGATGGGAGGAGAGGGTGACTGTGATGGCCACATGAAAAGATGGTCGGGATGGCTGTGATTATGCATTTTGCAGCAAAGAGGTGGCTGCAGTGCTGCACTAGTTGTGAATCATGAGGCATGGGTCTTGGTGGTCTGACAAAATAGCGATCTTACTTCTGCCAGTGAGGACAGAGGGCTTTGCAGGAGGAATGCAGAGACATTTGCTGGCTTTTTCTTGCAGGCTCAGTGGTGGGTCCCCAGACAGGGCTGTTAGCTCTGTAATGTACAGCCACATGTATTTACATCATAACTTTGCAGCCTATCCAGGGTAACCTTCCCTGGAATTGAGCAGCAGATGAATGTCAAATAACATTCCTATAAGGGAATTCACTCTAAGCCTTTTAGAACCCTAGCTTACAGCAAATACCATGGGGATGTAACAAAGCAACAAACAACCTGTGCAAAAAGCTGGGACAATTCAAGCGTGGTGTCTCTGGAGATTACTCAGAGGAAAAAGAAAAAGACCATATCTGGCTGAGCCCATGCCTGGACAAGTAAGTACCTATGTATGTTCATGTGTCTCTCTGTCCCTTCCCAAAAAAAAACAAGAGGAGTTTTGGGGTTTTTTTGTTTGTTTATAGGTTGGGGAACTGTAAAAATTAGAGTCAGTCAGCATCCTTGATCCTGCCAGCAGCACCTATGTGCAAGCACAAGGGTTTTGTGCCTGTGTAAGATTTCATGGATGTCTGGTAAGGATTTGCCTCATACATAAACTCCATCCTGTGCCAGTCAGAAGTTCTTGGCTAAATAGGGCCCCATGAAAATGTGTGACTAACAAATATCTGCATGCGCTATTTATAGGATTCTGTGTCACAGGCCCTCAGATGAAGTCATCTGAGGCTTTTGCCAGGACGGACATCACAAGTTCTTGGTTGGGGTCTAAAATTATGCCAGGAGATCTCGGTGCAGCTACAGACACAGCCAAGTGGGACTACACAAACCTAGAAGAAGGTGGCTCCAGGCAAATGGATGAGGGGACATCCAAAAAAGACAGGGGATGAGGAGAAGGCTGAGGTACTTAATGCCTTCTTTGCCTCAGTCTTTAATTGTAAAGAAAACTGTTCCCTCTGCGTAGAAACCCCGGAACTAGAGGAGCAATACGAGGCTCCCATGATCCAAGAAGAGGTGGTCAGAGCCTTGCTTGCCCAACTGGACGCCCACAAGTCTATGGGGTCAGACAGGATTCACCCTAGGGTATTGAGGGAGCTGGTGGATGTATTGGCCAAACCCCTTTCCATCGTCTTCCAGCAGTCCTGGAAGACTGGGAAGGTTCCACAGGACTGGAGGCTGACTGATGTTGTGCCCATCTACAAGAAGGGTCGCAGGGAGGACCCGGGGAACTACAGGCCAGTCAGTCTGACCTCAGTGCCAGGGAAAGTCATGGAACAGGTGATCTTGAGTGCTATCATGAAGCACATGCAAGAGAACCGGGTGATCAGGCCCAGTCAATACAGGTTTACCAAAGGCAGGTCTTGCCAAACTAACCTGATTGCCTTCTATGACAAAGTGCCTCAGCTGCTCTATGAGGGAAAGACTATGGATGTGGTCTTTCTGGACTTCAGTAAAACCTTTGACACAGTTTCTCACAGCATTCTGCTACGGAAACTGTCAGCCTCAGGCCTGGACAGGCACACACTCTTCTGGGTAGAAAACTGGTTGGATGGTCGGGCCCAGAGAGTGGTGGTAAATGATGTTAAATCCATCTGGAGGCCAGTTCCAAGTGGGGCTCCCCAGGGCTCAGTGCTAGGTCCAGTCCTGTTCAGTGTCTTCATCAATGACCTGGATGAGGGCATTGAGGGTACCCTTAGCAAGTTTGCAGATGACACAAAGCTGTGTGCAAGTGTTAATCTGCTGGAGGGTAGGGAGGGTCTGCAAAGGGACCTAAACAGGCTGGATCGCTGGGCAGTGTCCAATGGCATGAGGTTTAACACGGCCAAATGCCGGGTCCTGCACTTGGGACACAACAACCCTATGCAGAGCTACAGACTGGGAGAAGCCTGTCTGGAAAACTGCCAGGAGGAGAGGGACCTGGGGGTGTTGGTCGACAGCCGACTGAACATGAGGCAGCAGTGTGCCCAGGTGGCCAAGAAGGCCAATGGCATCCTGGCTTGGATCAGAAACGGTGTGACCAGCAGGTCCCGGGAGGTTATTCTCCCTCTGTACTCAGCACTGGTGAGGCTGCTCCTTGAATCCTGTGTTCAGTTCTGGGCCCCTCACCACAAGAAGGATGTTGAGGTTCTGGAGCGAGTCCAGAGAAGAGCGACGAGGCTGGTGAAGGGGCTGGAGAACAGGCCTTATGAGGAGCATCTGAGAGAGCTGGGGTTGTTTAGCCTGGAGAAGAGGAGGCTGAGAGGAGACCTCATTGCTCTCTACAACTACCTGAAAGGAGGTTGTAGAGAGGAGGGAGCTGGCCTCTTCTCCCAAGTGCCAGGGGACAGGACAAGAGGGAATGGCCTCAAGCTCCTCCAGGGGAGATTTAGGCTAGAGATTAGGAGGAAGTTTTTCACAGAAAGGGTCATTGGGCATTGGAATAGGCTGCCCAGGGAGGTGGTTGAGTCACCTTCCCTGGAGGTGTTTAAGGGACGAGTGGACGAGGTGCTAAGGGGCATGGTTTAGTGTTTGATAGGAATGGTTGGACTCGATGATCCGATGGATCTCTTCCAACCTGGTTGTTCTATGATTCTATGTGCCAAATAGGACATGATTGTGGCTTCTGATCTGGCATGTGCAGTGGTGCTTGCCCATGATTGTGATGTCCCAGAGATGGCTAAGGAAAACCTGTCTCTACACTGACAGTGGCCTTCACTGTAAGGACCAGTGCTCCCAGGTGTGAAGGCTGAGCTGTCAGTAAGCACTGCACCACCATCTGCTCTAGTCTTGTGGAGTTCAATGCTTGTTTGTTGATTAGCTTATCCCCTTAATCTGTGTGTTTTAATCCAATAAACCAGTACTTGCAGGAGCCAAAGACAGTGGAGGAGTGAAACAAAAGCTATTTATTCTAGAAATAGTCAGACTGAGCAGTTTAAAGCTGGCAGCTAACAGTAAACAACCCAAGTCTTTGGCTCTGACAGTTTGCCCTAGGCCAAACAGAGTTAACAGAAGTCCCAAAAAAAAGGTTTGTTTTCTGCTTTGGCCATCACCTTCTCATAGGGTAGAGAGGAAAGACATTGTGGTTTCTCATGCTAACCTCTCTTCCCTTATGTGGGAGCAGACCAACCCCTGCTTATCTCAGCCTGAGTTGAAGAATAAGGAAATGACTATAGAAACAAGAATCTGAGTATGTCCTGTCTTGCCGATCTATTTCAGATCTCCTGGTTTTCCATATGAATGATGTTGAGGTGTACATCAGACTCAGGTCATAACCTGAGTCCCAAATCTAGATAGAAAAGCAACGCTTTTGCTCTCTCTTATGACCCACTGCACCACAACTGAACTCTTGTCAAGTATTTCTGAGGTTATGAGAAACTGGGGACCACAGCATTCTTGCAATTGGTTTTAGGGCAATAAAGGAGAAGATGCCAATGGAGTCTGAAACACCAGTTGCATAATGCTCTGAAAAATATCACTTTTTTCCTCTCCTTGAGAGTCAGTGAAGCAGCCAGATCTTCACCTGCACCTGGAATGACAGCTTTTCAGGAGCCATCTCAAATTTTTCCTTTAGGATAATCCCCTAGTTACCCAGTTGCCTATGGTTAGTGGCCAATAGTAGGTGCTGAGAATAGGAATATTATGAATCTCTCTGTATTGTAAGCACTCATCTTTCATTCTTGCCTGTTATTTCCTGTATTTGGAGTCCTCCTTAATGTCCTCATTAAATTTCAGCTAAAGGACAAGCACCGACATCATCTTTTTTCTCCCTTAGCAACACATTTTGATGAACACTGGTGGTGCTTAAAAGTCAGGTTTTGATGGAAGGGCAGGAAATTAAGGAGGTGAAAATGTGCTAGGTTGTAGCATAGCCTCACATGCCTGGAAAGGGTTGTATGATGCTCAGCTGCTTCACTGCAGCTGATCTGTCATGGCTCAGATCCTGATTGAACCTTTAGGAGCTTCAGATTCTACTGCTTTTGCAAGCAAGATTTCAACCAGCAAAGCTGCAGATGGGCAAGAGTGAAAGTCCCAGAGGAGTACTTCCCAACATGACAAAATATGCAAAAGAAGAATTTCTAAATGGAGTTCATTTCTCCTATTAGATTTTCAAATAACAGATGTTTCCTTTTGACATTTCACAAAACATCTTCTGTGAGGTTTTTGCTGCTTTCAAGACAGATTCCATTTAAAAGAAACTTATAAAATTGCCTGCTCTTTAACACCTGTTTAATATCAAGGCAAGTGGAAACTCATGAATCCTATGCTACTGCTAAATGACCACTTTCTAAACATGTCACTTCGAGTTTCAGCTCCTGTCCTCCAAACTAGGACACAGCAGCATCTTTGATATTGGGTAGGGATGGGGTAAGCATAAGCATGTGTGTAAATATAAAGACTTGCAAGAGGATGAATTTGCTGTACGGAGTGGTCTGGTTATGCCGGTATGTGTCAGTCAGTCAGAAATTTTAGAGGAATTTCATAGTAGGCAATTATGGTATAACTGTATTAAGCCATACCACTCAAAACCCGTTTAGATCTTGAAATATATAGGCTTAAATATCATGAATGAAGTGGCCCTTTATTTCTTAAATGGTATAAATATACAGCATGTTAACTTGAAGGCTTTTGGCACAGCAAGCCTGCTACTTTGTGGGTTATGCCGCAAGGAACAGAAAAACACTGTGTTTTCAAAATACAGTACTGGCATAAGAGCAAAGTGAGTATGTAATTGCTATAGTCTGCTTAGTGCTTCGCTCATCCTTATTGACTCTTACAGCTCAGTTTGGCTTATAAGTTTGGTTTTTTCCTTTATATTTTTTCCTTTTTTGTAAAAAACTTTTGCCCACTTTGATCACCTTCTATTGCTGAATCTTAGGTACTAATTTCTAAGGAAAAACAAGTCAAAGCCTTTCTTTAAAACCCTGTGTCTCAAACAAATTATGTTGCACCAACATTGGTTCAAAGGGCACCAGCACATGGAAGATTAAACTCTCCTTAACTAAGCAGTAAGGTAAATACTTCAGTGTCTGAAGCCCTTTCCTTTGGGTATGTTTGTTTCCCATTAAAATTGCTGAATCCACAATCCATCTTCCCCTCTCACCTAATGTGATCTTTCCTGACTGTGATTTTTGTGTGCTTATAGGGGAGTTGCAGTGTTAGATCATAGCCGATACAAAATTCCAAGAGTTTTTGTGGGTTTTTTCATGCTGACATGTCTTTATGACTGTCTTCCTTTCATAAATCGACTAATAGGTGCAGGATGCTCCATGGAGATGTCTCTGGCAAGTTGCTCTCAGGCACTTCCAAAACATCCAGAAGCAGCACTGTGAGAGTAGCAAAAGTCTCATTCCTTTCCGCATAAGATTTAATATGTTGGAGTTTGTTTTCAAATTCACCTTGTGCCTCAGTACATCAGGACACTGAAAAATGCAGTCTTAAAATCCAACAGTGCTTTACTGAGGCTCCCAGTGAGCTCTAGTTTGCAAGTGTCAGTCACATTTTACTCAGCTGAGAGCTGAAGGACTTGATCTGCTGCATACCTGATCCCAAAGTGATTAGAGAGTTCTCTGACAACCTGCCATGTCTAGACACGGTAAGGTGAGCTAAGGATAGCTTAAGATAAACTTCCATTTTCCTCTTCCCTTATTTGGACTTACAGCACAGTCTTAGCTTTGTTAATTACTTTCTTTGGCTCAGCAGATTACTGTGAGCGGCACTGTGCCTGGATGACATTACAATATTAATCTCTCACTGAAAGACCAATTTAGGGCTTCATGTATTTTCTGAGATATTCCCAACATCTGTTAACAATTTGAGCTCGAATGCTCTTTTTGTTTTGGCAGTGGGTGTAAGCCACGATTCCAGTAGTCAATAAACCTGCAATGGTGAGGGAGGAGGCTGGACACTCACCACTCGCCAGCCATCAAGGCAGCCCTGGCAGGTTGTGTTGTATTCCTCTCTGCTGCTGATTCTCTGGAAGAACCCAAAGCCTAAGTGTTCAAAACATTCAGAGTTCACTCTTAGTAGCCATCTATACTGTAAAACCCTTGCTCAGTTCTTCTTGCCTTTTGATGGACGTGTAGTTCTCATAGAAAAGGACAACCCAAGCAGAGTTTACATGACCTGGCATCCAGGAGGTGGATTGCTGCTCTTTGGTGGTTTCATCACATAGGTTTTTTCCTGAAGTAGTCCCTAAGGATGGGCTGAGAAAAAAGGCTTTTCTTTCCAGACCTGGCCAGGATGGCTCTTGTGTCATCCCTCCAGTAGGAGTAGCACCAGTGGAAGAAGTAGGGTTTGAATAAAAATTTCTCCCATCTTACGTGACTGCTATTGCTTCCCTGAGCTCCAGTCTGCCCCGGGCCAGCAGCATGGCTGTGTTTTCCTCTCAAGGTACCCCAGTTCTACAGGAAGAGCCCTGTGGTTGTCAAGAGGAGGGATGAGGAGCAAGCAGCTAGGCTGGACTTTTTGGCCTGTGGTAGAGGATGATCACTGTCCCTGCAGCTGTGACCTTTGAATGATCAGTGAGTGGAGAGCATCCACAGTGTGAGGGTCCCTGATACCTCATAAGCCAGGCAAGGAGCTGAACACCGGGGTTTTCCATGCTGCATGAGAGCTCTGATTGCAAAGCTGGAGCTCTATAACCTCCTTTTAGGTAGTTGTAGAGGGCAATAAGGCCTCCCCTCAGCCTTCTCCTCCAGGCTAAAGACATGCTGAAGAGAATTTGGTGAAGGGTCTCAAAGATGATTAAGGACTTGTGCTGGACCATTTATGCTGTGCGAAAAGTCTGGAATTGCTGGGAGTGTTTAGCCTGGAGAAGAAGACTCTGGGGGATCTTATGTATGTATATAAATACCGGAAGGAAGGGTGCAAAGAAGGTGGAGTCAGGCTCTTTTCAGTGGTGCCCAGTGACAGAACCATAGGCAATGGGCACAGATGGAAATACAGGAGGTTCTCTCTGAAGACGTAACACACTTTTTCACTGACAGCCACCAAATACAGGCACAGGTTGCCCTGGGAGGTGGTGGAATGTCTACTCTCAGTGATATTTAAAAGCTGTCTGGTCACGGTCCTGGACAAACTGCTGGAGGTGTCCCTGCTTGAGCCTGCTGTAAGTGTCCCTTCTAGCTTCAGACTTTCAGTGATTCTGTGATTTTGACTCTGGTCCCACCAGGGAAAAGTGCCAGGGACCCCAAAGACACAGATGCTGATGCCTCTGAGGGATGGTGGCACTGAATGCCCATTTGGACCACAGGGCTTCTGTAACACCTCTGTGGCTATTCAGCAGCCTGCTGCTACCCATGTCAGGGCAGCTTCATGATGGCCATTGGTGTGGCTGGTGTTTCCTAGAGCAGTTTGAGTCAAACGTGCCAACCTGGGGTTAGACATAGGGCAGACACTCAGGAATGTCCTTCTGGGTCTGTGTGATTAGTGCAGCATGTAGTTATCATTCATTTCTAATTTTTGTAACATGAAGAAAGCAAATATCAAAAATCTTTTTTCAATGCCCCATTTGTTGCAAAAGATCAGGAATGTCAAGGCTGTGCAGCTGTAGTTGTTCTTAGGGCTAAAAACAGCCCAAAGGACTCTGTGCTGGGTTAGAGGTTCATCGTCTTTCTTGAAGCTTTTCCTTCTGTTCCTTGTTGGAATTAAAATGAAATTAATTCAGAAAGGAGACTTGCTAGCAAGAAGCACAACAGGGTAATTTTTGCTTTGTAGGCTTTATATTCTTGTGTTCATTTTATAATGTTTCTTCATGTTGCTTATGGGCACTTCTCTACCTTGCCCAGCCAGCTCCCAACTCCACCTCACACCTGAAAGTTGCAGCTCCACATCACCCAGTTGCTCCTTGGCGACCTTTCACAGGCACCTCTCAACAAGCATGTGACCGGTGCTGCAGACAACAGCTTTGGCAGAGTTCTGTGCATTTTGACCCTTTTCTACAGGCCAATTTCCGCAGCAGCTATGGTCTCTGTAATGTGTAGAAGCAAAACAACACCCTTCCTTCACCTTGGTTAGCTGCAGCTGATGTCACAGTAAAAGCAATCCTCCCATGATCAATGCATGAGTTGGGGAGCAAAAGGGTTGGGTTTTCTTTACTGAGTTGTCTTATCTGCAGAAACATTTCCTGAGTTACTCTCTCATCCTGCCTTGGAGATACAATCATTTCCTGGTGTGGGTATTTTTGGTTTGTTTTCATTTTATTTTGCTTTGCTATTTTTATCCCTTGCTTTACTTTGACAAAAGTTTTTGCTGACCTTCGTTTCCAGACTGCTCGTCTGGGAAGAATCCCGCTTATATAGACATCTCTCACCCTTCTTGGCATTCCCCAGTCCCACAAAAAGTGAAGGTAATTGTAGCCAGCCCTTTCCATGTATAAAAAAAATCCCAAACCTATGCTAATGCTTGAATTTGGCTGAAACACCCCTAAGTGCCTCACCTAACCATATAGGACTCTGGTCCTGCAGCACACCTAGCCAGTGATAGGTGCTGCGATGTTAAACCAGTATTTACCTCACTTCATCCTGTAAGGGTGAGCTGGGATGCAGGGAAAATGCTGTCTCTCTACCATGCTTCTTTTTCCTTCCTTGCATTTTCAGTTTATCATGTTCAACAGCACGTGGGTCTTATTTCCTCTTCTTCCTCTCTCCACAAGCTGCTGTTATTTTGGTGGCTCATCAAATACCTGTATTAAGACTGGGCAGAAGGTGGTGTCACTAGAGACATCTGTTACAAAGAAGAGGACCAGGAGCTCATGGTACATGCAGGGAGAGGCAGCACAAGCCTCAAGTGATCCTTTATGAACTTGATTGTCTAAATGAAATACCTCCCTAGAAAAACCACTTCACATCTCAGATCTACACTGACACATGGAGCTGCTGTAGCACCTTATTTCAAGCAAGTCTGCTCTCTTAGACTGTCTTTCAAGTAGACCCTTCCTGCAAAGATGAAAAATGCTAAGAGGTAGGTCTTAAGGCTGCCTTTCAGATTCCACTCTCTCCTGTATTAAACCTATAACATGTAAGATGACAGATGACAGTTCTCAGGAGATGTTATACAAAGTGTTCCCTTTAAAACAAACCAAAACAAGTCCAGTTTTCAAAATGAAACTGTTAGAGCTCACACAGCCCTTGGCCTCAGGGGCTCTGGCAAGTCTAACTTCAGTGGATATTTAAGAATAAACAGTATTTAAATACAAACATACAAGAGGTGAAAAATGTGGATCCAGATTGCACAGTCACCCAGAACCAGGACCCAGACTTGGGAGGGATGGAAAAATCAGAACTAGGTAGCTGCACTGACTTGTATGATCATGAATCTGCTCTTATTCCTTCCAGACTTTTGGTAACTCTTAAATAGATAAGATTTTTAAAATAATGCTTTGGAGTTATCATCTATTGGCTAACCAGCTGAAATGAGTGGCTATTGTTTATTACCTTAATGAATCTATGCTTTGGAATGGGAGGACTGCATGTGAAGCTTAATTAAAATTTCAGAAGAGTTTTCTGCCCCTGAACACAACCGCCCCCCAGAGATGCAGAGGGTAACACCTATCTGGGAGCAGCAGCAGCATGCTCCAGAGCATCCCTGTGGGGCTATAAATGTGTTAATGTCAGAGCTGAGGCTATGAGGAGAGCAGCTCCCAGGTAGCCAGTCCAACACAAACCTTTCCATTCCAGCCAAGGGTGACTTTTATAAAACGTGGTGTTGTCCATGTGCTGCTTTTATGCACTTGCACATCATTGTGTGCCAATAGAAGATAGAGGTGATTTTTTTAAACAGTCTCTATATTCTGTATTTGTTCTGGGAATGGATAAATATTTCACATTAACTATGTTCTTCTGCCAATTTTTGTCATGAGAGCACAGTATCCGAATTGTAGAGCCTGTGAATTATAGTGGTAAATGCTGTATTACTTTGACCTTTTGAAATGTCGCTGGCATGATTGGCTGCCTGTCCTCCCCTTCCCCCAGAGGTCAGGCAGGTTGTAAATATAGGCGAAATGGAATAGCCAGATAATCAAATTGAACCTATTTCACTGCAGTGCGGTGCAATCACGGTGCAGTGAAATTCCATCAGCGTTTGGGGCTGCATTTCAAGTGCCACGGAAATCGCTTTGTAACTGTCCACACGACTTGAGGAGCAGTGTTTACCGTCTGCAACACTGTGAGCTCTGCATTTTTAAGCCTTCTTTAGCAAAGAATAAAAAAAAAAAAATCCCAAAGCCACATTAAAGAAGAGGGAGGAATAGGCTGCCATTAGAAAAAAAAACAAAAAAACAAAAAAACCAAAAAAAACGTGATCTGAAAAAAATTACTTGTCATATAGGATGATTGATAAATTTTATTTGTATTGGGGTTTTTTCCTTTAAAGACACTAAGATGATTCCTCTGTTCCGGAGCAGATAACAAAACTGCTTGCTGCATCCCTTGAGCTCACCTTCTTCAAATAATAAGTACTTTAGTCATTAGTTTAGTAACAACACTGAAGTACAACGCATAAGCAGTGGAACAAAAAACACCATAACTCTAGCTATGCATGAAGATGAAATTTATGAGCAATGTCCTCTGATCCAGCAAGATGAAATTCTGGACATTGAAATCTGTATAGATGATTTTTCAATAGTGAGAGCCAAGCACAGTGCTGTGCTTCTGTTGTTTGCAAGCCCAGCAGTGCTAGCGGTGGGTTAGCAAGGCATAATTAATGTTTACTTATAATCAGCATCTTCCTGTGCCAGCAATCATAGCAGACTGAAACTAAGCAGGGGAACCAGAAACCCTGCTGCTTTCAGCTGTCTGGAACAATAATTACACAGTGCCACAGCACCTCTGGGAGTCTGGCACCATTTATCCTCCCCAGCTCTCCCTGTTGGTTACCTGCCACAGAGCAATCCCCAAAGCAACCAATCCTCAACATCATTTTCATACAAAAGGTGGAGAGAATGATAATGGCTATGCTATTGCTCTGCTTTCAGAAAGCCGGGCTGATGGCTTAATTGAGGTTAAAATAAGCTCCAATCAGAGAGGTAAAAACCTAACAGGGCTACTTAATCTTATATAAATACAAGAGAGATACAAGTGCATGAGGAGAGAATAATAACTGACTCTGGTAGGGTTTCTATGGAGAATAATCATTAGCCAGGCAGTGAACAGATTGGACCAGGAGCAGGCTATTTGGCATTCATGCCCTGGTGGTAAAAGCTTTGAGCTGGAAGCTAATTTGAATTTTAGGGTTGGGTTTAAAAAGAAAAAAAAAAAAAAAAAAAAGCCCCCTGTCTAGAGAAAACAGCCTCATATTCATTTTTGCCCTAGTCTGCACCAGAGAAAATCGAATGACTCTCACTCTGCAGCCTAATTGCTGCCTGTCTAATAGAAGGGAGAAGTAATGGCAGGACAAAAGTATTTGGTTGACTTGGGAGCAAGGATTTGCACTGCCCAGAGCAGCATCCCCCAGCTCCCCTCTTTAGTCTTTGTAAGAGGAAGAAGGCAGCCCAGCCCAACTGCCTTTCTTCAGCACCACTAGGAATGCTACCAGAAAAATAAATTAAAAGATAATTTTTTTTTTTTGCCTCACAGTTTCATTCTCAAAGCTAATTCCCTTTGAGAGCTTGAAACTGAAATACTTACTGTTTAGGAAATCACTGGGAAGATTTGGCAAAACTCAGATGTTTTTATTTTTGGGTTTGTACGTTGTTGCTCATGTGTTTTCGTAAGTTAGATATTAGATTTCAGAAATACTTAAAAACTCTTCTTGCATTCAACAATCTTTCAAATCCTAGCTAAAATTTCAACTCTTTTTTTGCTCTATTGGTTTAACAGCTGCTTGCAAAAGTGGCTTCTGTTACAATTACTTTCTTTCAAACAGACTACATGAAAAAATGCAATAACTATCCAGAGATGTGTATCTCCTGCCAAAGTACAGTTTCTAGCCTCTGTTTTTCTTAGTGTGCATCCCAGAGATGAAGTCATGTCTTTCCTCCACCAGTAGCTCAGGTGACACAATCACACACCAGTTGCAGTGGGGATCTGGCCTCTAGATCTGTAGCTAGAAACAGGTATGGTTAGAGATGTGTGTGATATTGCTCATTGCATTTGAGTTTGCTTATTTTAGGTTAGCCTGATATCCCCTCTCTCCTGCTATATTTTACTTACAGCTCAGTATTTTTTAAAGCATGTCTCATTACTGTACAATTTCAAAATCGTATTGCATCCACCATGAAAGTCTCTGTGGTTTGCTATGAGCTTCTGCAACAATTTGCTTAAAAGCTTTGCTTACACCTTCCCATCTTTCCAATCTTAGCTGGAAATCCTTCAGCTTATGTCCATCAAGAGATAAAAATAAACTACAAACTGCAGCTCACTGTAGCTGGATGCTCCATTACTGCTGTGAATTGCAAGCATCCTCAGGAAAGCAATGAAAAATTACCCCTCTCCAGGCAATGAAAAATGTCTGGAGTCTCTGAGGCCTTAAAGGAGAATAATTATGCTGTGAACAGATTGCTGCATGGCAGAGACCTCAAAGGGCTCTCAAAGGGAAGACTACAAGACTCCTTTAAAAGGGAGATCAGAGCCATCACACAGTACTTTTGGGGAGAAAGCAAGTGAGAATAAAAAGACCAGATGCTCAAGGCTGACTGCCTTCATTGAGATGAGTGGTCCTGTTGCTTCCAGAACTACTTCCTACTCAGGAAAACAAAACATAAACATGACCCAACAGAAATTTGAATGGATATTTTTAAAAGAATAGCTGTGACCTTAATTCTTCTGGTAGCCAAGTCCCTCAAGACGGTTGAACGAACAGAAAAGGAGTGTGAGGTCTCAGACAAGGAGAGGACTTGGCCAAAATTTCCCTGGAAAACTTACCTCTCCCCAGGCTGGTGAGCATCTATTGCCTTCTCTGAGGCAAACTCCAGCCCACCCCTGACCCAGGCTGCTCTCTCTTGTTTGTGCCCAGAGCAGTAGAGCTACAGAGGGGTGGTCAGCGGCCAGCCCAGGAGCTTCACTACAGGTTGTTGTGGCTGTCTCAGCCTGGAACAAGGGCCCTCCTGCCCATGCAAGCAGCACCCAGTGTACAACTGAAAAAGCAGGATAAGAAGTGGGAAATTTTTCAGCCTGGTAGCATTGGCGAGTGTGCTCTGCAGAGGAGAGGTATTGAGGATGATGACCAGGACCAAGGATGACCGATGCAATCAGGTCAAGGCAATTCTAAAGCATTTTGTGCTTAATGGGTAACAGAGGCCAGGATTTGTTACATATTTCACCTCCCTGGGAAAGATTCCGACAGGCCTGAGTCCATTATCCCAGGGGAAGGTGACAGCACTGTTTTGCCGGGTTGAACAGGAGCAGGGTTAAGGTTGCAAAAAGAGGAATGGAGTCCTCTTAATTATGTCTTCCCTCTCTTTTTAGTACTTTAACTGTAAAAATTGACTCTACAATAGTGCAAGATGCTGTCAGCCAGCTTTTGGGGAACAGGGCTTTAGGGGGAGCACAGAAACTTTGTCAGGGTTTCTTTGCAGGGCAAGTGGGAGGGGGTCCAGATGGTGCTATCAAAGGAGCAGTAACTCAATCACTGTGACGCCACCATCTGCTCTGCCCTGGGTTATAATTTCCAGCTCTTCCAACTTCATCCGGAGTTTTGTGGCTTTATTGGCTAACACTTCATGTGAATAAAAAGGGAATTGGAGGCTCAGCTTTGCCCATCTCGAGCTCTCTATGAGAAAGGGCACTCGGGCACATCTTCCACACAGTAATATTTTGGGGAGATATCATTACTAACTCCCAAACTACCACTGCATGGATTTATAGTGTTTTATTTTCAGAATCTAAATCACAGGTTTCAGTAGTGTGCAGCATTTCCATGGGTGTCACGAAACAAAAGGAAATTCAGGCTTTGCCATGCTCTTCCCAGTGATTCAGGTGTAGTCCTGATCACCAGCTCAGGGAAAACAGTAAATACAGAGATGATTGCTTTTAATTTACCAGCCAAATCAGCCAGACTAGGCCAGCTCTGCTAGTACCTTATTTTTTTTCTTTAATATTGGTTCCTAATGTTCAGAGCCTTGATTTTTTTTTTTACATAATTATATGAGAACCTCTCCAAGTTAAAGAATTCATTGCCACAACAAGATTTCTCTTCAAAAGTATAATAAAACTCAAAGTGTTAGGCGATTTGTCTCCAAAAACCTCTTCCAGCTGCCAAAAAGTAGCACTGTTCTTCAAGTGTTGGCTTTTATGCCATGAGTAGAAATGTAACCTCAGCTTTTGCTTTCTTGCCTGGTGCGCAGCTGGTGGGGCAGCTCTCACCCAGATGACCCAACTGACAGGTTACAGGTTAGGGCAGGACAATGTGGCAGGTACCGTGGGTACCACGGAGTCACTGCAGGAGCCACAGAGGGGTGTGGGAGCCACAGAGGGATGTGATAAGGGCAGCAAGCAGGAGGGGAGAGCCCCAGGGTGGGCCCCAATTTGTGGCACCATCCCTGTCCCGGATGTGTGTGAGGCTTTACAAAACACTCTAGGGAGAGAGTAGCAGGTTTTGATGGGGCTGTTACTTTTGGTGACAGCTTCTGAAAGCAGTTCTGTATCTTCCTTTCTTTGTATCTGGTGCAAAGCTTTGTAAAGAAGGAAGTTTTTGTGGCTGCAGTCACCTAACTCTTATATTTCAGGATATAGTAAAGAAAGAATAACTTTAACAGGACTTTATTGAACTTGTGGTCACTAGTGGGGACTGTGGCACTACCTGTAACCTCCACTGCCATCCCAGTCCCCTGGAATGCACCAGCACGAGTGGCCCCAGGTGACAAGACAGTTTTACTTAACAGAGCAGCATTACTTTAAAGAGAAATGGGAATGAAAACTGACCAGAAGAGCTTTCAATTGCTATAGGGCATGAATGGCCAAAAAGGAACAAGAAAGCCAATGGCTAAATGGAAGGCTGCGTGCCAACTTCATTCACAGGTTCTTTAAAACCAGAGAGGACCATTGCAATTGTGCTATCTGGCCTGCAACATGCCACAAGCCTTAGCTCATGACCTAGGAAATTAGAAAGACAGCAGGAAGGAAGGAAAGGCACTAGTCCCCACCTCTGCCTCACACAGCACAGGCATCATTTCCACTGTCCAAGACTAATGCTGGCAAAATGCTGCCAGCAACAGCAGCGCTCAATGTTTTGTTGCACAGCATCCTGCCCTCACATGCTCAGGCTTTCTTTTTATCTCAGGGATGCAAAGAAAGCCCAGAATGAATTAGGACAACCACCTGGGGAGTTAGTTATGATTTTTAAGTGCTAATGATGCCGCCCACAGTTCAGTGTTTATAATAAACTCTCTTCTCCCCCTCTTAACTAAATTGTGTGTATATAGAGGAAGAAGCTGTACCCATGGACACCATGAGCACACAGCTTGCTGCACATAGCTGCTGTACATGAACAGGAAAGGTGGACAGAATATTACTTATTTTCATTCATTTCAATGGGGCAGGCTAGCAAGATCTGGCAAAAGAAGGGAACAAGTATGATCCTGGCCTTTACCCACTGAGCTTTAACGTAAACCTGAAGATTGTGCAGTCCTCTTGACAGCTGGCTCACAGCTCAGCCTACACAAGCGATACGGGTGGCGATTCAATGGTTGCATGGAATTACATTGCTTTACCTTAGCCTTGTGCCAAATATAATATCTAATTGCTTAGATTACATACATTTCTGCAATATAGAAGAACAGGCAATCTGGGAAGCAGGGGAGCTGGAAAGAACCATTTTTTTATTCGTCTAGCCTGTGCTCTTTTTTTTTGCCATTTTGTTGTTAATGTTACCATTTAGCATTAATGCTGATGACTGCTTTTAATTAAGTATCTCTGGTTGAGTGGTCTAAGCCTCTGCAGGCAAAGCAGCGTTATGGAGCAAGCAGAGCCCATTCCAGCCTCCAGTTTCCAGGCTGTTGTCCAAATAAGGAGGCAAATGGTCCAAGTCAGATTGACATTCAGGGCAGCAGGAATAGCAGGTGGGTGGATGCAGGAAAAGGAAATTAGTAGGAAAAGAAGTCTTATCCATAAAACTTCAAACAGAAAACTCCGAGCAGGACTACCACATTAGTGAGAACAGTACTTCAGCTATGAAGCAGCTATTTCAAGCAGGAAATATGGTTAATACATAATACTTTAAGGGAGTGCCAAGAGAGATACTTGCACAACCACATCTCAGTTTTCCTTCACAAACTGAGCAGCACACACACATGCCGGTAGGGGCTTGCCACGGCCAGCACCTACTGAAGATGTGCTTAGTTCAGTTCCAGGGGAAAGCATCCCTGCAGCCAGCAGGCAAACTTGGCAGCAGCACTGTGCAGCAGGATTGCCTGCAGACATCAGCGAAGACAATCCAGCTCAGGGTTTTGTCTTTCTGTACACTCCAATTTTTCAGCTTCGTACATTTATCTCTTCTGGTGTTCTGAGATTGTAACAGGCAGGACTACCTTTGCTCTCCAAGATCTGTTGCCACAGGGCTTGGATCTCAGATGGGCCACTCAGAATAGTGCCACCAGAATAACGCTGCCAAACTGAGAACAAGTTTGGGAAAAGACTGTAGGGGCAAAATACTTTAACAAACTCAAATCCATTTGTGGAAGTTGTAGGAAATTCTAACATTAGAGCTGCCATTTAGTTTTCAAGGTAATAAAAAGGACCAAGAGGCCAAGTTGCCTCAAGTGTCTTTCAGGTCCACCTGCTACAGAGTGTGATCTTGTTTTCCAAGTGCTCTGTTTACAAGAATGCTGGGGAGGATGCTCATTTAAGTCCCACAATCACATAGGGCTACTTTTACAAAAGTCTGATCCAGTCCTACCAGCTGCTTGCCCACAAAACTTTGCAATTGTGGAGGCTAATTAAGATTCTTCAGAGGAGCTCTCCTCTCTCTGGCGCTCACAGAAGGCCTCATTAGATATGCTGTACCTCCCCCTTCACCCAGCAGAATGCCCCACTGTGCTTGGTTCACATTATGGCTTATAAATTAACCAATTGATTCTGAAAATATCATTACTTTGGGGCTAAATAAAGCCTTTCCCTTGGAGGGTAAAAATTCAGGACTCCACATCAGAATAAACTGACAGTGCATTACCTAGGAACTCCCTTCTCACTCATGCTGCGAGTCGAGGATTCACTTGCCAGGATATAATGGGTTCAGTACAAAGGGAATTGATCATGGTTTTCTATGAAGATGGGGAGGAGTATGGGCCTGGGCTGTAAGCGTGACCTATCCACTTAAACACAGGAAGCTTTGTTTACATGCAATTTTGATTTTTTAAAAAATAATTTATATGAAATGACTGGACATATTTGCCTTTTCCTCTGCGTCCATTTCTCTCTCCAGCTTGAAATTCAAGTAGCTGGTATAGATCAAGCACATTTGAGAGTTGCTTGGTACTAACACTGTGTAGCTGAACTGTAGAGCTGAACACAGCTCTAGAGCTGGAACAAAATTTCAACCAGCACCAATACATAACATTGGACCTCCAGAAACTTTGAGTGGCTGCAGCTGCAAAAGTTTATATTCTGTCTTTAAAATGGTTTTAAACCACAACAAAATCTGATTTAAAGCCCAAACTGAGGAATACATAAATTGAATTATGTTTCAGCTAATAAAAATAGCTTTCTCCTGCTGTGTTTGTACAAAAAAATCTCATTTTGATTTTTTAAAAGAAAGCTAACTACAGGAACACGATAGGGTATTTCAAGAAACGATGAAACCCAAGGCTTGGACAGCCTCCTCTTCCTGAATGTCTCAAGTGTTTTGGTACACCTCTTTCAATTAAAAATAATCTCTCCCCTCCCCAAAATGAGAACATTAGAACTCATGACAACTTCACCACACAAAACCATACTATATATTGCAATAACAAAATGCTTTATTTTCAGGGAATACAAGGAAGAGAGTGACATCCTCATTATCAAATCATTTTAAAAAGGCATTCTTTCTTTGAAAAACATAACACTTGTACAGAAAAGGTGACCTGTGCCCTCTCATTTAGCAGTGGGAATTCTTTTTTTTTTTATTTTACAGCTGAAGTTGGGATTTGAATAATCTACAGCAACACATTCAAATTTGGTTGGTATTTTCTAGTAGCTTGGGGCAGAGATGCCACTCTGCACTGCTCAGGTTTGACGACCCACCAGGAGGCTGACAACACAACATCAAGATGGAGCTATCACATTTCTCACCCAGGTCGCTTTGCAACAAACCACAAGACTTCACCATTACCACAAGAAGACAGCAAGAAAGCCACAAGGTAACTTGTCTTCTCTTTTTATCTCTGAAGACTTTTCATGCAAGCCCTATGCTCATGAAATTCTCGTACCGTTTATCTGATTACATCTCAGCACATACATCCCCTTTGCTGTAAGCCAGAGCTGTGTTGTGAAAGGTACACAACAGATCAGAAGCCAAACACGATTTTCTCAATGCATCTGCTCTCTGTACTGTAGGTTCCAAGTAAACTGGAATATGTTTTAAAGACTACAAATTACTTCTAACCTCTCTGAACCTTGTTATAATTTAATGTGTTAAAGAAAGGGATTTGGATGTTCCTAAAATTGTCAGATTATAAGGTAAGAATTCATCTTTTAATCCAGCATGACAGCTCTTTGTCACGAGTAGTATCCATGCTAAGCAGTAAGATGCAGCGGCCTTATTGTTTAAAGGGAATTCATGTTCTCCAAAGTGGGAATGGAAACTCCAAAAGAACTAGTGGTTTTCTTTATTCAGGTTAGACATAACAAATATGTCAGATACAACAGTTAGTCTAGAAAAATACATTTAAAAAAATCTTCAGCAGACCATGCTCCCTGTAACAAAATCTTTCAAAACCAATTTTACAAATTATTCTACATTAATGTAAAAAGTTCTTAAATTTAGCATCATGGATTCCATCAAACATCTATCTATCAAAACATGAGTTTCACTATCTGTAGATGTTAGAATTCATAATACATTTTTTCTAATGTATCCTGTACATACTAAATAACCTAAAAGGCTCCTCTTGTAGTGCATTAACAATTTAGCAAGTACACTCAGTATTTTTCCAGTACCATTTGCATTACAGTTATTTGCCTGCAAATGTAATTAACATCTAAAAGTGCACGCAGTTAGGTCCCACTTCCCTCCCCATAACCTGTTTCCCTGCTGAAACCCAGACATCCATTGGAAATACTACGCTACTGTAGCTAATCTACCCATTATTAGAAATGTGTGACTAAAATGTCTTAAAACTATACAGGAACTGAATTATATACAAGAATCAAAAGGACAGCCTGTATTTACATCAAACTTCCACTACCACAGCATTATACCAAGAACTCAATACAGTGTTACAGTTGGTATTTACTTAGATTTTAGCTTTAAACCAGTATAACACAAAACTTAGCTTGGGAAATACCCTGAAAAAAAATGAACATGTTTATTAAATATGACTTCTATTATGCCACAAGACAAATATCCTTTGCTGGATATTCTCACAATTTCAGTGTATGAAACAGTGCTCTGTTCCATAAAGCAACTAAGAAGTTCCAGTAAGGTTGCTGGGGGGAAAAAAAGGAAAAAGAATTGAAAAAGAAAAAAAAAAAAAACCTGTGGAGAGAGTGATAAGGAAAAAGGACAGCAGTATCACGTAAGAAATTAGATTTGAATAACTAAACCAAACTGTTAGCACAACTTTAAGACAGACACTGCATGCAGAAACCCCTTGGAAAAGTGTCATACAGATCAGAGTAGGTTGTAATACACAAGCTTAAGATGTAATTTCACCGAAATTTTCCATCCCAGTTGGTAGGAGTCTTCCATATCAGACGGAAAAAATTTAAGATTAAATTCCAGATTATCCAGTTTGAGATTACTAGCTTTACTTTTCAAGAAATCCAGTGTATGAACTATATTACATTTTTCCAATACTACTTTAAAAAAGGCAAACTATAAACTTTTCAATTCACTTTATACATTGAACTTTTCAAGGAAAGTGTTGTCTTTAATTTGCATTAAAGTGGTTGAACATTTCTCCTGTTTCTCCCCTCCCCAAAAGTGCAAAAAAACCAAAAACCAAAAAAAACCACCTTGCTGTTTGGTCCGCAAACACAGTATTTCATGTACAGTGAGAGATTTTTCCTTCTGATAGAGTACTGTTCCCAAACCATCACTTCCAGCTTCTACTCCAAGAAGAACGTCAGCGTCCAAAGATGGAATTCAATTCCAGTAGAATTAATTCTACAATCTGATTCTGATATACCGTGTGGACTGCTATGTTACCAGTCTCTTTTTCTGGTTTTAATAAGGTCGGACCAAAAACTATTGCTACACTTTGATAGGTCATTCGATTCTTTTCTCCATTTTCTACAACTCTGAAAGAGAAAAAAAATATAGAGAGACTTATCAGTGTTAAGAGTAACAGGATGACAGGAAAAAGACACAGTCCAAAGCAAATGACTACTAAGTATTTATTTAATAAGTAGTCTTATTATTAGTCTTATTAGCTGTGATTCCCCTCTCTACAGAAAAGTTTTATTTTGAAATGCTATTTCTGATCCTCTCACAATCCCTTGAACAAAAGGGTTTGGCAGTAAACATCACAGCTATGATACATACTGTCTAAAGTCAGTTAGGTGTTCTGTAAGCTTGTACAAATACAGGCCGACACATTGTTTTCATCCAGTCCAACACAGGCAAGAAAAATGTGGTGGAAACAGCCACCAAGTACTTTTAATTGGACGATTAGCTTTATGGGAGGCTCAGCAATACAAAGTCTTCCCTTCTAGCAGCTACTTACCTCTTCAGGTGTCTAAAGAGAACCTGCATAGTGTCCTGATTTGGTTTTGGCAATTGTTTGATTAAATCTTTAACAGCATGCACACGCTGCCTTGGTTCTTGTTCTGCAAAAGGATTAAGTGTAGAAACAAAAATTCAGTAATTTTGTTTAAAACTTTAGCATAAAATTTAACAGGCGAGGAATAAACACAAATACTGCGCAGTGCTAATACCAGATAAAACACTGCCACCTCCTGACCAGACCGTGCATGACCAACAGGGCATTTCAGGAATGCCTTACAGGCATTCATAACCAAACTCTCTACTGTTCAAAATAATTAAACAAACGATACATATTGAGCAGAACTTATATGAAGAGCACACACACATGTTTTCCAGACTTACTAATTGCATTGACAAAGTCATTGAAGTGATTATAAGTGAACAGCGGCTCTGGCAATTCTCTGAAAAACATCTTCAGAGCTCCTGTGATGACATGTATATCTTCCCATTTACTGTCATTCAAGTCTAGTTTCTCATCTGAGAGAGAAAAATGAATAATTGATGTTAATAATCTAACTATAGAAGGGTTGGTTTTAAAAAAAATAAACGTAATTATTTTTCTGTAGTTCTTGTTTTTAAAGCGGTGAATACACACACACATTCCACTTCAGCTCCATTCTCTGTGGGCATACAGAGCTGCAGCAGTGTAAGAGGGTACAGAAAACATCAACCACTACAAGGTCCAAAGGGCCAAACTCAGCATACTGTACTACATGCAGCTCCCCTAAACCAAGGGCATTTTCCAGAGAGGAATGAAGCTGCTGGAATACCAGTAAACCTACTGTTGCTAGACCTTGTCAGCAAGGAAATGAGAGGTCAGACAGAAGAAGGGCTACTGTGCTCTTCCTAGCTGCCTGCTACCTATTGATTTCCACTGAACAAGGTACTAAGATGTAGCCACATTAAAGGATTTTATACACAGAGTACAGCAAAGAGGAGCTAAGTACCCCCATACTAAAAGGCAGCTGCAAATCTCACTAAAAAGCATAAACTTACAGTGCTAGAGGTAGTGGAAGCTTAATATGCTTACTGTTTTTCTATAAGGTACAAAGCTATTTGGTCTGAAATAATTCCCTCCCCCAATTCCATTACCACCTTTCTTTCTAACTGAGTTCTAGTAATGCCTCTGTGCTCTACATAAGACCAAACTCCAGGATGCTACATTTATCTAATTATGTATATTACACGCTGAATTCTGCAATTTTCAAGTATTTTTACTTTGAAGAAGATAATAATTTCTCTTGAAAGAATGCATTTTATACATCAGGAATTTTGGTCTTGAGCTTTCCATGAACTGCATCAATCTGAAAATATACACAATTGTAAAATAGTTGAAAAAAGCTTACCATGATTGACTGCAAATCTTAGCTTCTGTATCACCGCAAGATTGCCACTAACTCTGTATATGCCATCAATATCTAACCCTAAAATAAAGGGATAAATCCATTTTAATACCTTACACATGCATGAATTCTGCAATCAAGGCTGCTACAAAGATGTAGGTCTACTCAGTAAAATTTAAAAGAAAAAAAACCCCATCTTGTAATAAAGAACACTTGATTCAACACCACCACAAAAGAAAATTAAACTAGCTTTTCTGATGGGCAGGGAATTTCAGTGGAGGTTTAGTTTGCTGTCATAGGCTTGGTAGCATCAAGCTCAAGATAATTTCTAAAACTTCAAACTTCCTAAACAGTAGAAAAGCAGGGAAGAAGCAACAGCTCCAAGTTTCCCCAGTGAGACTAGGTGTCTTGTTTAAGATGCTTTTGGTGGGTGGGCAGGGGGTATATGGCAGTCCAACATGCAAAAGCCAAGTAATTTGTGAATGTTCATTTTATTAATGCATGGTTAAGAAATATCAAATCAAGTCATGCACACAGAGCACCTCAAAGTTGTCAAGTGACAAACTCTGCATGGAGAAGGAATGATGCGCATGCACACTCATCACTACCCAACAGCCTACAAAACTAAAATGGGTAGTCCTTGCCTTTACAGTATTGCACACTCAGCCAGAAAAGCAGCAAACTGTCTCCGTGGTTGCTACTGCAGTTACTCAGGGTCACTAGGAGGTAAACAATTTGAACAAATTGCCACTTGATTGTAGCATGTGAATCAGTACCACTGAGAAGGGCAAGTTTGCCAGAATACCTGTCAGGTCCCTGCAGCACCATCTGATATTTCCCTTTTCCCTATAATCCACTAGTCATTCCTCTACAGAAAGAATTGATTTAAAGTGTATTGCCAGTAGGAAGAGGAGTTGGAGAAGTGGAGGGATAGAGCAGGGAAAGCTGTTAATTTCTGTCAGCTTCTCCCCCAGGTGTTTAAAAAAGGAAAACTTCAACACTATCTTCACTGCAATCCTGTCTTAAAAAAAAAAAAAAAAAAGAACAGCAAAACAACCCCTTTCTCACTGAAGCCTGCTGTTATAAGCAGTTTGTTGAACAAGAGTAAGGAGATGGAAGCAGTTACTTTTTTGCCCTCCTAGGCCAGCACTGAGAAAGAAGACTGACTACAGACTGCAACAAAATCCTAAATTAAGTTCCCACAGAAAGTGACTTAAATTTCATATGCAGCATCTCCCTGTAACACTTACCCTGATTCTCAAGAGAATGTTCTGTTAATGAATTAACAGACTGGTATAGTATATATTTGAATGACAATTATGAAGATTCTATAACCCCCTTCAGTCATGTTTTCCAAGAGATAGAAAAATGACAACCGCAAGAAACACACAACACAGACTATAGCCAAGTCAGGAGTCACAACCATTTTCATTTTCAATGAAAATGTGAAGACATTCTTTACATCAGACAACTGAGAACATCACGTGTAGCTTTCAAACACAGAATTTTCATAGTTATAAGGTAGAAGCAAACACAAATGAGTCAATATCTGGATAGTAATAAACCTCCAGAAATGCATAAAAATTCACAGGGCAACAGGTCTAACTGGCTGAAGAGCATCAAACCAAAAGGCTTGTCTTCTGGCAGTCAAAGCAGGAACACAACACATTCTCCTAGAAGTTTGTTTCAAGTAAGTTTTAACACAAATTATTTTATTAGCATGCTTTAACCTTCCAAAAATTAACAGCTGCATTTTGGTAGGTTCTTTCTCCTTTCACTTGTGCTGAGCTCTTCTATCACTTGTAATACTACTTTTCCCAAAGCCTTGCTTCCAGAAGGCTACACTGCCTTCCTCTCAGCTTGAAAGATACTGAAGCATATAAATTTCTCAGATAAGCAATTTCCTTCCCTCTCCCTTTTGGATCCCACCTACCTTCCCGCTCTTGAAAACCCATTGATAACTACAGATACAAGTTTCAGATTACTTTCCCTAAATAAATCTACAGCATGTTAAGGATTAAGAAATTCAAAATCAGATAGTGTGGTGAAGAAGAGAGATTCAGAAACAAAAAACTTTAACCATACCATGTTCCTCAACATGCTCAATGCACAGCTTCACGAACTTTGGCACCGTGCTGTTTTCTCTTTGACACAAGCTGGTGAGATTGGAACCAAACACTTGATCTGGAACCAAGTAAAGAGACTGATTTACAGTGGAACAGGATTCAAGTGACAGAACTAGTTCAAGGTTAAAACAAACCTCTACAAAGGGCAAAGACTACTGGGTACAGTTGTCACAGTATTAGAATGAAAACAGGGAAGTGTTTTAAAAAAGCTCTCAGCAGCGCCCAGTAAGAAAAAGCTCCCAGTAAGAAAAAGCTCCCAGTAAGAAAGAGTGTCAGTAGCTGCCCAAGTGTAAGTCTATGAGTAAGGAACTTTTGCTACTGAAATTATTTTCATTCATCAGGAGATACTTGTACAAGTCACATAGTCATTACTGTAATAAGAAATTTAATGGATCCAAATGTCCTGTTACACTCTGCTCCTGTTCCGAGTTCAAAATACATTTACTGTAATTTTTGTTCAAAATCTGAAGAGAGATAATAAACTTTGATTAAAGGGAAAGCTTTTCGCATTGCTTAGGGGGAAACCCTGTAAAATTTCTTCTTTCACTGCACCTACTGTTTAACCCAGCATTACATATGAATTTACTTTAGTATAGTCTTTAATTTCTAACAGTTTTAAGCTCTGGTATGGATTTGTAAATGGCAGAACTTTATATCACAAAGCCCTGAATGGGCGCAAGTAGAGCTATGCACAGGCAACCTGGCTGCAGGAATGGAATCTAAATGCAGATATTTATGGACAAAAAGTTATTTTGAGTTTTGAATATAAAAACTACATGATCAGAGGGTGGGAAGGGGGCTTCTATTAAACTGGAACAAAAATGAAAATCAGTTTGGGCAGAGAACAGATACTTGTAATGTCTTAGTGTATGTCTGCAGCATGTTAACGCCTCTTGTTCAAGATTATATTGTCATCAAAATTGCTCTCAGACTAATTTGTATGGTTTTCAAAGATGCTCAAATAATAGATGACCACCCCCATTCAGATGCATGAGACTGAAATAGGAAATGTTGCTGGGTTTGTTGTTTGGCGTTTTTTTTTTAATCTGTTAAATACAGTAAGTGGCTGTCTTCACCGCATCTAGTAGATCTTACTTCAGAGCTTATGCAAGAGCTCTTGCATTTGCATCATGCATAGCATCTAGCCCATACTTCATTTTTAGTAATTAAACCAGATTCACTAACAACACTTGCATGTGACTAGCACTTCAGAACATCCAAACACCACATCAAACCAATTATACAGTATGAAAACTGGCACACAAAGTTATTATCAGTTGTATGCTTATAAGGCTGGTGCCGCAAAACACCTCAGTCCTGCTGCTGCTGCACACACAGCCAGTTATATAAGCAGAATCATTAGCAAGGGATTGAAATAACCTACACTGCAAGAAAGCCAAGGTAGCATGCAGCTGTGGCAGGTAAAGCAAAGCAGATTAGGTAGCACAAGAAAATACTAGTATGTAACAAACCAATTTGCTACAATTGCCTCTAACTTTAATAAATTCCACATACAGAGGAAATTTTTTTTCCTCCTATCTTAAAGTAACTGTTGTAGTTTTATTCTTACATGTAACAGAACTTTAGCACAGTTATTTGTCTGGGTAGTGCATGCTGTTTCAAGTGTTGGGTCTGGTTTTTTTTCCTACAACTTTTCATTATTTTTTCTGTTTATACTGCATTTGTCAAGTTTTCCATTTACTAAGCTTCTTCTGTAGCAGCCACAAAAGTACACTGGGCTTTTAAACAGATGTATTTTTCATTCATACAGTAAATGCAAAACTGTACAGTGTAGATCCAACTTCTTAAATTTACATCATGCTTTTAAATAAAAAAACAACTCTTCGTTCCTTAACATCTTTATTAAAAATCCAATCATCAATATGCATGTGTACAAATTAAACTTGGCTTAGCGTTCAATGTTGCTAATGTCAAGTTACGTCATTGAGCCATGACATGAATACTAAGCTGTAAAGCAGAGCAAAACATCAAGGTCTGGGAATAATGCCTCCTTATCCCCCAAAAAAATTCATCATTTACAGTTAAATTATATTTGCAGATACACAAATATATCAAACAAATGCCACATGCAACAGAAGCACACCTGTTAAAGTATGTAGTTAGGCAAATCACGATAGGATTTGGTCTGATATTTGCCTATCCATACACTATTTTGACCCTAGTACAGTATCACCTACAAGTCCTGCTAAAGCATACAAATAAATAAATAAATAAGTTTTACAGTGAGTACCAAGTCAATCATTTATACAAACACATGAACTTAGACTTGTGCAAATACTGTACACCCAAGGTTTCTACAGGTGTGACAAATAGAAGTATATCATAAATTATCAATTCATTCACAAGTTTAATTCAAGAGTAACTGTAAGATTAATTATTTGTGAAACAACTGAAACAATGTATACATTCAAAGAAGGTTAGCAAAAAATGATGTTTAAGTTAAGATTCCTGTAGCCTCATCCTGGTTTGCCTAAATATTTCTTTTCTTGTGAGATGGCACGTGATTGTCTGGGTCCACTCAGACTAAAAGACCATTATGAAACAGATGTGCATGTGCTACAGACATTCAGCTCTGTACCCAAAGGACTTTTCTTTCCTTGTACGTAACAAGTGATTATCAGCAATGTGAAGCTCAGGAAAGCGGACCAGATGGATTCTCTAGCTAAGCAGCATTCAAGTCCAAACAGGTTCCTGACTTCTCAGTTCTCACTGCAGTTTCCAGTAATGAGCTGCAGAGGAGGACCCCATAAAGTTTAGGGGCTAGTTAGCAGTGCTCAGAAGAGTGACAATCAATCACCATTTCCACTATACATCCAAGACGTTTCTTAAAACAAAATGGCTATATACATGTGGTTTACTCTAAAACTAGAAAATTTTAACTTAAATTTACACATGAACTACTAAATTAAGCTTTTCAAATTATCTCCTTTGTTAAAAAGGTTCATTTACCCTTAATGTAGCCCTTCTCACGGACAGCTTGTAATGTAGGGCGCCGTGTAAGAAATTTCTTGAGTTTTGTTTTGGTCTTTTTCTGATCTGTAGAATCTGTATTGCTAGAAGCTTTCACTGCTGAAAAGAGAAATGCATTTAATGTGAACATCCACAGAACCAACAGTGCATTTATCTGGCAAGGAACCAACATTTAAAGAGAGCGAGGCTCAAAACAACATTAAAAACCCATTCAAATTTGCAATGCATCCAAATTATTTTCCTTGACTTTCCTTTCCTTAACTTGGACTCCTTGTAAATAGCATCCAATTTACAAATCACCATGAAACAACCCTGTCACAGAAAACTTGCAAACCAAAATGTTGCCTGTGAAACTAACTGAAAGGAAACTTACATATCAAATTGATGTGGAATATTAAAAATACAGCTGTGTTTCAAAATTGGTCCCACTTTTCATTAAGTTAACTATTTTGAAAAAAATAAGTACTTGAAAATTCCATATAAGGCCCAGAAGTAGAAGACAGAAACTAGTCTGCAGCATTAATATATTTCTGTGCGCAGGAAGAAATTTCTGTGGCTAAAGAAAATTTAGCTCTAAAATTCTGAAGGTGTAATTAAAAATGGTTTAATTTCTCTAAATGAGCTAACATCGCATCATTAGCAACTTAGCAAAACTGCAGTTTAAGTTAATAGTGTAAATATTTACAGATACTGTACCACAGACAAAACCCAAGGAAAACAATTCTAACAATGTTCAGTTCTGAACATGTAAAAGGACAAAAGAATACTTATGCAAAACAATTTATAAAAGTCAGAGAAAATAAGACTAATTACTTCGGTGCATTTGACAATACCTTGAAAAGAATCCATTTCACTGCAGCTTATTTTCTCCTATTTGTCACAAGTGACACAGCAGGAGCTGAAGACACCTCGTAATTTTTTTTTCAAAGTATGAGTAATAAATATGGAAGACAATCTACTAAATAGCATAAAGATGTAGAATAAGCTACATCAAAGCATGTTTCCAAACTTGAATAGTTTAATTTCTAGCTGTCCTTGTGAATTCTTCTCTATTTACACGATACTGAAAATGCAAAAATAAAAATTGGCATTGATAAAATTTGTAGAAAATTTTCAACTCACAACGAAGCTTCTTAGTGTCTTTATTCTCTTTCTCTTTTTCTTTGTCTTGTTTTTCCACCCCAGGGGAATCTGGTATGTCATCTTCTAATGCTTCATCAGACTCTACTACCTATTAGATTTAAGAAGGTACAGTGGTCACTTTACCCATCTGTAGAGCCTTAACAAACACTTTTTCCTGTAGACAGTTCTATAGTGTAATTTCTTTTTTACCCTATAATAATAATTCTGTTGGTTCTTTCCTGAACTCTAGACACTAAAAATATCTGCAAAGATTATACCAATCTCACTGGCAGAGCAAATAACTTTCAGAAAAATGATTTGGTCATAAGACTCAAAGTTTTGCTGAACTCTGAACAAAGCATAGCCAGCCTTTCATGGTAACATTTAATTACATCAACCGATAAACAATATTAATGTTTTTTCAGATCCAGTAGATAAATGGCAGCTATTTCATTTACAAGGTCTGCTACAGAAGCACCTGATTAATAGGGTCTACAGAACACTTCTAAAGCATTTACCCTATTTCTAGCTTCTGTAATTACAATTTTCTGTGACAGAAAACAGAAATGTTGGCAGAAAATTTCACCACTGTCAATATACACACTGAATTAATTCTAAAACAGTAAATACACCAGGGTTTAAAATCCTCAACTGATCTTTCAGCATATTCTTACTAAGCAGAGTCAAGAGAAAGTTTAGATCATGTAGTCCAAAGGCAGATACCAAAGTCTGTGAAACTGCCCACCTGCAGTGAACTTGACTTCTACGCAGTTACAAAAAAATTCAACAGTACGGAGTCTTTTGTTACAAGAAAGCACATGTAAAAAAATAAATGGCAAGATTGCGTACTCCAGAGCAGTGAATGAGAAGTATGACTTGAACTAAGTTTCACTTTAGCCCTTCAAGATAATGTTCACTTTAAATATCCTCACTTCCTGTTGCTTTTCAAAAGCTTTTAATAGGCATTTTACATATCAAAGATCAATATTTCAACCAACTGATTAATGCCTCTGCTAAGGATCCTTCTGCCACTGAGGTCATTGAGACAGCGCTTTCTTCACATTAAATGCATTGGAAACCGGGGATCTAGTTTGTATTATAGATTAAGTTAATTTAATAAATTGGAAATTTCTGTACATAAAAAAGAGCAGCCACACTCTTTACATATTGCTATTCCTCTTGTACAGCATGTTGCCACAACAGCAGCCTGAAGGAGCAAAGAGAACAGAATTTAAGCTGTACCTTCATTAGAGGAAGGTCTCATCACACTAGAACTAGTCGTAGCTGTCCTGGGAAAAAGATTCATAGCTACTATTACCATGAAGTTCCCAAAATTAGAAGTTTTCTTCAGAGCAGATGGATTTTTGTAGCCAAAGCTTCAGCTCTGAGTTATCAAGCAGAGTACTAATGTACATTTTGAACTTTTCCCTTGTAATCTTAGTTCTGTTAGCTACCAGTTCCCAGCAGTAATACATCACCTTTTCCTACAGAGCACTGATAAAACTCCCCCAATACCACCACAGACGTCCTCAACCTAATACATAACATCTTGCTTTTCTCAGCTATATCCCAGCACTTCCATCCTCATTAACTTTTAAGGAGGGAAGAAGTGACCTCAGTGGTTTTGCCCAGGGCACACAGGAGTAGAGTATCACTGAGCGATTGCCTTGCCTGTTTCCTAAGGATCATGACATTCCCATACTAGGATTGAGCAGAAGACTGGGAGCCTAAACCATGAGCACTCAGAAAAAAATACATAATCTATATTAGTCTGCTGTGTTTGAGTGGAAAACACCCATATGTGTAACAAAACTACCAGAGCTAAGAGACATTAAGGCCACTGACTAACATCAAAAACAAAATAAATGCAGCTTATAGGCAGCAGCGGGAAATTAAGAAATTAAGAATATACATGAAGTCAACCTGAAATTACAGGAATGCTTTCTCCAAGATCTTCTCCAACATCTTCTCAGTTCAAAGACAGGAAATTTTGTTTGACAGTAACAGGAGCAAATGTTTGATCACTTTTCTGTTGATTAAACTGTTGGCGCTACACTATCTAATAAGAAGAGATAATACAGTCTTCTGCCAAGGCTTTTAATGTGCACTTTAGTGCAGCCTTAAGTGAACAGCAGTATTAAATGCTGATTGACATATGTCATGAAGCACTCCTTTGGATGTCCTCCCCTTTTACTCCCCCTCTATCAGAACTTTTACAGACATAGAACAAGTACTTGGCCACAGAAGGAAGCTCATTTGTGAGCTGGAGGTCAGCCTACATCTCCTGGTTCTTAATCCAGCGAACTTCTTCCCCTGCCACTATTAATTATATTTTACCACCAAGGAACTGCATGTCCTCAACCTCTTGCCCACACTCTAAATGGGGAGAGGAAGATGTACATAAAGAACTAGGAGTTGTTACATCAATGATTTTACTAAACAACATTACCTTGAAAATAGAGCCTCCACGACTAAAACACATACCTGATTGTTGACGGCATGGTAAAGAACTTTATACCATTCATTAATAAAGCTGTCATTATCAGATTGAATTAAGAGCTCAGTTCCTTGGCGTGTTTTTAGCTTTAAAGAAATAAAAACAAATATCATCAGAGTTGATAAACACTCTAGAACTCAAAAGTGAAATTACCTAAATCAAAATAAACTTCTCCCTGGCATAACTATTAGATAGTATATAGCCACTTACAAGTGAAAACAGTAAATAATCTGCTTAAAATTTAAAAACATATCCTATAGAGATATATCTAAAATGGACATATAATTCTGGATTTAAATAAAGTCATTCACCTCAATAACATTCTTTTTGCTGGATTTGTCTTTTGAGGCCCAGTCAATCAATGCTCCTTTGAGATCCACTGTGAATTCTGGCTTAGACTGATTGACACCAAACTTCTGGTGGAAAAAAAAGGGAACAATGATGTCAAACTTAAAAATAAACTCACTCTTAACAGGTACACAGTCTTGGAATCCTCTAAACGTAATATGTTACTTACAGTCTAAACAACTTAACCCAAATACAGTACAAGTCAACAGGCATGATATCAGGAAAAAAAAAGCCAAACAAAAACTACACACAAAGCACCCTGCAATTAGGCCCACTAAAGGCATCTCATCTTAAAGCCCTTAAAATTCCTTAAGTTTAAATGCTGACCATATTCCAGCAGTTCTATTCCTGTCACAAGTGGTAGAAGCACTTGATTGTGTCTTGATTTTAGTCAAGATAGTCCCAAGCTTTAAATAAAATTTGGTAACAAGTAAGTGAAAAAACCAGCATTCTATCACTTAATGATTTTATATAAAACCAGAGGTAATTATTTGATATTTTCCTGTAGTGCTTCTATTGCAATACTGGAGTACATTCTAACAAGTAAACAGATCTCAATTCGTAGCTACTAGACAAACAGCAAATAACTACAGTGATTAAAGAAAAGCATTTAACCCACAAGTAACTCTTCAAACAATGTGGGGGAAAAGATCAAGGATCTACTTCTACCTACTACTTTTACATTTCTACTAGGTACCCCAAACTCCAAAACCAAAGTACTTCTACTAGATTTTGAGCCTATATCACATATCTTTACATATCATTCTCCAAAGAAACCCATCCAATGACCCATAAAACCAAAAAATACTAATTGTGAGTAAAATAAATAAAAGGCACAACTGGAAAAGATGCAAGTCACTTGGCTGTAGCAGAGAAATTTAATGCTCCAGTTCTAGGGGAAGCTTGTAGCATCTGATTCATCAGAAAGATTCTTTTCTATTTCTTTAAAAAGTCTTTGATGTGTGAATGTTGCACGTGTGACAGCTCTGGGAGTCATAAGCCCCAGGACAAGCTCCTTGCTGCGAATATGAAGTTTCCAGTCTGTACAAGAACAGCTGCATGGAAGGTAGAAAAAAAACCACGTTCAGGAAACAGAACTAATCTGCTGCTTCTGATTAAATCCCCAGCATGGATGTTAATTAATGCTAATTGTGTTTTAGAAAGGCTCTTTACCACTGGAAAAATCTCCCTGCCTTGAGTCCTGAGGGCAATTAAGCGCTGAATGGAAAGCAGCATCTTAGCTTCTTAATTTTAGCCAAAAACACTAAAAGAGGGGAACAGTTCTAATTTACCCAATGCCAACCTTCACTTTCTAACTTAGTTCCCAGAAACCTCATCCAAGAACATTTCTTATCAATTATAGCAGAGCTTTTGCGAGAAGCCCATCTCAGCAGTGGAGCTCACTGGAATAGGAACTATCTCTGGGCCATTTTATTTCTTGCAGTAGGGGGTGGCTAGGCAGCAGCTGCCTGTTTACAAGAGATTCACGTAACTGCTTCACAAAAAAACAAAGTGCCCCAACCACACAATTCTTGATAGTCTAGAGCAATCTTGCAAGGTTTTTGTGGGGGAAACTATGTATAGAGTCAAACACTTGTGAGAGCAGAAAATTACTGCTGAAGTCCCCAACAGAATCAGGGGTGTTCATTAGAAACACCATCTAAATGATGCTGCGAAGCACAGGAGATGTTTTGCTACAAATGAAATAAAAAAAAATTAAAAAAAAAAGACAATAAAAAAATGTGACAATCACTGCTGGTTTAACTACAAGGAAAGAAATCCAACACCGCAGCACACTGAACTCCCCACCTGACAGCCTGGAGTATTGCCTCAAACACCTCTGCACTCTGCACCCATCTTTTTGGCCCAATTCCCTTCAGCATTTCAGAGAAGCACAGAACAAAAAACCAAGAAGCTAAATTTCTCAAAGGGGAGGAAAAAATAAGTCTTCCCCCACTTCTTCACACAAGTAATGCCCAAACTGCAATAAGAGACCCAAGGGTGGGGAAACCCATGCAATAATCCAGCCTCTCTGCAAAGCTCCACTGATATACCAATGTGTTATATAGTCATCACAAACTTAAAATTTCCTTGAATAAAGGATTTAAGTTTAGCAATTCTGGATTTAAGTTTACGGTTTTTTCTGGTCATGGATGTATGAAAATGACATGCCAGCAGCCTTTTCCGTACTGGAAAGCTCCCAGGACCAAGTCCTGTACAGGGCTGCTCAGATGCTCTGTGTGCTAAGGACAATACAACCCTCCTAACACAAGCAGGTTTTGTTTGGAGCAGTAAATAAAGAAAACCTTGCCCTTTAGCATCTGTTGCCACCTAGACATAAAACCAGCTCTCCTAAAACAGAGTGCGCTACCAAGTCAGCACTAGTTGGGATAAATTCTGCTCTTATTAAACTCATACTGTATTCTTGTTGGATTTCACTTCAGTACTGTCTGGGAAGTCTGGAGAAGGCAGCAGTGTGAGAGTTCTATGCAAAGTGCTTCCAGCTGTCCTGGATATGAACTTCTACTTTTTGGAAAAAATTGTTTGGTTGGTGGGGAGGTGTTGGTTTTGGTTTGGTTTGGGTTTTGCTTTAGACACAGATGGTGTGTAGCTTAGGGCCTGCCTTGAAGATGTGTGCTGACATCAGTAAGGCACAGTCCTTTTCAATCTTTTCAGGAATTTTCTCCAAGTCCTGGAAGTTCCCACAGGACAAACCACAAGCCACACAGTCTGTACTGTGATATATTCCAGCATTCTTTGGAAACAGAACTGGATGTTATGTACAGGAAGATTTTGGATTATACCTGCCATTCTCATGATTCTGTTTCTATTTAGAGTAGGGTAGAATATTTTAATTTCAAGTCCTCCTCGCCCGCAGATGGACTGCAGAAATAGAGCCGAGGAGACAGATGCTACTCTGTAGCTGGTAAGGGAGCTTCAGACCCTACTGGTTTTAACAAACAAAAAGAAAAAAAAAATTTCTTTATTGTCATAGCGAAACAATGGGAGCTTTCTGAAACCAGACTGACAGGAGTATTTGCATTCCAAATAGTTTACATCATAATCATCTGAGCTCCCATCAAATCAGCCGTGCAACACTGATAAACTGCAGTAATGCACATAACATCTTTTGCTGCAAACACAGTGGTATAAAACAGTAAATGAGTTTGCCCAGATGAATCTTGAAAAGCAGTTATTTCCTTGAGAAGTCTACCCACTTTTTTTTAACTGTCACTATACTTGACACTGAGGAAACGTACCTATTACAGAAAGTTGACAGACAAATACTTCTAAGCAGTTACTATTTGCTGTTTTTTTATGGAACCCGATTGCTAAAATCTGGCAATAGCTACTAAGACTCATTCACAACAGAACTTGAGAGATACCTTCTTTCAACAGTTGAAAATTTAAATTGATGTGAAAAGATATATGAGAAAATCCACACACTGCCTACTACAAAGTAGCATTTTAAAAGATACCAAACTATGTACAAGTTATCTTTTCCTGCCTTCCACATATATAGCCATGAATTTGGTAGACAAAGAAAAGGCTGTTGCATTAATTTTAGCACAAGGTTAACTGAGTAAGCCTACAGTTACTCCCTCCTACAAGGGAGAAAAACAAAATTAAGGTACTGGTCATCAAAATAGTCATTGAAAAAGTCCAAGAATCTTCACTTAACTCAAAACATACTGTTCTTTCTCTACTTTTCAGGAAATACAAGCTAAGATACCAAAATAGTTTTAAATATCACCAACACTTTAAAATCCTCAGGAAGTCAAATTATTGACACATTCCTTTTAACATCTTCAGTGTATTTTTTTCCATGAAAGTTTTAGTTTGATTCTGATAAGAGTGCTGAGAAAGTGATATTAAAAACCAAGTATACCAACCAGTCAAGCCTGTTTGTTTCTTCTAAGACTAGTTTATTGTCTAAATTCCTCCTCATCCACCTAAAGCAATAAGCTACCATATTAGCTACCAATTTTTACCAGTTTCTCATAAACAGTACTTCTACATGACTAACTAGAGATGTTTAATTTTTTATTTATATATAAATATATATCTATTTATACACACACACACACACACACACACACACATGTTTGAGCTCTTTCTCTTCCAGGATTTTATGCTTAATATTTACATTTTTTGATATTCCAACTATAGCTAGAATTAACCAACAGCATGTACATCATTTTAGCAATGGCATCATAGGCATCTTATAAACATCCTAAATTAGTTGTGTTAGAAAGAATTAGATGTAAAGTATCTGTTAAAAAACTGACCATATCATGCTATTTATTAGTCAAGGTACTAGTGGTCCAAACAGTATGCAAATTTGTGATTAGAGTTCTGGTACTAATGAACCAGATCCTCTCTCTACTTGGTTCCATTAGAACAATTACAGGATTATTGCAATACACTTGTGTTAATTTGCACCTTGGATGACCTTCAGAAAACAGCAAAAAGGATACACAAAGTGTTAAATGAAGTGACAAAACTTAAGCTTTGGAAAAATTCACATCTATTTTCAAGATTAGTGGCAAACAGCCTTGTAGTGACAAGAGGCATGCAACAAGAACACATACAGTGACAGTCGAAACTTGGTCAGAGTTTACATAGGTGACAGTAGGTCGACGACTGAGAGCATTTTTCCAAGAAGAAAGCAGCGAAAGCAAGAGCTCAGGAATTGAGCTCCCTTGGCAAAATGACTTGATGAGAAAAAGGAAGAAAAGTGATGAAATCACAAAACAATGCACAAAAAATGATATGGTTATATCAATCACTAGATGAATGCTGAACAAATATTCTTCTTATAAGATGAAGAACTATTTTTTATCATATTTCAATCTGTAAGACTTGACTTCACCTTAGTAAAATATTGAAACAGATCAAAGTTTGAGTGGTGAGGTGGAATTTTTAACACTCCCCCCAAAAAAATTCAGAGAGCCAAAAGTGTGTGTGCACTGATTATTCAATTGCATATTTAAAGCCAACTGCAAGTATGCAGGTATACACCACAAAGGTCTTGAAAGAGAGTCTCCCTTCAGATTTCCAGTTTCACTTTATTTCCTATATATTGTTGATATTTATTTTGTTAACCCTACACCAACAACTTGACAGTATGTATACTTGACAGCGTTGCACAGAAATACTGTGACTATGGTATGCCTCCCCTCTTAAATTATCAAAAGAATTAATTTTTATTTTTTTCCCCCCAAATAACTGTATTTGGAAGGTGTAACACAACTTATACTAGTAACCCTGCACAAGAAGCAGAGCTGCATGATTCTCTCTTATGCATAATTCTCTTGGGCATACGTTCATAACAGTACCATGCACTCATAAACAGTATCTAAGTTTAGCACTGTGTGTTCTGATAGAAACATACAGCTAAAATCATATTTTAATCTACAGCTACATTTGGATTAAGAGTATTAGCATCTGCAATAGAGATTTTGGAATTAGTTACTCAGGTGTGATGTTCTACTTCCCAAAGTTTTATAACTACAAAATTAATGTAGTTTTTGGATCCTTAGCGACAAAAGTGAACTGCAGAAATTATCAGCTTCCATCATTAATATTAGTGTACTGCCAAAATAATAGTATTCTTTGTGCATTGAGACTAAATGTCAATGCTCACCTCAGAATGACTAGGAATTTTCCATTTTATGAAGTAAGGTGATGAAATTGAACATGACTAAACAATAGACAATGACTGAAGGGTATGAAGGAAGGCAAGGAAACGAGTCTTAAAACCTTCCAAACTCCATTACTCCCTGCTTCAAAGCTCACTTTTTAAGGTTCTTCAATATTTCTTTGACATACTTTGTTTAAAAAAAGTTACACACACAAAAAAAAAAAAAAAAAAAAAAGCACAAGTCCTGTTCATTTTCTTATTGGCAATATTTTTCTCACTGATGAATAATGGTAAATGTATTTATCTAGTGTCCCAATGTTTACAGGTCATTTCTTTAATCTTTATTCTTTTTCCTTCCTTTCTCAGTTCCTTCTGCTTGACTATCTTGTCCAATTTTACTCTTTCCAACCACCCCTTCTACAGTAATAGAAGGGAAAAATGGTGTTTAGGGCTCTGAAATGTTTAGAAACTCAATGTTTAGAAAAGAACTGTCAATACCAATTCACTACCTAAAAGTAAGCACAGTAGGAGAAAGTGAGTCAAGCAGAAAGATCAGCAAAACACAGCAAGAAAGAATAGATAAGCAAGATAAAATTTTGCTGAAATTTGCATGATAATAAACTGGAATAAGGAATAGTGAATCTGACCTCTTTTAGTTATTATAGGAGATCCACACAGCTTAATGTAAGACCTCCAAAAGTAGGTAAGTAAGCCATAAAGGACCATTTTTATATCTATTCATACAGGAATGCAGCTGGATAAATATAGCCAATTTAATTATAGTGCTATTAAATTAGATACGATATAAAAACTGAATAATTGTCCATCTTCAGTGTGACGTTTCTCTTTAGGTCTTGATCAGGAATCAAAATAGATATAAATATTTCTCATGCACTATGCGGATATAAAGAAAACACGGAATCCAGCAAGGCAAAGACTAAATGATATGACAAGAATACTAGATTATTCAAACAGTCCAACACAGTGTCAGTCTGTTGCCCTTATTGCATATATTGCATTCAAAATTACCAGGAGTTTGCAAAAAAAATATCCAAGAATGGTAAAATAAACAAATTGTTTAGACAAACACAGAGTAAGGAACACAAAAATATTTTGCCTGGAGCAAAACTTCCAAGCTTACAGGGGACCTGAATATCTCTTTATCTGTTTCTTACTTATCAAATATAAAAATGTTTCTGAAATATAAGAAAGTACAACTGGTTTTCTTATGCATTCATAATCACATAACTGTTACACTAAACTATTTTCTTGCTAACTTACACACACTTATTTTTTCTAAATTATGCGTGCATATCAGTATTTAAACTCTAAAAATAAGGCTTTAATTTATTGCATTTTACACTTCAACACTTGAATGAGGGTGGAGGTCGTTGCTGAGCTTACCCAGCCAGTTCCACTTCCTTGGGTTTTAGTGAACAGCAGTGATGAACCTTGTAACACTGCCCATGACGACATCCAATTCTTTCTGCAAATATTGTAAACAAACATAAGATAAATTGAATTTGAAAGCAGATATTTAAACTGTCAATCACTGTTGCCCAGTTGACCTGTATGTTAATATACTTAACCGCATACACCATCATTAGTGCCATCAGTAAGACTTAATTACTATCATATGTGTTGAAAGGAACATATGTTAACAGTCCCAGCTTCACCATCAAAATCTAAATCAAAGGCAATTAGTAGTGGAAGCACTTTACCAGGAGAAACACTGTACAGTTATAATTTCAAAGGGGCTAATCTGGAATTTTCAGCCTATCGCGTAGTTAGCTGATTATGCCAAAGTACTTAATAATTTTGAACTTGATTGATCACTTCTAACTGGGAGGCAAGTTTCCCATGTTTAATAAGCTCATTGGCAATAAAATATTTTTTTATACACGTAAAAAATGCAGAAAAAACAAATCAGTTGTTCCAGATGTCTGAATATTTGCTTTCATGCTAGAGTAGCTGTCCTTCTGAGGTTAAAATAATGAAAATCTTGACAAGCTCTGACCATCTATCCCCGTTGTCCGAACACAAATTCTTATTCAACAGTTCTCAAAGTGACAGGATGGCCATGTTGCATCTTTCTTTACAGCAGTACAGTAGTCCAGACCAATGATTCCAACAGATGCAACAGAAGCAGCAAGAGTATACTGCACCAGTAGCAGTTTACACAAGCCACTGCCCACCCTTCCCTACCAAGCTCTTCGGAAACAAAACGGGAATCAGATGTGCTGCGTGGCTGCCCTGGACTAGGTCAGGGTGGCTCGGGAAGATCAGCTGTGTACTGACCATTTAATCCTCAGGAAAACTGTGTTTCGTGTATCAAAAGTCTGGGAAACACTGAACTAGATACAACACAGTTTAGATTTTAAAATTAAATTTAAAAAAATGAAAGTAAAAAAGCAAAACTAAATTAAATCTGAACATGTGCCACACTTGTGAAGAATTCAACACTGACTCTTCACAGAACACTAGATATCTAAGTTAGACAGTATTACTTGATAATACATTATGACTTAAAAGCCTGCTTCTGAGACAGAGAAAGAAAGTTAGAAATGAGGCCATTCATCACCTTCAGGGAGACCAACACTGAGTGACACATTCTGCTTCAAACCCTTCACAAGCAGAGTGAAGGAAGAATTAGGGAGCATGTGACATGTACACATCTTAGAAACTGAAGTAGATTAAATGAAAGTCTGAAAACACCTCTTGCACTGATTTTATCCAAGTAACCAGACAGGCAATAACCTATACAGATTATATAAAAAAATAAATCCCATTTTAAAAAGCTGTGACTTATTAGTACACCTTCACGAAATCACTGCCCTGTACAAAGCCCTGGCACACACGAGCTTCTCATTCTCTAAAGTCCATTATCTTTAACTTACCGGGAGCAACATATTTTGGGATCAGGAAACACTATGTCTTATAGGAAAACATCTAAGGCAAATTCAGACAAAAAGTAAGAAATTGCAAAACCTAGCACGCTGTCCTAATACAAAAGTCAGATGCCTTACACAAACTCTTATGCATGTGTACTTCTAGAAGTCCAGGACTTACCTAACTTTCTTCCCATTTTCTGTAATTTTTGTCACATTCAATAACCCGTACTTCTCTTGACCCTGTAAGACAGAGTAAGGCGTAACAAATATAAAAGAAGATCTGCTTGTGTTGCCATCACAGCACTGAACTCAATCCCCCAATAATCAACTTCTGGCAATCAGCAATCTTTGTCCACGTTATAACTTCAAGAAACTGTCTTATGTTTATCTAAATATGCAGAGATGAACAAAACCAAAATTCCTCTCAGAAAATATTCATTACCACTCAGAAGGTAAAAACATCTCTTTCCTCAAGGCCTAGGTTCTTTGGACAAGCTAAACATTTGTGGTACTAGACAGTGGAAATTTTAAACATTAATCTGTAATTATTTATGTTTGTGTCCTGAAATAAAAAAAGGAGATGGATGACAGCCTAAATTCTCTGACAAAATTCTTCCAAGTTATTTTAACATAATTGCATATTCTAAGTAAAACATAGTTGAAATGCATAAAAATATTAATATATTCATTTCAAAAACAGACTAAGTGAAACATTTCTTTGATGTCCTATTTTTCCCTATCCTCAAGAAAAATGTTAGCATTTTAAACTACTTAGTTATGTCTTCTTGGTGAAAATAATTTATATTTGTTTGCCTTTGTACAAATCTGGACATCAGTCAGTTAACAGTGGAAAAAACACTGCTGAACAGGAAGGGTATTTGCAAGTTTCAAATATTTGGTGCAAATATTTTTAGTTCAATATTTCTATACAAAACCAATAAAAACCAGAATCATAGAACTATTTCAGTGGGAAAAGACATTTAAGATCATCAAGTCCAATGGTAAACCTAAGACTGTCAAGTTCAGCACTAAACCACTAAACCAAATATAAAGGAATGTTTGAAAAATATTCTAGGATAAAAAGGAAAACCATCAATTTTACAAATTTTGCCATTTTTACTCTCAAGATGAGGTAATAAATTCTATCCCTTTCTCCTGTCAACTCAGCATTGTCCTACCTGTGAATGGTGAAAAAGGCATGTCACATTCTTTTTTTAATCAATTCATTTTCAGTAAGAGCTTGTAAGTTAATAACTACGCTATTAGTTGAAACAATCAACCAGGGAAAGTACTCAAATTAGTTTTAATGTAACAAAAATTACTTCAATTCTAGATCCAATGCAAACAGGAGATACATCCTCCTTAGCATCCTCCCTTCAATCTCAAATTTAAGCGGAACAAAACTGCAGAATACAATACTGAAGAGAATTATTTGCTGGAATACTGTGACAACACTCCTACCGAAGACACAGACTTGTTTTTCATTAACCTTAAAGACTCTACCAACACTGAAAACACAGCACAAAAAACACACAAAAAAGACAGATTTTCTACGATAACAATGTTTGGCTGGTGGTTTATATGTTATTTCAGTCCAATGGTAACTGCTGCTACTACCCAATCCAATATCACCACTGGGTTGGAATGCTTTTTCAAGCCAGTTGTATTTACATGCATCATTTCCCCAAACTGGTATTTTCAGAAGAAATGATACACTTCCTCAACTCCCACAAAAAAAAAAAACAAACAAAAAAAAACAACCACATTCTTCAGATCATTTTATCTGTGTCGCATGCAGACCACCACTAATAGCCCCAAGCATTTCACTCTTTGGCTTTATAGTATGTGGAACAGCCATTCACCATCTTTTACAGTGAGTGAGCAACCCATCCTCACCTTCTCAAATAAATTATGATTTTAATTAATTACTCATGGTGTAACTGCTGGGAATGCTACAAAGAAGAATTATTTGGAAAAAGTATCATAATGCCCTACTTAGCAGCAACGCTAGGGGGTACTACTGGGAATATTAATGTAAACGTGGAAGAGGAAGTGGGAAGCAGGTTAATGATCAAAATACACAAAAATTCACCAGCTTTCTTTGCAGTATTTAAATACCAGGGGACAGCTAAAGCATAATTCTTATACAAAATACATTTTTAGTAATGCAAGATATGAGCCATCTTTCAAGAAATTAGAATACATCCAGCAATATTTGCTTTTGTGTAAGACTACCAACCATGCTTGCTTAATAAATGATGTTTGTCATGGAAAACTGTTCGAAGAGTAGTATGAATGGATCAGCATGAATAAGGCAGAGAATCATTCCTCTGCATGCAGAGCAAGAATGAAACAGAAGTTGTGCCTCTAATGTCCTGAGCCAGCTACTAAACAGCTGCTAAAATATTTCACATATTTCAATGCTACAGTAAGATAGCTCCGAATTTTTAAAAAAGACTAAAATTTAATTTTTAAAATTATTTCCCACTGTTTAAAAGAGCAATGATCACATTCAAAACAAACTGAAGCAAAAGAAATTGTCCGATACGCATTATGTGTTTAACAAGTTTAAGTTTTCCTCCCAGTAGTTATTCTGCTAAATCAAAAACACAGTTTATTTATGCCAGGTCTCCATTCCTTTTCAAGGGGATAAACACAAGTAAAAAGGAAAGATATGAAATACTACAGGCTATTACTGTCCAATGACTGAGAGATTCTGTGGAAAGGGAGAGTTTGTTTCTGCTTTTACCTTCCAGGTTGCTAGGTGAGAAGACATGACTCTTGAGGAAGTAAACAGTTCTCCATAATCTCATATAACTTTATTCCACCATGAATTTTTAACTTAACTTCCCATCACCAACCTGTACTTAAGCCAAAGAAACCTACATTTCTCCTGAAAGCACAGCTGGAAGCAATGCATTCCTTTTAAAATCTAAAGCCTTCAAAAATTCTTATCCGATTATTTTTCTCAATAATAAGCAGGCTTACCCTCAATTATCTAATCATGAACAGCCCAGTTTCTACAACATCTACTTATCTATTTAAACATTTTGCATACTGACTGTGGCTTGATGCTTTGGTGAAGAAGGAGAAGACTCATTTTCAGGAAAACTGGTCTTAGAAGTAGTTGATGATTCCTATAAAATTCAAATAGGCAACAAATTATTATCAGTCTTACAATTCTTTTAATTTTTTTAACCCTAAGGATACTTTTTCTCTCTTTACACACCCCCACACCCACACACACACACCAAAAAGAATGCACTTTTTAGGTATTCACAATACTCTCAGGGTTATACTATAAACCTGCTTACTCAACAGTGTTCTAATAAGATTTACAGACAAAACTCAAACTGGGTTAATTAGCACATATCCATTTGAAAAAAATGTTAATACATACTGTATCAGCTTACAGCAAAGCTTTCATCCCTATTAAGGGGTGGATTTTTTTTTTTTGTAAAATGTTGCTATTGAATTATGAAGTACCTTTGTAAAACTAACTCATTACAGGACATCACGTAATAAATACCAAGATTTTAAAGAACAGAAGTCTCTGTGATTAGTAAATACAAGATTAGTATAATAAATTCTTACAGATGTGGAACTGCTATATTAATTTTTGTAAGTTGGGATCATTACCTTCCTTACAATTAAGCACTGAAAAATCCTAGAGACTCAGGTTTTTGTTTTAAACTGGACTTCAACTATGGACCAGAAAGTACTGAATCTCTGAAAAGTACAAAAATTGCCTATTTGAAACCAAAAAAGGCATGTGTATTTCCTTTGAAGTGATGACTACACTGCACAAATGCACTGCTGGGAAATCTGGTAAAGAATTTCAAACAGAAGAAAAACACCACTTGCTCTCTGTTTGTGCTAGCATATTCCCCCCCCACCCTTTTTAATTGCCTTGATAGCTCTCTCAATTTCAATTTGCTTTTCCAGCACTACATAAAACTCAGCACACTCGTGCTTTGAAATCCCCTTGTAAATCTACCTAAAAAAGTGGCCCACTAGTTCTTTTAGTAGCATAACAGAGAACATAAGCAATCCTAAGAACAGCCTAAATGTTCCATATCTTCAGGTGCCTGTAGTGGAAGCAAAAAAAAGGTCAAAATAAGGAGATCAACATTGTCCCCTCTCAGGAAGGTGTTTTTTTAACTCTGCTGGCCAAATTTTTCAGACGACAGCTTTATATAGGTATGTGCCATTTTCAATAAACAGTTAACAAGTACATTTGCTATTTTCAAATTCCTGTCAGACATGGTATCCCATACTTTTATACCAACACATTTCAAGCACTCTTTTGACTGGTCTGTTTTCATAGAATTGAGTTGTGTTGTTTTTCCAGGAAAAACAAAAAAGGAACAAAATAGCTTTCCTAGGAGTCAGCTAAAAAGCTAGCTTGTGGTTGATGTGCCTATCCAGCCAAATAAAATTTGTTTTTCCTTCTATTTCATTCAGAATTTGAGATACCTTTCATACACTAAGCAACTCTGGAACAAGAAATCCAGTATTTGTGGTCATGTACTATTCCCTTTCCTAATTTAAAGGAAAATATATAGTGGTGTGCCTGCCAGTGGTAAAAAACAGGTGCATCAATGCACTAAACAAATTTAGTCATTTCACAAAACACTAGTTTATTGCTCCACTACACATTTTTAACTTTCTCAAAGTTAAAATGAATCAAATGGTCTTATGATAAAAAAAAGCATGCTGCCTGCATGTTTTAAAGCTGTTAAAGAAACTTTAAACTACTAACTTAAGACCTTACAAATGTGGCTCATTAATCTAGGCATTTGTACTTTCATGTTTGCTCCACATTTAAAGCCTTGCTATTTGAAAACTAGGGTTGAAGAAAAATAAACAACTCCATTCATTCTATGTTTCACAAGAATTTCTTCGCTTTGTGCAGCACTACACAAAGGTTATTCCAAAACAGAATTAAATCTTAAGCCAAAAATAAACCCAAAAAAGATAAGTCTTCCTTTAAAAGTGAGGCAAAAACTTTAGGCTCCCTCCAAATTAACTGTTCATAGCACTTGAGGCTAGAAGCGCCCATTCAGCTTTGATTTAGCAGGACTCTGTCTCCTAGTTCTGTCTCACATCCCTCATGCAGTGTCACAACACAACTCCTGTGAGGAGCAGGTAGGGGAATGGAGCAGTAGAGGTACCTCAGAATTACTCAATCTAAACTAACGCATACAGGTGCAAAGTCTCCATCCAAGCTCCAAAGTCTCCATCCACTGCCTCCTCAGTGTCATAAATGATATATTTGATACTGACAGCTCAAAAGTTTAAGATCAAATCAAATAAATCCTATTCCAAGGAACTAAGTCAACTCATGACAACCCACTCTCCTATACTCAATTTCAAAATGAAAAGTCATGAAAATAGAATCACAGAATCATAGAATAACCAGGTTGGAAGAAACCCACCGGATCATCGAGTCCAACCATTCCTATCCCCCTGGTGTCCCATGGATCTTCCTAGGCACCCCATGGATCCCCATGGACCCCCGGTGCCCCACAGAACCCCCTGGGCACCCTATGGATCCTCTGAGAACCCCAGAGATCCCCTGCTAACCCACGGATCCCCTGCTGCCCCATGGTATGTACCAGAAACAATAGGACAGGTAATTAACATTCTGGACAAGAGATCCATTTTCATTATAGGTACTGTGTTTTGTCCATTTAAGTTTGGTTTTGACATCTGTGATTACACAGGTTCACTTATAATTTTTTCTCCATACTCACAAATCTACATTAATTTCTTTTTTTCCTGTATCTTTAGAAAAAGGGAGTTTACAATGTTCTTTCCTGGTATCTCATCTGCAGCAGCCTGTGCTAAGATTTCAGCATTACAAAGTACTTCAGTTTCTATGAATCTTGGGGTTGGCTGCTGCCAAGTTACAGAAAGCAGCAAGTCACCATCCTGCAACACTGTTTCAGCTCCTCTCATTTCGAATCACCTCTCCTCATTCATAGGAAAGATGCCACAACATAAGCAGAAACAAATGTGACAAAAATGCAACCAGAGAAAGACAGGCAGAAGGACAGTAAGGGAGTGGCTCTATCCCCTTGCTGGCCTAAAGAGCACCTGCTACTATACAGCCCAAACCAGACTATTGAGAACACGCCCTAAGAACAGGCAGGAAACAGTTTTTGTTGTTACTGACCCACAGCTCTTTTCAGACTAAACGCTCAGCTCAGCTCTGGACAGGATCAAAGCCAAGCACTTCAGCACTTTCAGTACAGTCCTCTGTCCTTCAATAACAATACTACAAGTGCTGCTGTAATCACTCATAGCTTTTTCCTCTTTCCTTGAGATGCTACTGTGGAGATCAATGGAACAGACATTAAAGGAAAAATCCACTATGCAACACTACTATATATGATTTTAAGACAGTTTTTACTTTAGCAAGTGCAATTTTATTTCTATTATATGAATACTTCAATTATTCATCTGTAATCTTTCAAGTGTATTCCTACTTGGTGTTTCCTACAACTACAACATTCAGGCATGAAATACCACTATATTTTACCTTAGAACCTCACCCAGATCCATAATTCTTGAATTCAAACTCTACTTACATTACCTAGCCTAAACTGAATCAGTAGATTCCCAATTATAAGTAAAATGTCTGCACACGCCAAATGCTGACCTAACACTAGTTAAAATACTTCAAGGATAATGAGAAATGAGCTACTGCTCACAGTTACAGCAGTGAAGTTATTGAACAGTCCTTGGTTTCACTGAATGTTATACACAATACAACAGAATGAGAAAAATGGGGTGTAATTCATGTATACTCATTTCTGTTAGATGTCAACTACTTCACAAATCAGAGACAGTTGGCATTGCAGTATGTTGTTTAACTTGCTCCTACCTTATCGTTGGTGTCCAACACAATTGTGCTGTGTCTCCATTTTGTTAAAACTATTGGTTCTTGCAGCCTCCTGTCCAGACTCCTACTCTTTATTATATCTCTCTGCTGCTGTGGTGAAGCATTATACTAAAGAAGAAAAAAAATCAAACTATAAATAGAATCTAATTAATGCAAATAAGACTTGGACATACCACTCATACACATGAACAGTGTAAACTTTCAGATTACTGATGTTACCAAGGGTGTGAAAATAGCTTCGTTTTATTTTATATTGAGTCATCATAACAGTCCTTTCTGTTGTAGCTCCTCTGAGGCAGTAACTAAGACTGGCCTACTGCATTAATACTCCCCATTGGCACATAAATGTTCGATTTCTTGTGCAACATCTTACTGCAGGTTTTGTAACAAAACTGCATATTGAGAATCATCAAAGAACCAGAATATCTACAAGATCTAGACATTTACTCTTCATGTGGCACTGACAGTATTAAACCACTGATCCTGCTCTTGTGTATCAAAACAAAAACTACTAACCTGCAGTAAGGTATTTAGATTGAGAGTTATGATTACCACAACCAGTATTCCTTGCAGCAGTTCTAATGCATTTCAGTGGATAGTTCAAACATATTTCTTGCTATGAAAAAGAACCGCTTATTTCAGAAATACATTTTCACTTCAGTGACACTGGTGAATATTATTTATGGAAATCCTCAATTCATTTTCAATGTTAATAACTCCAGGAATTTTAGTTTAAAACAAAGGCTAATTTTAAGCTAATTTATCTTGAATTTAAGTCTGTCTTAAGAGTTACAATGTGGGCACAAGCCTAATTGTGCAGGTGATCTTTATTTAAAGGGTGTCTTTAAACCACCACAAGCCATCAAGAGTTAACTCCTCTAACAGACCACCTAGTCTTGAAAGAGAAAGGACCTGTGAAGTTTCACAAAATACAATTAAAAAGAAATCAAAGCAACAGTATATGGAGCTCATTAACAAAGACTGCTAATAACTCCGGAACACTGAGCTACAGTCAACTTAGCAGCTTATATGATTTGCATTGGTGATACAAATAGTGTAAGTAAACTGACAAGTCTTTAAAAGGAATATTTGATATTTTTGTCCCACTTCTTACAGTAGAGGTGTTAAGGAAATGTTTTCCACTCAGGTGCTTATGGGCTTTTCTTTTGTGTTTTTTATTAATTACAAATGGTAATGAAGAATTAACTAAGGGGTGAGGGGTAGGAAGGAGGAAATGACCACGTGACAAGACAGACAGAGGGGCAGGAAATAAAAAGATTACATATTTCTGGGCTCAAGAAAAGCTTCCACTTTTAAAATAATTGGACTGACCTGCAATCTCCAGAAAAAATCACAGTGAGATACAGATACTGCTTCAGATTGCATTATCCAAATGAACCAGCCATTCCCTAGAGCAGGCACAGTCCACCGGCTAGAGAGAAGCAGCCAGAGCTAGCAGCCCAGCCAGGTCAGACCACATCACCCCTGCTACCCTTTGTGCGCCCCAACCCTATCTTCTTAGTTCAAAAAGCTTTGCAGAACAGTTTCAAGTCAGATTCACTTACTGACACCCTATAGGACTCCAGCCTGCAGAGCTGCTGCCTCTCCCACAGGCACTTACAATGATACTTAACACTGTTTATCAGCACCAACAAGCAACTAGGCTGGGACTGCCTTCCTTCACATAAGATCTTATTTTTACATAACTCCACACACGTTTTCTGTGTTTCTTGGTGTAATCTTGAAGGCAGAGATCAAGGCTGTACGTTAAAAAAACTGACCCATTCTAGACCCATTCAATTGCCTGCTAGGATGATATCTGCTACACCACGTGCCTTAATAGCATCTTCTTAGTATGCAATGTTATTTTCTTAATGCTAAAGCTTTTGATAATGTAGCATACAACTCCAAACATACACATTACTGTTTCTTGAAAATCCTCCACAAACTCAAATTTGTCCCATTATATTAATCCCTGCAGAACATTATCCTAGTGTGTCTCCTATTTCATCAGGAGCATCTCCTGTCAGGAAGGGAGAACGTGAGCAAGTTCTTTATACTCTGACTCCATGCACCAAGTAACACAAGATTTCTTGTTGTAACAGTTCTTGGTGTAGAGTGAGGACACCAGTAGCATAAATTTAGGTCACACGGAGTTATTTTCCTGGCTGAACTTGTTCAAAGCCTTCACTAGCTACCTGAAAGCCAGCTTTGCCTAGCATGATTTATATTTACTGGCATGGCTCAAGGCTCTGTCCTAGCCTAATTGTGGCTGAAATAAAAGTAACACCTCTGAGTTATTTGTAGCAGTTGTCCCCGTTCTTATGGAGATGACACAGATCTGTCAGCTTTAAGAAACAGAAAGAAGATTCTTCCTGGTTTGCCTTAACATCCTCAGCCAAGTGAAAGGAACTGGGTGGGTGAAAGTAAAAAAGAATGAGAAGCAACAGACAGTGAAAGTAAATATCTGAAGTTAAACATTTTACTCCACTTTCTTGCAATCAGAAATCAAACCAGCAGCACTTAAAAACATTCTAATATCCTAGCAACTCTAGCACCACTTCATAATCTGCCATGTTATTTGCAGTTGTCCCAGTAGACTGGTTGAAATTGAAGACATGCTGCCTCAGAACAAAGCCACTCGTTGGTACTAATACTACTGTTGGTGACTTTGAATAAAATTTTTTGGTGCTGCAATGGACATAACAACTACATTACAGCTTTTGCTTTTCTTATCAACTACATCAATAACATTGTCCTTAATCCTACATAAATTCATTAAAAAGAATAATTTTTGTCTTTTTAAGAACTTCACTCCCTTTCCCTCTCTAGGGCAAGAAGACTCCTTGTTCTCTGGACATTTAGGCAGCAGTAGTTGGAGTCAGCATCTGCACTGAAGGAACAGAACCTACACAGAACGAGGAAGCCACTGGGACAAGCAGCTCTATCTCAACTGTACAAGTAACTTCAAGACACATCTGGATAACTCACTACTTTAGTTCACTTTTCTACCTTGAACATCTACTGCTTCACCTTCTAACCCCAAGGTTCACTAAGACTTCTTGAAGAAGAGTTCCAAGTCAGCACTGATTGTCAAAGGTTGTTCTGCTTCCCCAAGCAAAAGCTGGGAATATTTCTCCCTCGACCCCCAGTCTTAACTGGGAGTAGGGAAGGGGGTGGAAGCCAACCAACACCAGGACAAATGAGGAAGACCAGACAAGACCCCTTGACTACAAACATATACACTAAAGGGAAAGAAAGAATTCTGACTGCCTTCTCATACTTCTCTGAGGTTTGTCATGAACTTTTGTCCTTAAATCCCATCTACATCCCCACATCAGCTGAGTGTCTCAACTTTTGCCAAGCAATCCCTGATTTTATGACAAGAATGTGATGACGATTCACTGCTGCTAATGATAATCTAGTGCACTGACTTCTAGTACATAAGCATGCCAACACACACACACATTACCTCAAATCAAGCAGCACAGCAACTAGATGAATTAGAGAACACTTACCTCTAATTTTTATTGCCCTCTCTATCACCTCTTTGAGCTTATATTTCTATAGTTTTCCTCACTTTGTTTCTCATTTTGATAAACTATTTTAAACTTCAGAAATTAGAGAGTTCTCAGTCCTGTAATCAATTTAACTCTTCCTCTCTTAATGCAGACTTCTCATTTGCTTAAATGTGAGCTCACAACTGAATGCAGCAGAGAGCATAGGTGAGCATGGTTAAAGATTATTATTAATTTTAATGAAGAATTCTGTATGTTCTTCTCTTCCACTGCAAAAAGCTGGGTCACATTCATTGGGAGCCTTAATAGGCTTAATAGTCAAAGCTACTCCATTTGAGACATCTTTTTTAGCCAGAGGCATTCAGCTACTTCTAGATGTTATTTAAATATACATGACTGGAGGGCTTTTTATGAGACTGTCTGAAGTAATTTGTTTCACAGATGCCCCCTCCAACAAATACATACCCTCACAATTACACATGCACAAGAATACTGCACGTGTTACTCCCAAGCATGTTCACATTTACAGTTAATGCTATAAAAGTGGAGATTTTTAAGGTTCACATTTACAGTTAATGCTAGAAGAGTGAAGATTTTTAAGGTTATACTATTAGCTCAGCTAATGTGTGATTCCAAGAAACCTACAGACGACTTTTAGTTCTAACAACATCCAGATTATGAAGAACCATCTAACAAAAGGATTCTTTTCTTTTTCTGGTTTAACAGCACTACATAAGAATGCTATTCCATCACTTTATTTCACAACAAATTTTGGAAGGCAATTTTGAAGTAAATACACTGGGGAAAAAAAAACTGACCAAGAGAAGGGTTATTTTCCTAATAACTTAATTTGCATTTAAGCAACAGTTACAATGCCGAAGCCTTTCTACAGTTTTCTCTTACCACTCAAGAGTTTTCAATACAGATTATTTTTCTTCAAAGCAGTTCCACAGTCAATATTGTTTTTCCAATTCACTTGTTCCCAAATGCATTTGGAACCAGTTTCAGTAAAATTTGAGAGATTAATCTTCAGTCATGCTTCAATTAGTCACAAATGTAACATCTCTGCGGTTACCATCTTCAGATATATAGTTACGCAAGCTAGCTAAATAATTTGCTGAAATATCTAATCTATTCCACAGCATTTAGAGTTAAAAGTTAAGGATTTCTGGAAATACATAGGTTCTTGGATTATGAATCCAAGAATCAATTGCTCCTTTACCTCTGTTAACCTTGTATTTCTGGCCACCTTGGATTTAAATGCCCCAATAAGGAATTAAAGAGTACTTCAGCCCACGGTTCATGAGACAAATTTCAAGCAAAATTTATAAACCACAATGCGAGATGATTTTCATATAAACAAGAATTTATTAGATCACAAACTCCAAAACAGAGGCAATGTTTTATTCTGTAAGTGGCTATTAATATGAGGTTGCTATTAATGGAGTTCAGATGTTTGCTCAGAATCACTAGAGACAATTACCCCATCCCTTTATATTAATATGCCCTGGGTAACAGTTCTGGTTTATCTTTGTGACTTATTGCTTTTAAAATCAATAGTTGCAGATTACACTATTAGGTTTGTTTAGGTTCCAAAATTTAAGTTATCTAACACATCAGGCCTACATAGGAGAATTCACAAAGTTAATTCAACTCTCCAGTGACTACGTTTACTGACATAACAAAACAGTCTAGTATACAGCTGCATTCATAAATTTTATTTTAAATATTTTCTCACAAATATTATGAAAGCACTATCTGTTAAGAAAGCACTATCTGTTAAGGTTGCTCCTTTAAGTTGAAGGAACTTAGGACACCAATTTTTGGGCTGATGAAACAATAATTGTTCTAAAACAAAATGTGTTCTTCCATATACTTATGCACACCATTCTGCAGGGATTTTTTTTTTTTACGGCTACTTTACTCTGTAGGACTGATCAAACATCCTAAAAGCAGGAAAGACGTCTTAATACTACATCATTATGAAAAACACCCTACAGTTTTCAAAGTAAAAATTAGTATTAGATTCTTCCTCATGCTACCAAGTGTCCCCAGCTTTGTCACTTTCATACAAATTCCTGTTTTCACTATATAATTAATAAATACTAGACCATATTTCTGGTGAAACCAAATCATCCTCAAAGATACCACAAAACTCTGCTACAAGTAGTCAGTTTTCTGCTTTCATCACCTGTCCGAAGAAACATTTTGGAAGGTGCTAAGTATAGCTACAGTTTCTCAAGAACACTTTTTTAGTAAAATAAAATTTATTTTTTTCCGATAGACATTTTCTTTATTTCAGTAAAATCACAGATATTATTCTGCAGCCTTGCATGAAAAGCTAAGTTCAAAGACACAAGACCTTACTTGACATCTGAATAGTTACATACATCCATTTTCATGCCTTTGATTATATTTTTTTTCTCTTTACAATCAGAAATTCCACAACAAAAGTGAGAAATAACCACATCCAACATACAAGCCTTCTTGTGATGAAGAACTCTCACTAAAGGTTCCAAAGAACATTTATTGAAAGGAAGGGAAAGCCTCAGTTTGTAATAGTTTCTTTTTTAGGTCACTCACCTTAGGTAACTCCCATTCTGATCGGGAACCATCAGCACTGTAGTAGTATGGTCTACCTTGTTCATCTGCATGTTTTATCCACTGTAGAAAGAAATATGATGATAGGAAATGTAATCAGAGTGACAGTTGTAACACACTAAGCCTCTGATTCTTGGGATTTAAAGTTAATTTTTAATAAGGTGCCATCCACTCCAGCAGCTCCTAGTGCACAACCTCTATTAAATAACCACAGTTATTTAGTGAAGACAGCAAGAGTTTTCAGCTTCCTGAATTGGGTTCACCAATACTTTTTCCTTGGCTAACTCCTCAGAAAATAGTCCTGCAATATCACACAATATATTTCGGAAGGTGGCACATCTCACTCTTACCAACACTACAGTGTCAGTTTAAGGAGGCACAATCTTTGCATTGGATCTGTTTAAGGTTTGTATATATAATTTTAGAATTACAAGAAGCAAAACCAGCAACTACTGATAATTTAAGAGATATCTGTTTTTGTTTAATATCTCCATTTTAAAAATATCAACAGGAATATGAGATGCACTTCCTAAATAAATCATTAAGAAGATGACAGAAATACTGTAACTTCTATAAGCAACTCCCACAATCAAAAAGGTAAAACAACAACTGTGACTAGTTGTGCAGAAAGAAAAGAATTGTGATGAGCAAAGGTATTCAAAAATATGCATGGAGCACTCACAGTAAGGTCATGCAGGTTTCAAGATTGCCTTCCAACGAACTGTTTGTCATAGGAAACACGATCAATCCCAGTGCAATTTAAAATAAAAGTCTGCACTTTTGCCAAAACATAGGTTCTACAGATGTTTAGCAGAAATAGATTATGCAGGATAAAATTCCAAAACTGACATAAACCTCAACTGACTTAAAACTCCTTTAAAAAAAAAAATTGAATGCAAAATTGAATAAACACTATCATTTATCCTACGTGGGAGACATTTTTATGACGTGCCCAGAATCACAGTAAGTTGTTGGTAGGAATTAGAATAAGACAAATCTGCCGATAAGGCTGTTCTTTAATTAAGAATTGTGTCTACATCTGAAAGCAGTACTTGAAAATCTCTTGTAAAGTAAAAGATAAAACTAATCAAGAAGAATTGTTTTCAGGTCAAAACCATCCTAACAGGATGGTAGACAAGAACAGCTCTTACAAGACAGCAGTAAAAACACTATATTAGTATAAAGTTCATTCCTAAAGTGTATCCAGAAGGATGGAAAGGGCAAGAATTAAAAAATCATACTTTATATGTTTATTTAATATAATTCAATATACAACTTGAAATAAGGAAAAACAGGTCAGTTCAGTTCGTAAAGTTTCATGCATATTTAAAAAACAAAAGGTGGTACAGCTGAGGTATGCTTTTCACTTCTAGAAACAAAATCTGCATTTCTAACAGCGTTTTAGTGGACAAGATGTAGAACATGTGATGAGAAGAAGGAAAAAGTACCTTTTCATTAGTATAGTCATTTGTATATAAGGTTTGACCATGTTCATCCAACTCTTCTGACCAACCCTTTGGAGGAGAACCATACTGACTATCTGACTGGCTGTAACAAGAACTGTGGTCGTTTTCTTCTGATGAAAGATGCTACAAGTAGTCAGAAACATACAAGGCAGTTTTGAGAATGAAAGTGCTTTAAAATCTGAAAGATCAAAGATTATTTGACTAGAAAGAGAATAGTAATAAATTCAGGGAGTTCACATTTTTATATCTTACATCAGAGAACAGATGCATTTTTACAATACAGAAATCTTTCATAATACTACGCAATTTCAAGTATATTCAGAACAACTGGTTTATACTGATATAATGGGTTTTTTTACTTCTATTATACCAGATTTCAGCTACTCAAATTTAAACTCCAGTTCTCTGGACAATCTAAATTTTATTCCCACAAATTTACCCTACTAAATAACAAAGTGAATTAGCTTTAGGGTTGGTTGTTTGTTTTCATTTTTGTTTTTTGTTTTTTTGGTGGTTTTTTTTGGTTTTTTTGTTTTTTTTTTAGTTTTATGCATTGCCTCAAAAAACTTCGGAGTCCTTCTACCTCAGTGTTCTGGCAACATCCTAATGTCCATACCTATATCCTCTTCTTCCCTTCCCAAAGAGTATCTGGAAACACAATAATCATTAAGGAGTACTTGAAACTCCAGTTGCTCCTTTATAGGTCCTAGTACTTTACAGCACTTGTGCAATGCACCCTAAAACATTAGGAATTTTCACTATCCTCCTTTCCACTCTGATGCACACGACAATGAGCAATGCAAAACTAAGGCTTTATACCAGGCACAGCTAAATGAGGTGTACAATTATTTTCTGAAGGTAGAAGTGAATTATCATGCAAGGAACAAGACTGGTATGTAAAGCAGAAGAAAAGACTTTGCATACAACAGTCAAACAATTTCTGTTTCCTTGATCACTTTGTTCTTCCTTTTGCTAACATTACTGTAATATTATTCAAAACATCTATTCTGTGCATTAAAAAAACAAACCCAAACCTCCCTGCATTCATCTCCCACAGCAATATCTCTACATCACAGTCGCCTGTGGAATTCAGTGCTTATTTCCTTTCACACTGCCTTGGATCTTTGGTCAGTAGGAGTCATAACACAGAAGAGGGAACACAACTGCTATTCAGAAATTACAACAGTTAAATATTGACTAAGGTTCAGTATTGGAAGTATAAGGGTTTTAAGGAAAACTATTAAGCAGGAAAAAGGTAGAATTTCCATTTTAAATTAGAAAAAATCTCTCCTGAAAAACTTACCAAAACTTATCTGGGTATCAGAAACTCCCCTGTTTTAAAGTCAGTGGGTTTAGAGACTATGTGTTCAGTGACATTGCCAAATGATTATTACATAGGCTTGCACATTAGTTTTGTGTGTACAGTAGCTGGCTACCAAGCACCACAAAACCTATGGGAAATTTTCAGGTCAATGATGGAGTAACATGAAAAAAATGTAAGTATCCTCTACAGCCTACAGAATGAAATGCATCTTGGCCACATATTTTAAATATAGTTTTTCAATTTAAATTAAATCCTGTTGCTTTGCTACAGCTTGCTGATTAATTGCTGGTCTCTACTTAAAATTATGGTCTCCCAACTAGGTATTAGAGGTTTACCTTCCTCTGATTAGACATTTTATTTCTTTTATAGTCCACTTTAATTAAATCAATCACTTTATTATCTGACAAATTTCTCCCAGTTACTGTTAATCACTTCCTCAAACACATTAAGAAGTCCCTATCTCTCATAAAATTTATCTGCAATTCCAAAATTTTATACGCTTTCCTAGAGGCCCTGTCAGCATAACTGCTTCGCCCTATCCCACCCAAACAAATGCCACAATTAACAACTGTTTTATTTGTGACATATCTGTCACCAAGTACTTGGACAAATTAGGTGCAAGTTTGCCTGTTCTTAATTATGCAGTAAAACTCAATTTCCTAATTATGAAGTTCTTGGATGAGCCATAAGCTATTTCATGTTCTAATATATTGAACTTATTATAAAACATGAGTATTCACAGTTCTCATTTCTACATCACCTTGCCATCTTGCTACCTAGTACCACAGAAGCTCCTCTAGTAGTGACACAACCAGCACTTAACCTTCCTGTATACGCTCTTTTATTACTAAATCCGAAGGGAATAAGTACAACTCACGACTAGCGTGTAAAAACCCACTTAGCTTCATCACAATAAATTAAATCTGTTTTTACTAATTAAGACATATTTGTACTAAGTATTCATAGCAAGACAAGATTTTTGGTCTCCTATATTTTACTGCAGCTTTGCTTCAAATCTGAGTACTTACACTAAAATACTTAAAGGTTGGGAGGTCATAAAACGAAAAGGTGAACACAAACAGTGAGCCGAACAAATGCTGACAGAAAAGAAAAGAGAGGGGAAAAAAAAGGGCGGGGGGGGGAGAAGCAGCTTCAAAGTCCAGACATGACCACTGGGAAGTGGATTGACATGACCTTACAACATCCATCGCGCTAGGCTCAAATTTCGATAACACAGCCAGAGAGGACACAAATTACTCAAGGACATACAAGCTTATGTCCAATCAAAAATTCATCAAAACATACATCATGCACTGTACTTAAAGACTGAAAACTTGACAGCTGTAAATGTCTGAAGGCCGAACTGAAATACCTCAAGTATCAAACAGAAGATCTGAGATGAAATAAGTAATGGGTATTAAAAAAAAGAAGAAATAAGAATCAAATCTCCTGAACATACAACCACATGCTGAAGTCGTGGTATAGAGGTATAAGTAACAGTCAGAGGGACCATTAGCATGTGGAGAGGGAGAAAGAATTATTGGAAGTTCTTCCATTAAAAGAACAATGACAACAAAACCAGGTACACTTACTACAAGGAAGGTTATTACACAAAAATCAGTTACCTTATCCAGACTAAAACCAGATTCTTAGCCTGCAAAAGGACAGCCAGTGAGAAATTAAGAGAGTATCACAAGAGATGCCCAAGTGAAAGCCACAAACATTCTGCCAGTTAACCTGCTACTGTCACCAGCCTGTGGCAAGAAAATTTGGCTGTTTAAATGCCTACAGACTTCACAGCTCCTATGAAGGCAAGGAAAGGGACCCTTTTTCCTTTCTCTTTGTTTCTGGCACCAACATCCTCAAGGCAGACTTCTGAGAGGGCTTCCAGCAAACTAAAATTTCTTAGCAGTCTACAACTAAAACTAAACAATGTAATAGCTCAGGAAGAAATGCACCTAAACTATACATTTTTAAAAGGGTACATAAAAGCAAAATATGAGAAAGGTTTCTTGATGTGTGTTTGCTTTTTCTTTCAATCAGGAAACTTATTAACCTAAGTACTATTTGAACACAAGATTTTAAGCTTACTTAAACAGTAATATCCATCTCCCAAGTGCTCCTTTGCTTTGTTTGATTCACAGGAGTTTAGACAAACACACACAGCACTGCCTGACTCTCCTTAGTGACCAGCTGCATAGAATGCATCTGCACCTCAAATACCCCAAATTGCTTTTTAACATAAAGAACTTCACAGTAAGCTTCAATACTCTTAAGCGAGATCTGCAGCAATGCTTTGCCAAAAGGTTTTATGAAAAGTTTGCATAACAAAACAAACAAAAAAAATCCATTTATATAGCTACAGAATATGTTTATGGCCTGAATATAATCCAGTCAGAAAGCTCCTACAGCCAATTCCCAAAAGCTGGAGTGGATTTCCTCCCCTCATCAGCATTTGCTGTCCTTGGAAGGGCACTTGGAAGTTCTAGACAGAGCTTCTAAAATGGTAATTTTAATGTTCTCATCTTCTTCTCTAGGATATCATTTATACAAGGAAGAAAAGGATTTTCTCAAAGTAAACACAATTTGATAACAAAATATTTCTCCTTTAACTGCCCTTCCTCCTAGTTTATTCTACAACTATCCAAGGCTCCAAATAGAAGTCATTGATAAGTGTGTAAATTCAAATCTCCTACGTAACTGGTTAAACAAAATGCTGCAGCAAGCTATCCAATTAAACTTGCTTTTTATATTCACTGTATTTATTCCACCTCTTTAGGAATTCATGCATTAAAAAATTTTAAGTCTGAATAGTCATATATGCCTTTTTTTAGAAAATAAACATTTTAAAATAAATATAAATAGCATGTATAAATCTAAATATAAAGATAAAAAACAATATATTTTAATTTGGTAGACAATTCAATTGCGTTAGTATTTTTGAGGTGGGTGGAATTTGCCATAGAGCTCCATTAAGCCCGGCTTTGTCTATAGAACTCTGGAGTTTTCTATACCCATCTTAATCTCCAAATTCATCTTAATTCCTCTCCACTGAAATCACTTCCTCTATAAGAAAAATATCTCGTATTTAAACTTACTGCCATAATATTAACCAAGCAGTAGAAAACACCTGTATATCCTTTGCCTTTGTTTTACTCTCTATTTAACTGATATTTATAAAAATTAGTTGCATCCTGTTGCCTTTTTCAAGGCATCCTGTAAATCCTGCTTCCAGAAGCACTGTCATGCTCCTTTTCCTCACTTCCACGCAAAAAAATAGGCCAAATATACAGAGAAAGCAAATGCACTCTCTGTGAGAGAAGTTACAAATTACCATGGTTCTCTTACTCTATTGTCATTTACAGTTCTATTTATTTCAAAATATCCTACTTTTACTTTACCTTTAAAAGAAAAGCTGCAATACCTGCAAAGAGACTGCAAGGCATTTTGGCAACTTACTACTTCATACAAAGCTTATGAATGCATTCTTGTACACAGAAGTGGTGGAAGAGCTGGATTGTTTACTGATTCATACCAAGACACATGACCAAAGTGATAAAAGAAGACAATCCTTGACACCTGAAAACTCAGTGATACATATTCCACAACAGAACAGCATTCATATGCATTACAGACTCATTGCTTGTGATCTCAGAGAACTACCTCATGATCTGCATGGCTCTGGGAATCCCCTTTATTAATGCTTGCATCTCGGGCCCACCGTGGAGGTTTCCAGGTTCGCTCCTGCGATCCTCTGTTGTAGTAATAACAGCGTCCTGTTGTATCTTTATGGGTTTCCCATTCCCCATTTATTTGGACTGGAGCACTTGTAGGTAGTGGTGGAAGTGCAGACTGAGATATTTTCAGTTCTTGTAAATTAGCATAAACTGGTGAATCAGGCCTCCCTTGGCTTGGTGGAGTAGTTGGCTATTGACAGAAGAAGAAATGTATTGTTAAAGAGCAGTTGAATTTTAGAATGCTCCCATACAAATCCGAATATATTACAGTTGTAAAACAAACCAACACACTCCCTGGTTTTGTTGTTAAGTATAAAAGCACAAAAGACAGCCACAAGATCCTGGGGTGTGAAAATGTCAGACTGGTAACTATAAAGGTAAATATTACAATCTATATTTGTTTAGTACTGAAACAATTTTTCAGCATTTCTCCAGATGACAGTTGATAATTATTTCTTTCAGTGGATTTGAAATACACTGTAATATTCATCAAAATAATTATATGCTTTCTGTGTTGCAAAACTTCTGCTTTACAGTCCAAGAATTGCTCAGGAACTGTAAATTATGTTATCTTGGTCAAGACAAAACAGCATTTCTGAGATGCCACTTGTTAGGGATAGGTGGTTCCCCAGCCTCTCCTCCTCACTGCTTCTACAGATGATGTTGAAGTGTAAATCAGCACTTCTATCTTCTTAGCAAATCTAAACAGTTCAGCTGGAATGATGAGCAAAATGTTGTGACTAAGACGCTCTGGAAAACACCTGGATGGTTTACCTGTATGCCTTTCCAAATGGATGCTCATTTAAAAATATTATAGGCAATATTACTGAGTACTCTGATTACTGCTCTCAGAATTCTTACAGAAATTAAGTGGATATTCTTATCAACCTAACTTTATTCATACATACAAAGAAACAGAACAACAAATATCTACAAGAAAACAAAACACTGACAACTTTTAATTAATGAATAATATGTTAACATGAAGGCCAGTAGAAAGCACGGTATAGCCCATGTCACTCACTGAAACCGTAACCACTTTAAATAAGCCTGTAAGTGCTAAGGAGAGAGAAACATTTTCGGATTCTCAAATTTTAAAATACAATGCAAGTATATAAAACACCATGCAGAATATAAAAGCATGTGTTTTCAGGAGAGCTGTGATGATGTGACTGTGAAAGTAGTTTGTTACTAAACCAAACTGAATTGTTTTCTGGTAATGCGCTGCCATCCCTGTACTTTAGGACACTTTGGGCACTCTAAAGGAAGGAAACTGATACCATCCCCTGCCCCTACTTGGTTTAACTTCAGATGCTTTGCCTCATGTTGCATCTTTCACAGGAACAAAATAACATACTGCATTGCATAAAAGATCTTTTATAATGTACTTTTAGACATTAAAATCATAAGCTCCTAATCTAGACCACATCTAATCATAAATTATCAGGGTTTGCTTGAGCAAGACAGCATATTGTACCACACAATCAGATATAAAGTGATTGCATCATCACTGGACCCAAATATGGGCAATATCCACAACCAAAAAGGGAAACAGCTAGAGAGGAACTTAATGAGATTAAAACAGGCATGGACTTGTTTTGTACACCTTTAAAAGGCAAAATGCAGTTTAATAGATATAGCGAGTAGCATGTGTTTAAGGCAAACCACAAGGTGAGAGGGTGACAAATCGCAGCACTGACAAAACCAGACAGCCAAAACATATTACCAACCTCCTCTATCTAATTTAAAGGGAAAAGATCTGTTGCAGAAGTTGATGAACAGTAATAGACTATTTTTCTACTGTAAAAGTCTTTCCCCTCCCTCCCCCCAGCTGCTTACTTTTCTGAGGAGGGCAGCCTTTGGTAGAGTTGCTCTTGACAGCAGTAACAGCATAAAGAACACTACTATGAATCAGGCATCACCCCACTGTCTTCAGGGATGAACTTTAGTTCCCCTGGATACTGGGAGGCCACACCTTAAGGCCTCGTCATTCAAGAGAACAGTTTCTGCATTTGTGTCCCAGTCAGTCTGCAGAACTGCATTTCCCACATAAACCACCCTACCGCTAAACCATCAGCCCTGTCATTTGAAGCCACAACGTACACCTGCACTGGGGAAGGTGCAAAACTTCAGGTTCTTCCTCTATTTCAAGGAAGTGGCAAGAGTAGCACCATCAGTCCCGGGGCTGCTGCAGCGGGAGACCAGTGGCTTGCACAATGATTCTGGCCTCCCAGAATTATTCTTCCACACAAGACAATAAGAAGGCTTTAATGTCTGGCCTGCATTTGCCAGTTGCTTTTTTGTTTTAACAAAGGCAATGAAGTGTCATTATTAAAATAACTATTTTGCATATTAATAAAACCATTTTCCAAATAGAAAGATTATGATGCGTGAAGTATATTGTGCATATGGTGTCCTTGCTATAGTTTTAAAACCTTTCGTCAAAGCAACACAAAAGAATACAGCTCAGAGGCATCACACTGAGGTTTTCAAAGGTTCCAGGATTATACTCAGGACTGCTCCAGATGACGCTGCAGGACATGCATTGTGCCAAGCCAACATTGGAATTTCACAGCACTGCCACATAGCTCAGGCAGAACACCAGTCAAGTTTTAATCAGTAACATGACAAGAAAACTTAATGCAGGGTTTGCCTTCTGAATGCTTAGAACTCCCAAACTCAAAATAGCAATTTCTGGTTTTCAAGGGGAGGTCAGAACTTTTGTCCTGAACAAACAAGACAGCGAACCACGCTGCCAACCAAGCCTCCAGCTATTTTGATTCCTTGTTGCTTTCACTTCTGGAATGGTTTGGGGGTTTTCCCTTCCAGGAAAGAGAACTGCATGATTTTTGAAAGGCACTTGTAAGTTACTGTTTTCAGTGAAGGAAAAAAAATACTCAAAGCCACTGATCTAACTGCAACACACAGCTTAGCGCATAAGCACACCTTTGAGGGACACAACTTTCTAATCAGGATCTATTTTAAATAACCACCAGGATACTGTAATACTTCCTCATACCTTGAGCCACACAACCAAGTATGTTGCGCCTACAGTAATGCTCACTTCAACAATACTCAACCTCATCACGGCTAATTTTGTGAAAAACTTCTCATTGACGAGAAAAGCAGATTTTTAGAAAGATCAAAACTTCATGAAATTAACTTTTGTGTACTTTTTACATCGGTGCTGGCAGGAAGGACAATCCTCTCCCCCCTGCCTTGGGATGCAGCATCCTGTAGAGAGGCCAGACCCACTAGACAGCCTGTAGAAGCCTGGTCACTAGACAGCCTGGACCAGGCACCAGCTCACTACTGCTTTCAAGGCGACTGTTTTGAGTTCAAGACTCTGCTCTGCAAAAACCTTCAAGCCAAACAGCCTATCAATGTAACTGTATTCTCTTCATTTCCCAAACCCATCACTTGTTACCAATGTATAAATGCAAACAGATAAAGCATTACCTAGATCAAAATAGTTTCTGACCACTTCCATGGCTGTTTTCCCCAAAACAGGCATATACATTTAAGGGGAAGTGAAATGTATGATAAAAACTAAACAGTTCTGCATGTACGTGAGGACTTCTAGCTGGCACTTCCTAAGCTTCATTTTTGCTCTAACAAGCTCCAAATGCTCATAAACATGGAATTAAAGCTACCAAGAGAGACACCTTGTCTTCTTATTATCAGAATCACAACAACACATCCTTCAACATGCCTAGGCACGCACACACCAAATACCTTATGCTCAAAACACTTCAACATTAATTTGCTATTTGATGTTTCAGATTTTATGTTGTTTTCTCCTTCAAAGAATGGTGAGGGATTCTAGCCAGGTAAAGTGATGAAGAAAAACTAGAAATTAGCAATACTTCTTATGATGCTACAACTTCAATGAAAATTGTGCAGTCCATTAGGCACTACAACAAATTTATGAATATAAGGACCTCTACCTGAGCTCAGTAATGTTCTGTATTTGAATACTTTAGTAACCCAACTTATTTGTGTTCAGTCCCACAGAAATGTCTGCTAGCAATATATCCTTGCAAACTGATAGGGAAGACTTTCATACAGGCAGGACAAAGTTTCCAGGATCAACACAAAACATTCTTCAAATACAAACTGTACACACAGCTTTTCCTGAACAGTTTTTACACTGACACAGCAGGGAGCAGATATGTGCCTTTAAATAAAACAACCTGTTAATCATTCATGAATGAACAGTCAACAATGGCTTCTATCAGGCCCCTGAACACTTGAACTCAGTGCAATGAAAAGCAAACTTACACGAACTCATAAGGCACTTTTTATTACCAAAATGCCTATCAGCTTCTCAGAGGGTACCTAAAAGTTTAATGTTACATCAGACAAATGTGGTTTTTTTCTGATGACAGCATTTGTGTAAGTGTTCAAAATCAAAGCAAACTTAAAAGGTTCAGTGTAAGACAATAGTTCTGAGAGAAACAAGGACTATAGACCTCTTCCCTATCCATGACCTACAAAAGCTTTTGGTTTATTTTCATGCAATGAGAGCATACTGCATCAAGGATGCCAGCAATTAAAAGACAGAAAACAGGACTTCCTTGAAACTGGTAATTAATTCCCTTTTTCCTTTTACGGCACTTAAATCCAAGCCAAAAACTTCTAAGACAAAACAACTGCTAAAAGAATGACTGCAATGCAAGCCTACAAAACGTGATCTACCACATTATTTCCCCTCCTTTACAAATACATTGCTTTAATTGTCTGTGTTACAATCTTGAAATTAAGAGGTTCCATGTCAGTAGCAGCATTTGGATTGCTAAAAGTAGTTGATAAAAATGAAAAAAAAAATTTAAAAAAGCAAATCTCATCTTACTATTCTTTCTTAAGTAACAAGCAACAGCTTGTTCATACTCATAAAGAATATTACAATGAAGGCAAACGAAGGAATACCAGCTCTTTGCAGCAGCAAGGTGAAGAAAGAACAGGCACATCCCACAGCATCCCAAGACAAGGAACAAGGCATCCCAGTTACCCCAACAACCAAGCTTCTTGCCAAGGAATCGCCACTGTCCTTTTAGGAAGGTCTAGGGCTTCAATACCAGCTTTATTCAACAAGAATAATATAAAAGAAATCTCAAAAACTCTACAGTTTCATTTTCACTAAGTGACAGTTTCAACTGGAATAATTAGCTCATCTCCTCCTTCCCCTTTCTTTTCTTGGCTTATGCTTTTACAAACACATTCTGGATCCTACTTTCTTTCTAACATATTCAGAAACATTTAAAACTTACTGTAATACCAAAAATATCCAAGAGGGAGAATTTTCAGCAAGTCCTCTACTACCTCAGAGGTGAAGACAGCAAACCAATTTAACAAGCCAAGTAGAAATAGGAACAAAGATAATTTTTTATGCACTAACCTTCTCCAACCTAATACTTAACTGGATAATTCACCGCAAGTCCAAGAAACACATAAAAAGACAGTAAATAATAAGCCTGTTAATAGTCGACTATGAATTTGAGACAAGCTATAGTAGTGCAAGTATTACTTAACTGCATTGAAGTTCCTGTGTTCAGCTGATTTATTTTTTCTTAACACTTCATAATGACAAATTATATTGCAAAGCAATGCAGAATTAAGATGCTCCATATAAATCGTTCAAACATATTTGCCTAGTGAAGGCCACTCAACAGTTAAATGTTTAAAATATTCCATTTATAAATTAATCAGATACACTCAAAATAGTTTTTCAAAGTGGCTAGCCAGTAACTTTCCATCAGATTGGAAACAGTAAAACTAGGCATCTTTTGGTCCACTTTTCAGTTTACTGACAGTGAATTACAGGTTGAGTTATTACTTTCTTCTCTTTCTGGATATTCACATAAAATTCATTTTAACATAAACACAGCAATTAATATTGTTTTATTAAACTAGATTATAAAACAAAGAGTCTTAGTACATGGGACACCATGTTCTACCAGGGAATGTTTGTGTTATTTGAGCCATTTAAGTTCCCTTCTGCTTTAGCTCTCCCATACACACAAACACACACAAATTCCCAAAGTTGCTGAAAACATAGATCTTTACCTGGTAATATTGCAATGCCTTATCAATTAAAAAAAATAATAATCTGGAAAGTAGCATAAAGCCTCTAAAACTCTTGGCAGCCCAAAAAAAGTAACTTAAATTGTTTTCATAATCATCAAGAAAATAATTCATTAAACTGTACTGTAGATTTCTTTCAGCACAAAAATCCAAGAGGTGGCTTCTGTCACATTCAACCAGCAGTTAAGAGCACAGGAGGAAAGCAGCTGCAGCAGGAGGGTGCAGGGCACCATGTCCTGTTGCAGAGGTGAATGATGGGTTGTCTCAAGTGCCGGAGACAACCCTCCTCAATCACCCATCAAAAGGGACCCAAATTAAAATGCTGGAAAACCTCTTCCTTACTGGAGGAAGGAAGGAACACTCTACAGGTTTCCCCTGCACATTTCTATAGTGCTCATAACGTTCTCAGTGAGCAAAATTATTACACTGGAACTTAAGTAATGAGCAATAAAATAAAGCATAAATTGGTCGAAGGATTGCTACAGTGATGTCAAATATTTTAAAAAACGGAAATAAGATCTTACAATGGGATCCTTTGTAAAACATACACAAAGATGACACTGTTTACCATACTTGTACTTCGCCACTTGCACAATCTAGTTTCTCCCTTCCATAGAAAAGCTTTTGTCCAAGGATATAGACAAAGCTGCATTTCCTATAGAAAGTTTAAATACCATATGAAACACTTTACTTCATACATGCTTACACAGCAAGCTTAACCAGATTAGGAAAGAAAAGAGTGCCCAAATTTAACACATTGAAAAGTCAGCCAGCAGATTACCTTCACTCCTCTCCTACCCTGTCCACCATATAGAACACTGATACTTTCAACAGACACAACGTAGTATCTGTAACCTATTTCAGAAATGTAGTAAGCATCTTGAGCAACATAGATATGCCAGTCAGTAGCAAATATACATATTTATTTTTACTCTGCTTTCATGGAATTGGTATCAAAGTGGTTTTATAATCAGGATGTTTCAAAAATACTAACAGAAACACTAAGTTTATTCTGCGTTTTAGTTCAATTGCTGTCAATTCTCTACCTCTGTGGAAGCTCCAGTACATGTCACAATGGAGATTTGTGGTGAATAAAGCTTTTGGAAATAATTTGTGATGTCTCTCAAGGATTATTTTCTATAAAAGTTTTGACAATACACAAAGAAAACACCAGAAAATTCTAATTTGTTTTCTCCAGTGGGAAACTGCCCAGTAAAATGCCAACACCTACCACTTGTCAGAAAGGCAGGATCACAAGAGCATAACAAGTTCTTCTATTGTTTTAGAAGTGTAGAATAATCTAAGCAGCAGAATAGGCTCTTAAAGTTTGTGGGGAACTGAAAAGACCTCACTTAAAAAGTGTATAACAACTTCAATGTTTTAACTGATTTTATGTATAGCTATGCATCTCATTTGCCTCTGAGAGTTCAAACTAATTTTTAAGACAGATTATTAATATCTTCATGGAATGCTTCTGTGTTGTACCCTCAACACAGCATCATATCACGTCTGAAAAGTTCACTCCTACAAAATACAATTGAGGGAGTGAAATGGTGTTGTTTGAATTCATAATGGCTATAAGGTCAAGAAATGTTCCATTAAATTAAGTCACTTGAAACTGAATAGCAATTTTTTTTCTACACTTTACATTTTCAAATATGCAGATCTCAGAGCAATCAAGCGTACTTTTGAAGCTCCATTACTTACACAAAACTGTGCATCCATGAAAAGTGCAGACAGGAAAGTTAACAACACCTCCAGTAAGACTTGTACATTACTCAAAAGTTACTTAAGTTGTATTACTGGGAAAGCTCAAAGGCTTAGAAGGCAGCTTGAGTACTGTTTGATCACACAGAATGAAGTCTAATTACTACCGCACAAGTTACCAAAACTTCATGACTTAGAACAAAAATTGTAACATTCTATATTAGAAAAGAGAATGAAAAAGCTAGAACCATTAAGAATTTAAGAACTATGTATATAGTTCTTTTCAAATAATAAGTTTTAAAAAAATAGAGAAACAATTTGCAAGAGAGTTCTAAAATGCAGCAGTCATCAAATCTGTGTTCTATCAGAAAGGGTATTTAATCCCAAACACTTGACAAGAAAATGCAGAACTCCCACACAATTTACAGCTGTTGTGCTTTTACTCTGCTGTAAAAGCAGATTTCATTTGTTTGAAACTCTGCTTCACTAAATGTTGCTTGTGGCAGCAAATTCTGCAAACATTTGTTATGCCAGTATTGGTTTTGTTAGGTGTTAGAATAATTTCATATCTTATTGAGCTTATGAACTGCAACGTTCAGAAATTTTAGTAATATAGGCAGCTGAAGAACATCACCAGTACTCAAAGAGCATGAGCAATACTAATGTGTCAGTATGCCTTACTGGCATACTGGAAATGTGTTATGGGAATAAATTAAGGCAGTAAACTGTGAGCAACACGACTAAGCGGCCTAGCAAGCAACCGTAGTATAGTATGAAAATCAGATACTAACATGATTTCTGTTGGCTTTCCTTACTACTATACTAACATGAATATAGTCTGTTGTGCACACAGTAGGCTTGATTCCTCTCAGAACAGCCAGGCAGCTGCTGTCCACACAGTTTAACAGCCAGCAGCTGCCTTCCACATCTGCTTCCTGGAGCTTGCCCCAAGTTCATCACTTCCCATTATTATCCCTAAAGTACCATGTTTCTCATGTGCCCCAGTCTCGAAGGCTTAAGTTCTTGGTTTTTTCAGAAAAATATTCACCACCCTTTAAGAATAAGCTATTTAGTACCATAGTGATTCTATGATTAAAGAACATGCCTGAAATAGGAGAGGACTCATGCAGTTCAAGGAAGAAAGAAGAGCCCAAAGCAGCTAAGACAGAGAGAAATAAAGATTTTTAAGTTGGTAGAAGACAGGTCATCCTCTGACCTCAGAGTACACTAGCGCTAGCACTATGAAGGATAAGAGTGAAGAGCTAAATTCAGTTTTGCTCACTGGCTTAAGTTCTTCACTAAGCATGGAAAAAAAAATCTCTGAAGAAAACTGTTTTGCTAGTATTTTGAGAAAAACTATTTTAACGTAAAATATAATATTTTATATATGCAATATAAAACCAAAACATTTTTCCTTACAGCCACTCAAGCCCTTATAACAACAGGAAAAAGGGTATCATACTGATGGCTGATGCACTTATCAGACAACTCTTGACAATACGCTTTACTCCCAGTGACTGTCTTGGGCAACAGTTAAACCAAGGTAGCTACAAAATAAGCCAATCTAGGCAACATGGGCTACTGCACAGCCTGGAGTGTGAGTTCTGTACTTAACCAGTGAGGTATTCACCATTCTGGCAATACTGAAGGTCTGCCACTGGTCTGCACAGACAAGCATGAAAACATGCCTGTCACTCTGCATTTAATAACATCACCTTACGGAACTAGAAAGAAAAAGGATACCTTTGCCACAGTTGTCATCAAATAAGATAGAATAGAGAGTGTAGTAAGACAAAAGGCTAGCACATAGCCTTAGCTCTGCCAGACTGCTGTATCTGTCAATTTTTATTCTACTTTTATTAAAGGGTATATCAATACTTAATTAGTTACAGCCTAGAAGAGGTGAAGAAGAGTTATTCAGAAACATACCAGTAAGAAAAGGGGAGATACGTATATTTTATTTATTTTCCAAAAGGGCTAGGAACAATTTTCTTCAACCTGTAGCAAAATTGACATGAATAAAGCAAGAAGTTACCACAGGATCTAGTTGTGCTTCTGATTTCAGACACTCCCACATATCCAAGAGATAAGTTATGGAGAACCAAGTTTCTCACGTTTCAGAAAAATAAAGACATGCCTTCATTAACTCAGTCACATCAGTCCCATAGTGACTCCAGTCCTGCTCACTGAGGTGGTTAAACCAAAATATTAATAAAATGGTAGCAAAGCAAACCAGATAAGAAAATATACTCAACATTACACTTTATGGTATTAATACATAGATTTTTTTTTTTCAGAGCAGATAAGTTCAACAATGAATAAACTCACTTCTGTGTTCAGAGATGATCACAACTGCAGTGAAACTGTCTCTATAGTAAAAGTTTTCCAGTACAGAACAGAAGTCACCCGAAGTGATATCCTGAAAGGTAACAGACAACACTGTCTGTGCTTCAGTTATTCTTTCTTGACTGTGATTATCACTTCACAGCTCTCAGGAATGGAGCTAGTAAATCAATTCCCAGGTATGATTTGCAAAACACAGGACATACACAAACAAACACAAACCCTAAAATGTTGCGACTTGATGACAAACCACATATGTTTAATGACGAGCAACTTTACCTGTGGCCATCCCCCCCCAACCCCCCATCCATGTTCAGAGCTGCAGCACTGACAGGAAACTTCAAGTCACTTGTCTTCCCTAAGAAATTGCAAATAAGCAGATGATGAAACAAGCTGTATTTTGTAATACAAAATAGAGGTCTTGCAAACTCAGTGAGCTGGGCTTTGGGGGTTTGCTCAGCTTTTTTAAGCTTCTGAGCAACCACAGTGCAATCTAAACTTCAGTATTTATCTATTCAAAAGCAGTTAGTTCTATTTTTGGTAGTTCAAATATAATTTCAAGGCGGCCATTAGGATTAAAAAATAAAAAAAAACTGTGGATTGTATGCTGCAGTAATTGAGAAATAACCACAAAACAGCATTAGTGCATACAGTATGTCTATCAGATCTTAAATAAAATCTGGTGAAGGGATTAAGGTAGTGTCACATGGTCGAGAAACTAAATTTTTTATTAAAAAAAATACAAAACCTGTATGCCAGAATATTCAAAGAATAATAATTAGTGGATTACTCAACAATGGAGTAAGCCTGTCCCCAGAAGTTCATCACAGCCATCCGCCCACAAAAACCAAAACTCAATCTGAGTATCTACAGCAATCTTCCTTAAACAGTTAGAAAATCATTGTCCTATATTCGGTGGTATGCATTACAAAAGAGGTGTCAGATCAGGTTCTAATAGTCCTTTATGTCCTACATGAACTATTGAGCAAGTCAAGTAAAAATGAATTTAAAAATAATAAATCAAACCTTATCATTCAACTAAAAAATTATGACAAAGGAGAAAAACCTAAACAAAACAGTGAAAGTATCTCCACTGCTAGACTAGAATGCATATAGTTGAATAGGCATCCATATGAGTTAGGGGTCAAGTACCATGAGAATCACTCCATAGAAAGGCTGATTTTAAATAAGGTGCTTTGAGAATTAGCATGTCATCAAGCTTTCAGTAATCAAATTAAAATGTCTGTTTTATTTTCTGATTCCTCAGATATACTTAACAGGAAGCAGTTCCATTTTAGTACTTCCAACTGGTATGAAAACTGAAACAAAAGGCAGGTTCAACAGCACAGCATGCCAGCTGAGTTCCCCATAACATAGTTCAGGATATAAATATTTTTAAGCTCCCATTTTAGAGGGGTACATTGAGGTGAAAACATTTATAGATTGGACTAATAATTAACAGGGTCAACAGAATTACTTCCTCTGTTTCACTGTGCTGATTTCATTCCTTCAGACAAGTATCAACAACTAATCATAATTAAATGTTTAAGAGAAATACCCCTGCTTGCTCACAGGTTCTTCTCAAACAAAGCTTTCATAGGATGAAAGACCTCAAAGGAAGAGCTGAAACGAAAGTAGCACAGCCTGCTAGAAATAAGGGGGCAATCAAGTATTTTGATATTTCAAGTACAGGTTCCATCTTCCAAAGGCCTGCTGTCACACAGAACCCAGAAAGGGTCTGCTGAATATGCACTGATCATAAGGGTGGCATCTGGTCTTCCCCATGTACAGTCTCACACTCAAACCAGAGACATTCTGACTATGTCCAGCACTGCTGGATTAAGATGGTAAAAACCTCTCTCAAAATCTGGCTCCAGAAGCGAGATAAACCTCTTGGATGTAAGAGAGAAATGAGTGAACACGGCTGTAAGTGAGCTAGACCTTGCAGTAAAAATAGGAAACTGCACTCTTCACCGCATCCCTGCCCACCACACTGATCACCCATGCAGTCTGTCCAGCACAAAAGCAGGAAGCGAGGAAACGCAGCATCTCTTCCCACTTCTCCCATGATTATAAGAGAAATTCACAAATTATTAAAAGTCAAACTAACATAATTGAATTGGCTTTCTGCCACACAACACCATTTTTCATTGCTGACAACTGAAAATGAAAATCTTATCAATCTCTAGATATCAGACCCATTCCAATTTACCAGTAAAATCAAGATACTAAAGTGCCATAAAAAAATACTGCCTGAGAAAAGCAGAGAGGAAAATTCAGGTTGCTGATGGTCTGAGTGAAAGAGGCCACACTAACCCCCAGTGAATTGCAAACCCCAGATTACAAAGCACCTCCTAAAACACTGGAGGTGAGGGGTAATTAACAAAAAAAACCCACCACAACCAAAAGTTGAGCGGTTTTTTGGCTGACGTAAAACCTGAAGTCTTCTGACAAATCTAAAACTTGGAGAAAATTAAGGAAGTATGTTAAAATGGACTCATTATACAGATGCTTTTGTTGCCAGGAGTCTGTTATATATAATACATTAGAAATTAAAATTATGTCAAAAGCACAGGGAAACACATAAGGAAACTTTCATTAGACACAAGCAACCACCAGTTAGTACGCAGGAATGCATTTACGGTAGTCTTGTTACCCAGTGTGAGGGAGTTTGAAAGTGCTGTCAAACTTCATTAAGAGGAATGTTATGCTAGTTAAAATTACTAAAACATTTCAGGCTTTTTTGACTATCCTATGCAATAAAGCAAACCTATTAGCAGTACATTATAGCTGAGATGGCAAGAATTTGCTAATACCTTCATGCCGATTAAGCAACAGGCAGTAAGCTGTGCCTTGTCACTCTAGCTATAGCAAACATGGCCCTCCCCCATGCTACTGAATTATAACTCCGTGCTCAGCATTTGGAGAATCAGCTGGAGCCACCAGCCTTTAGAGAACATTCTCATTGAAACTCCAAGTATAATAACGTATTGCAGCACTATCTGCCAAGCTATTAAAAAATTGCTTTTAAGGACATGGATGCATTAAAAAAATCTCCACGGTGGAGTATACTGCAAAGCTCAGCATACAAAATTGTTCATGAAAGCTGACTGAAAGCAGCTGTTGAGTTGCAGAAAATACTGACTGAATGGACACTGAACTTCATGGGAATCTGAGAAAAATATCTACTAGGGTTAAGAGTGTGCTGTTTCTCTACTACGGTCATCAGCAAAAGATACACTCCTAGATATCTGTTGTGCTTGTTTGATAATTTAGCTGAAGCGGAGTTAGCACAAACAGGTGATATTAAAAGCAATGCTATTTCTGAAGCAACACTTTGCCATGCTTAAAGCAGACAGAAAATCAAGTTTTTCAATGTATTTAAAATAACTGTATACAACATTTCACAACATTCCTTTGCCAGAGATTTTGCTATTTTCTAGAGACATTTGCACTAAACTTCTCAAATAAGGTGAATTACAGGAATTATAGGCATCTGCAGGCATGATGGGAGCTCCAGGTGCCACATGGGTTTGTAAAGTAACAGTACTGAAAGCTGATGACATAGCTGCCCAGAGAGCTCTGCAACACTACTGTCAATAAATAGAACTTATTTTGCTTGATGACTGAAGGCTCTGCTGTTCAGCAACATCTAGTACAACTACTATATTAAAAATGCAAAGCTTATTGGGAAACTTAAAATATCTAAATAGGCTTTAGGCTGACAGTACATTACAAATGATTCTGTCTTCTCAAAAGAATCAATCGAGTATATAGGGTGAATAACTATATCTTCTAAATAACACCTACTGGAAATATGTGCCTTCTAGAATGCCATTGAAATACGGGATTAGAGAATGGGCAAACAATCTGGCATGGTGACAGCACAGAAATCCTAATAAAACCTGTAACAAAGTACAATAAGCCTTGCAGCCATAATGTGTCTCAGAATCATAGGACTAGAGCTACAGGAAGATGTCAAACTACTAAGCAATAAGAACAAATGTGCATACTTTACACTGCAGCATACAGAATCGTCCATATTACTGAAATATTACTGTATTATACCACCTCTTGCAAAAGCAGTACAGAGCTTTTGGCCTTAGCAGTTTCAACAGCCATTTTCACATAGTATTCATAATCTTCTACATACGTAAACATAATTTCAACTAAGAGGCAATCTTTTAAATGGTTTAATTAAAATTAGATGCTAATCTTCCACATGTTCGTTTAGCTCATTATTAAAATAAAGTCTCTAAAATTTCATTATTTTAACATCAAAACTCATTTTCACCTGGCATGTTTCAACCAAGAGTGAGTAGATTAGACTTGCCTGTCGTTAGAAACCACCAGTCCCAGTGCTGGATCATCCTTTACTAAATCTGCATTCAGATCCAGTACTGTCTCACATACTTACTGTGTAACACTGAATATAACTAGTGGGTTCCATGACAACAATATCATGTGGAAAGTGCAAGACAAAGTCCCTGTACAACAACATGAGGCAGTGACTGCAATTTAATTTTCAAAAGAGTCTTTTAGTATCTTAGCATACTGCATTTATTTGACAAAAGAAAATTATTTTAAAATAAAATTCCCATTACAAGTTGGGCTCTTAGCATGACCCAAATCTGGCTGATTGTATATTGTCACCTCCAGCATACATTTCTACTCAGCTGTTTAGTCTGCACGTTAAAGTTTCCAAATAACCCATAAAAATCCCACATATATTAACATCTATCATATACTGGAGAGAAGAGAGACATGAAAAATTCACAAGTCCTTCTAAATTCAGAAGACTCCACCACCACTATACATGCACTCCTGCACATAATCAAAACCTTGAAGTTTTGTTAAGGCTGCAGGAACTCCCTCAAACTCATGTATTTTAAAGACTTCAGACAGAGAACATCTGCTGTTACTTCAGACATAACATTTTTCTGCTAATGAAGGATAAAGTGGAAAGTCAAGTCTCGAGCCAGACAAGACAAACAACAGTTAAAGTCAAAACTTTGTTTTAAAAATTTACCTTAAAAGACGTAACAGGATGAACAAAATAAGCATTAGTAGCTGGCACATTTATATGAGTTATGTCAAAATTTGAAGGAAGTAGGAATATTTCCTTTAGTAGCTGTTTAATACCACATTAAAAAAAAAAAAAACAAAACCTGTAAGTAATTATACCACGGTGCTTCTAATACATCTTTTAATTCTCAGCCTTTACCTGAGCTAGAATAGGCTACATTCGCTAATTTTAACTTTTTTTTTTTTTTTGCAAAAGCATACTGAATAGTAGGATGAATATTTTTAAAAATACATCCAAACCACCAAGCATAATTTCAATAGGTTAGAGATTTAAGATTACTTCAAGGGTCTTTTTTTAAAATGCTAAAGGCATGTACATAGTTGTACTGTTAAAGACTACCTCAAAATCCAATAAATACTCAGCAACAGGCTATACATCTTCCTTGCAGCAGAACTAAGCAACGCAACAGGATTCTCACGGGAATCTCAACTGAGTTGCACAGTTGCATCCTTTTCCCCCTACAACAACTAAAAATATACAAATTTGTCCTATGACTGAATTTCTTAATCCATTTCTCTCTGCTTGCAGACAGTTTGTTGGCACCTAGTTTCAGGGCAAAATGCATAAACACTCAGCCACACGTTTCTCTTCTTTCTTCCCCTTTTATTTTCCTTACACCAGCAAGAATTTCTTTAATTAGTAAGAACAGCTATTTCTGCAGGTCAGTATCCAGAGTAAATAAGTGTACTTCTGTCACTTATTTTTTCTGTTTTGACATTAAAACAGATGTTATAGTAAGACTACACTTACCACTTCAATAAAATTAAGTACTGATCCAGCATTGCCCCCTGCCCCAATGAGAAAAGATATAAAAAGACATAGTATTTGTGGAATTATATTAACAATTCTGAAGCTGCACTCCAGGCCAGATCCAACCATACCAAAAGCAACACAGAAAGCTGGTCCTCAGTGCTCAAATCACAATTTAGTATAATACATAGTGAAGCAAAGTAGGAGTTTCTGGATAGACAGTAAGGAGGCACTAGGAAATAATGAACTGAGAGTAGGATAAGCATACAGAATTCCTGAGACAATCTATGGACATGGTATTTCAAAACAGCCCGTCAAGCTACAGTCCAAAACTTTCTCCAGATACCAATTGCAAAGAAAGAAATTATCACTGTATCATCTTCTTAGCCCATAACCTTCTCTTTATTTGTTGTAATAAATGCTCCAAAACATGCAACAGTTAAAAAGCATTATAATCTACAGCCCATATAAATGCTGCACTGACCTTCATCAGACTGTAAGTTTAGACAAAATATGCTAAGATTTTACACCTTTACAAAGCAAGAAAAGAAGAATAAAAGAGTTTAGAGCTAGATTTTGGCAAAGCACAACCCCCATCCTGCTATAAGAACAAGTGCTCTTAAACTTGAGAAGAGAATTAACTGAGACAGATCTCTCCTCATGAGAAAACAATACAGAATAATAAGAAAAAAAGGTCTCTGAAGTTTTACTTCCCTCACCCTAAATATCCTCTCTTCTCAGGAAGTCACACGAAGGACATAACCCTCCAAGCTGGCAAAGATAAACGGAAAGAAAGCCACAAAAGCGGAAGGTTATAGTTTGTTACTGTGAAGGCTGCAGTTGACAACTGATTAGGACCCACCATGCACACAAGCATGGCTGAGCTCAGCAAGTGAATCAGAAACAAATGAAAGCTCAGAAGGACAATGCTGTGTGACAGTTGAGCTACCAGCATGACCACAATTCCTCTTCTCTGAGAGCTCAGGCTTCAGCTTCCTGCCTAATGCGGGGCAGCCACAGAGCCCCACTTTGAAAACAATGTCTGGGAGGAAGCAATGGAGTCCTCCAGATTATCGTGTGTGTGTGTGTGTGAGCATTAAGGAGTAACATTGGTTATGGTATGAAAAGTACAGGACCTTAGGGTAACATGAAGATGCCATCAGAAGTTAAGAGTGCAGCACCTGGAGGGACAATAAGGACAAATCCACAGCCAAGACAAATGGCCTTATTTGGAGGATTAAGGACAACGCTGATGAGAACATCTCAAGAATGTTTTGAAGGAGTTTGAAGTTGGTGGTTGCACTGTGAGGTGCAAATCAAGATCAAAGTCCTGTCAAGAACCAGAATCGTGGCGTGTGTTTCTTTTTATATATATAAATATCTAATGAGAATATCAGTTTATACACACATAAACACATTATCCTAAAGCACAATGCAGTTACCCATGACAGCCATCTATTGGCTCTTAGAACTGGATGCAGATAAGCAGAATTGAATATGGATAGTGCCAACTATATTGATAGATGATGGGCTTGGGGGAGCATCTTTATTAAAATTCAACAGAAAAAGCAGTCAAATCAAAGTCACTCAAGAACCTCATTATTAGTGTTACAACACTTCACCACAGGATAAAGATTCTTCTAAATACTAAACCAACAAACAATGGTTATGAGCTACATGGTATAAAGTTCCTGTTACAGCATGAATCACTTCTAAAAAATATCCTGGCAATCTACCAAGCCAATCTAGAAAAGAATGTGTACACAACACTGTTAGAAACATTGAACAATCACTTGAGTGTCCAGAAAGTTTAAGAGTATTTTTTTTAATCAGACATTATAATTACAATATTTCTTTACATTAGCACACTTGTTGCAGAAATCCCATCACATCAGCAACACTAAGGCAGCAAAGTGTGTCCTCCAGTCCATCAGATCTGCAGACTTTGCACTAGACTATTTACAACAATTCAAGCTGCAATAAAGGAGTTTGTATGGGCTATTGACATTCTCAATGACTACACCACATAAGCCAGCACCACTCCATCTCAGTGCTGTACTGGTAATAAATACTTACAGAGCCAGGTGGTGACCAGAGGAGCAAGTGATTCAACTGAAAGACAATCCATTAGAGCAGGAGAATGATGGCAACTGCATAGGCTAGATACCACCTGAAAACACATAAAACTCTACTCCTCAGCACTGTGTTTAAACAGAACACAGGGAAGTCACTTAATTTAACTGGATGATATGAAGATCATGCCAAAGCCCCAGACAATTTAAACAAGGAACAATTAAACCTATGTTAAGTAAATTCAAAGCGTAACATGCAATTCCAGATTTAAGACAGGAGCCAGTAAGTTCTAATCATGAATTTGATTCCAAAGAGAAGTTGAAGCCAGATAACGTAACATTAAAACCCAACATAAGCAACGAGCTCAGTTCATTCACACCACTCCTCAACTTTTAACTTTCATATATAAAACTAGTTTATCAGACAGAGAACTGTAATTAATTGAAATATCGACTCTAAACCCGCACCAGCCTTCAGGACATCATTGTAGACAAATTCTCAGTCTCTGTCAAAAGAGTTTACAAAAAATGACAGGACAAGCAGATAAAAACAGCTGAAAGCACAAGGAGAAAAATGAACCCAGGACTAGGGTTGCTTAACTTATCAACAATCTCTCGGCCATTTCAGCATCAATAATTACAATGCCAACTTAAAAATCAGAAATTCTCTGTGTACAGTACTAAACGGGCACCTACTAGCACATAAGGTTCTGCAAAGCCTTCACACAGTAAATAGTCCATGTCTCTAATCATACTTTTCACCTCTTCTGTACTCTTTTCAGCACTACTACCTCCTTTTTAAGATGAGAAAGTCCACCAATTACACACTATTTAAAATGCAGAAATACCATGGAATTGGTGTTCTAGGTTTGCATAGTGCTTCATTTCCTCCAGTTGTTCAATCGCTTCTCTGCCATTAACCTAGTACTTCCATAAAACAATCTACTAAAAAGTTACTCTTTCCCAAGAACTAACTCAAAAGCCATATTAAGACAGACTAAACCCAAAATCGAGTTAAATGTAATCTATATTGCCCAATTACTCACCATCACAAAGTCCTTGAAAATCTTCAATTCTTATTGTCCTGAAAGTTTGTCAAAATACTGTTCTTTAGCATTAGAACAAACCATACATAAGGGCAAACCCTACTTCTCTCTGTCATTTTTAAACCAAACATATCTAGCAAGGTACGTCAGAGAAATACCAGCTGTTCGGGCACTAGATACACATAGATTTTACTTTCCTTTTTTTAAGCACAAATGACTACTATTCCAGAGAGAGCTGCCTGAAAAAAAGAAAAGTGTTCTGCATTTTATTCCACCCAGTCACACGTTCCCTACCGTTTTGTCACACTCCTGTGAAATAAACAATACTTTCTTTAGAATTCTACAAAATTACAGCACATGTATTCCATAGGCAAGCACTGCAATACTAAATAATCGCTTAGATAGCACCTAGGTAAAGACATAGCAAATGCAGTTGTTTATATTCAGGGTTATGCACAAGAACAAGATATGATCAAATACTCTCAAAGGGGGGTTTATTTATTATAAAGCAATTTGAGATTGTGATATGTCTGGAGGTTCCCAACTTAAATCCAACAGAAGCACTGCCAATGAAGAACAAGCAAATCCACAATATCTCCAACTGCTTTCAGTTTAGGCAGCAGTCAGACAAAACACCCATTCCTTTTCCTTTGGCTGTTTTTCTGTTTAAGCATCTACTCCACCATCCTTAAGGATCCTGTCACCCCTGATGAAGCTAGTATTTTGCAGCACTTCAAAGGAAAAGACAGGTGAGACAGCAGGCATCAAAACTCATGTTTCACACTGGAAATTACACTTTTCTAGATGCAAAACACAAAACCTAATCCTGTATTATGATTTGTTATTCCTTAAGCACTGCAGCCTGAGCTCCACTGGAGCTAGTAAATAGTTCTACTAGGATCAAAGGCATAGGTTTGTGAATACAAGTTGATGCCTTGGAAATTCCATTTTATCATTTTCTAGCAGCAGTTACTGGAATTAACAAAAAAAAAAAAAAAAAGCAAGCACAAAAAAACTTAAATATTTTGCAAAACTTAAATTATAAAGCTTTTAGTTCCTTGTCATCTTAAGTTACTCTTCGCTTCTTTATAATGGGCATATATCAGCACTTAACATCATTAGAATCACAAATGCAGATTTTACAGAGTTAAGAGATTAAAAAGATCATATTTAAAACATATCTCAAAATATTACATTATACATGCCACTAAGAATCTGCAAACGTGCTCAGTTTTATTAAGAAAAAACTCCTGCATATACTGTGCTTCCTTCACACTGTCAAATTATTTATTCCCTGTAGAATGTAATGAAATATAAAATAACATGAAATGTCTTATAACAGAAGCAAGTTAACTCTAGGCCCTATAAAACCAGCAATAGCCCTTTACTTTAGGGGTTTAATGTTTGACCGATGAGGCAGTCTAACACTAACGATTTGCCACCAGTCCTTCAACTGAGTGACAAAGCCAGGAACTCCAGAAGACACACTCTCATCTTCTACAGAAACACAAAAAAAAAAGTGTTTTCTGAATTAAAAAAAAAAAGTTATAGCAATCCCACAGAAACTGCAGAGGGAAGACAGAAAGACCACTTTGCAAAATCTTTACGACTCAGAATTAATCAAAGCAAAATAGTAGTCCTAGTGATAATCCCCCTTGGTGCTTCACGGTTTATATAATAGTCAATTACAAAAGAGGATGAAAGAGAGAACAATCTTTGCAAATAGGTCACTGTCTGTATTTATAATGATTAAAACCAGCATGCTACTAAAAGTAACTTTTAATAAGTACAAGAAGTAACATTAACATGGTGCATGTGCATCTTAAATACACCCTATGTCTTCTATAATAGAAGAGGAGGTAATATAGGAACAAAGTTATTTCACGTAAGTTACACATTAGCATTGCTGAAAGCAGATTTTAATTTCTGTCTGCAATGATTTTATTTCAAAGTTGCCATCCTCAAAGATAACACCTAATATTCTTGATATTATCTCTGAATTTACCCAACTGTTCTCCTGTCTGCACACCTTCTCTCTTAAGAGTTGCTAATAGATTTTGCCTGCAAACACCACCCAAAACTTTTCAAGATTATTTTCAATGTCTTCCACTTTTGCTTCAACTTTTGTATTCTGTTTAGGCATGCCTAAACATGTAATTTTTTTTCTTCAAAATAATTACTCAGGGCTCTCTTGCACACCCCTGTGACCTCCAATCTGTTTCTTTCATGTATCATCCACCTTCTGCTACAGAATTCTCCTCTTTCCTTTTTCCCCAATCCCTGGCCTCCCTGAGGGGCATTTTTTGCCCTTCCCGTGGGATCAGGACATTGCACCTGATAGCATTTTCCTAAAATTTCATCAATTTTCATGGCTTCAAGCATCACGGACATGCTTGAAGCCATGTGATTCTTATGCCCACCTGTGCATTCCAGAACTGTATCATTCAGTTTCAATTCTGTAATGCCTATGGTTAACATCTCTACCAGAGATCTGAAACTGGTTAAATCGAAGCTTGCTTCCTCTTAAGCTCTGCTTCCTCTCATTACCTCCTGCCATCCTACAGGTCAAGCCAATAAACTAACATCCGACTCTTACAATGCTTTACGCACCAGAGCTACACCCAACTATTGGAATTCCCTCCTGTAAGATGGCAAGAATCTTCATTACCCAGTCCTGACCAGATAACTTGCTTATGCCTTCATGAGCAAATTCTTCTGCTCACACTACCACCTCTCCATCCTCCTCTTCATACAGTATTTCAGCTGCTACAAAATCCTTCCTTTATGCACTACTTTGGAGACTCTGGATCTTCCAGTATTTCCACAGGCAGCAAACCCATGAGCTAGAGACTCTGGAGCTGTAAAACCTGCACTTCATTACTGGAAAGCAGAAGGAGGATAATCTTCAGAGAGAAATGTACTGCCTCTTAGAAGAATCTCATAACAGGAGCATTCCTCTGCATCCCATACATTTGTATTCTGGATCACAGGATGGTTTGAGTTGAAAGGGACCTTCAAGATCACCTAGCTTCCCATACTCTGCCATGGGGGATGGGGGTGACACCTCCTGCTAGACCAGGCTGCTCAGGCCCCATCCAACCCAGCCTTTCAGGATACTGAAAACACACTGAAGTTAGGCTAGGCCTGTATATTATCCCCTCAGTCCCTCTCCCAAAGTCACCTATATAAAGGTATTAAGGTCTTTCTCAGTTCTAATCTTACAAATTTAGAAAAAAGCACCTGTAGCTTAGTTTATTTTAATGCAGACTGAATAAAACTGAACACCACAGCAGGCAGGGAAGGGAGAACCAAAGTCCATCTTGTGAAGTAAAATCCTGTTTGTGCATGAAAGCTGGGAACTTGATGTTCTCACTAGAGACTAAAAGCAATAAAAACAGCTTTTGGAGCCATTAAATTTCTGCACAGCTGATTTCTACTAAACAATGCTCATTATTGAAAGAATTCTAAAAAAAATGCAGGCTGTTCCAGTGAGAAGGCTGGCACTCTGAATATCTAGACTGTGCTAACAGTGACATCAGTGCCACTACTGCTTTAATCCCTATGGCTACTAAATGTCAAATATTTTCATTGTATCTAAAGAGCTTGTGATTGCACACAATGAGATTAAGCTACTTCACAGCTTTAAAATAGGGCAACTGCAAGGCACAGTGAACATCCTCATCCTTGTCTCCCAAGCTCACGATAATGACAAGTGCTTCAGTAACACCAGCCAGAAACTGCTGGGCTTTTTCCACAGCTGAAATGTAGCATTTTTAGGATTTGTAATTTTTAAGCACTGAAAATACCCATCTTCAGATCTTCCATAACCCAGTGAAGTCTACAAATCCATGCACAGCTGCTCCATTCAAATTCTAACTTATAAATAGGTTGTAGCATTGTGTCAATTTCATTTTGAGAGTCAGGAGGAGGGGAGAAAAGTGAAAAGATTGTGACTATCAATGTAGTGGCACTTAAAGCCCAATGGAAACTGAGCAGCAGGCCATATATTTCTTACTGTTTGACAACATGTACCCATGAAATATTAATTTAAGCTACTTTAGAAAAGTAGCTTAAAAAAACCCATAGTCAACATTAGTAGAAGGAACTGTCTTAACATACAATATAAACTTCAGTGTGGTAAACTATTTAAAGTAGGATATACTTTCTAAATATTCCTTAGTAGCTGCATAATTTTTTTTGAAAAAGAAATTATTATGGCAGTGGATGGGTACTATCTAATAATTACTTTTCCTTCCAAGTTCTAAAGTGGCTCATATCAACAACAGTGACCTAGGACACTACTGCAAAGAAAGGGCAAGGAAAGTGATCAATCTTCACATTGCACAGGCAAGAAATTACTGAAAAAAAAAATGTTAAATTCAGTAGTTCTATTTAGCCTTTATCATTTGCAACGTGGGGGTAATTAAAATAAAATTGTCATAAAGTCTCAAATTGGAGAGATATGGACTTGAAAGGTGGACTTTTCAGTGGAAGAGGAATTGATTGGATGGTCACATCCAGAGGGCAGTGGTCAATGGCTCAGTGTCCCAGCAGAGAGTGGTATTCGGACACATATTGTTTAATTGACGACACAGAGAGTGAGTTTGAGTGTGCTCTCAGCAAGTCTGCAGACAAGATAAAGCTGAGTGGTGCACTCCTTTCTACCCAAACTATTCTAAGATTCCATGATAAATCCCATAACTAGGGAAATTAAATTTCAAGAATGAAGTGAAGAGTAGAGCAGGATATTGGAAGAACTACTGATTTGGAGTATTTCAGTAAATACATATATATGAATGAGCTCATACAGTTCAAAGTCACATAAATCACCCAATCAAGCCCAATGAGTGTGTGTGGGAAGATCTTCAATTACACAGCTTCGTCTTAACTGTTGTCTTTATTAGCAAAGCACTGATTCACAGTTCTTCATGGCAAGAGATTTATTTCTACAGTTAGCATCAACTTCTATCTGAATGCCACACCTGACTGAGTTCCTTTAGTACTATGAATACAGTATGCAAGTGGGATTTATTATAATTTATTATTTATAATATAAATAAAATATAATATATATAATATGTATAATTTAAATATATAAACATTTATGATATAAATATATTTGTTATAATTAATTATATTGTACCTAAGCAACAACAGTTTCACATTACAGAGTAAGAAAGTTCAAGTGTAGCAAGCTTTTAACCTTTAGATTTTTAAAACAATTTAACATCTCCCTACAGAAAGATGAGGTAGTGAGGGACACATATGTAACTATGTGTACATACACATAATCACTGATTCAAGAACAAACCAGACTAATTAACTTGGCTGCCAGCATCAGAATTGATCTGATTATCTAAGTCAGAGTGCTAATCTTTTGGCGGGGGCAGGGGATGCCTGATTAAAAAAAAAAAAAAAAAAAAAAATTAAAAACTGCAAAAAAACGTGTCACTAAGAAAAAAAACAGCCATCAACACTCAGTTTTAGCCTGAAGTGGGAGTATATAATTCCTGAGATTCTCCCATACTAATTAAAAAACTCTCATGTTCTGAGTTTTAATCCAGAGTAAAGCTGTGAGAAGCAGAATTGGCAAGGCTGACTCATTACAAGAGTATACAAATAAAATAATCAAGTCCAAAGTTAAACTCCATATAAATCTTAAGTGGACCCTTTAAAAACTATTAATATATCCATTTACAGCTCTTACACTAGCTATATACATCATTAAGAAAAGCTGAGAGTAACTAGCACTATTATTTCAACAAGCCAAGAAGCAAGGAGTAACTGCAGTGGCTTCCTTCTCCTGAAAGGAAATATAAATCAAATTCAGTGTAATTTCAAAACAACTTCAATAATGAAGGAACAAAAGCATTTCTATGATATTCAATCACAGAATAATGTAAATGGAATTAATCCCCAAAGCAAAGTATTTCTGCAAGGAAGAGAGTTATATGGAACTGTTTATACTTCAACCACCAAGTTCTTGCTGAGACAAAACATTTTTATTTCAATGAACTGAATTTATAAGGAATAAAACTCAAAAGTTGCAAGCAATTACAGCAATAATGAAATTAAATGAAAAAATCACACACAAATCTACAGGGACCAACTTTTTAGCTTACCTGCACTTGTTCTGTGGAGCTACTACTGAGCTCATCTCCAGACTCTGAATCTTGGTGAATTTTTTCTGAGCCTTCTCCAGCCGAATCACATGACTGTTCATGCAAAAAGCTGGTCTTCTCTATTTCCAAGAATTCTGGGCCTGGAAAATGACCCATGGAGATGGTTCTAAACTGATTGGAAACCTTGGGAGATTGTAATTCATTGTTGAGTTTTCCATTGTTTTGGGTAAGGTCCAGACTCAAACCAAGAGTTTGACCAGGGCTATTGTTCAGTCCCAAATTCTGATTGGCATCTCGAACTAAGCATGACACTTGAACTGGAGAAGATTTTCCAAAACTAGAAAGCTCTGGTGATTTATTCACATTTTCAGTTGACCTCTGTAATCCATGTGTCAATTTTAAAGCATTATTTGGTAGCACACTCGCTTGCTTAAGAGGTGGCATCAGTGCTTTTCGTGGTATTTCCTTCACATACTGTGCTGGCACATAAAAGGGTTTGGAATGTTCATCTCTCTTGACTTGCCACCAATCATCATTAGTCTTCTTCACCAAGATATATTTCTCCCCTTGCTTAATCACAATTTTCTTGTCCTTGGCCTCATACTCATAGTCATATTCCACTTCAATGTACAACTGTCCTGGAAGGATCTTCCCACCTTTATCAGCCATTTCTACTTGAAAAGTTTTCACCTTTTCAGGACAAAGGGAAGCCACATTCTGTTCCAGAAGTGTTATTTTCCTGTTAATAGTAAGACCTGTGAGAAAAAAAAAAAAACAACATATATATGCAGTAAAGTATTTGTTAATAACTAAGCCTATTCAATTTACATCAACCTCAGACTAATAAATCAGTGGAAGAACACAAGATGTTCTGATACCATTCTCAGTGGTAAATCAGAAAGTCCGCAGACCAACTTACTCACCAATTTAACTTTCTTATTCACACTAGCCTCCTGCTATCAAGTTGATCATTAAGCCTGTTGCTTCTATTTACTAAATAAAGTTGATCACCAGGGTCTTGGTGAGGGGAGCAGTACGAGTCAACCTCCTGCTTACACACAGGCTTCACTGCTTCTGGAACTGTGTTACTACACTCGTTTTAACCAGAATATTCAAAAGAGGAGGATTATTATTCACTTGTTTTGATTCCTCTTTCAGTTCAATAATTCCTTCAGAGCACTCAAAATTCTTTACAGAACCCCTTAAATCTTACTCTGGTGCTACACTCCTGTCATCAGGTTCAGCATTGGCTGGCAATCCGTGAGCCATATGCGTTGCACTCTACAGAACCTGCTAACCTCCACCTAACTGGAGAAGACAACAACCTGGGAGCTACACAACCTGCAGTGGCTGAGGCTGCATATCATCCTACATCTAGCTGTTGTCTACCAAACATATGGTATAACCACTTTTTTATTCATTTGTTTAAACTGCTGGTGTAACTGCAACATAGAATTTCATATATAAACATGGTAGTATTAAATAAAAGCACTTAATGTTTAAGATATTTTGGTTTCAGTGGTTCAAATTTACTTTGCTCTTAAGAGAGCTTTTTGTAGCTATTACCTTACAGAAAACCTGATCTAAACAAGAGTCACAGAAACACAAACAAAAAATCCAACATTAAACAAGATTACAGGCAAAACCTAAAAATGGATAACAAATGAAAGGATAATAATTGAAAATTCTGAAAAGAACTTTTAGCACCTTATAATCCAGACAACCACCACCGTATGTGCACTCACAAACTAAAAGTTCTCTCTGTTTAATCATGTAGCATCAATGTCACAAATCACCAGTAGATAAGCATCAGTCTTGCCAACTTACATTGGATGCAACACAGTGAACTAACATGAAAGATACAATTTCTTAATCTTGAAAATCAAAGCTTGGAAGTAAAAGGGAAGATCTCTACGTCCTCTAGAATGGAAAATTCAAGTAAAATGTTGCCACATTTAATCTTCTAAAGATTAACAAGTAAATCTTTTTTTTAAAATGCATACTTCATTAATGAGAAAAATTATGTAGAAACTTGCAGCTCTGCAAGTTAAGACTTTGCATGAGATTTGTAGCATTTACAGAGTGGAACCAATGCAATTCCATGCAGGCACACACACGCAGAGCAAACTCACCTAGCCTAAACCGGGCTAAGGACAGAAATAACAAGTTCCAAGGACTTCTGGGGAGAGCTGAAGCAGAAACCCCTAACAGTTCTTCAATTTTTCTGTCACCATTTCTGCTATTTGGTCTAAGCCTTGGAAACAACAACAAAAAAAACAACCCTAAACACCAAATTTCCCACATAACAGAAAAAGACAGAAGTGCCCATCTTTAAATTTTGTCTCTCTCCCACAGTCCATCTTCTTTTATTTCCAGGAAACACTTCCTATAGGTAACTAGAAAGCTACCGTCCTTTACAAGACTCCAAATGGAATCACAAGGTCAGACTTACACATACATTAAGGATTTGGCAGAAGGAAGGATGGTACCGCATTCAAGTAAGCTGACAGCAAAGACACAAAGCAGTAGAAAGGAATGCTAGAAGCCTCATATTTAGTCTCTCTATGGTACACTGAAATTCACAGTATTATAATCTATTTACAGACTTCATACAGAACAACTTGCTTACTTGCTGTGCTACATAAACAGATGCTTTTGAGAGCAGCTCTGCAGCTACTTAGCAACTATAGTGGAAGGTAAACATGCACAAACTGTAGCTATTCTCAGATTTGGAAGGTTTGCCATTCAAATGCTTATTTTCACCTTGTTAATTAATCTGACTCCCCCTAAAACATCTTCAAAGCTGCTACCGATCCCTTTTGCATCTTCAAGGTCATATAACAGAAAAACCCAACTGTTCAACTTACAGTCTACCTCTCTGGGCTGCAACCTTGGAAGTTGAAATGTAGCAAGCAAACCCATTCATGCTGGTTTTCCTTCTCCCATACCTAAACCAAAAAGAAAACATAAGCCTACAGTTTCCCACCAAGTGTTTAAAAGCTCGGATTTTCACTTCTCTGCTGCCAATTTGATATAACTGTTTATTGAGAATGCATGCTTAATTTGTTTTCAATACAGATAGGTTCAATAAGCATTTTATGCTTAAAAAAAATAACAGAATTTTGAGAAATACAAGCCAAATAAAATACAGTAGCTACAAAAATAGCTCTATCCCCTTTGGAAGTCAAATTTGCAGCCTCATCCCTTTCCAAAAAAAAAATTTAAACAGAGAAGAAAATCAGCACGTTTTTTTGTCCTTTCACCCAAGCTGCAAAATTATCAACTCAACAGCAAACATTTGGTATTGAACATGCAACCAAAAACAGACAGGCTGTGTTCTGTCTCTGGCCAGAACAGTTTTAGAAGCAGATTACATCATCAGGATCAAGCAAGACTAATTCTCCACGTCAACAGGGAGAAGCAAGTGGTACCTATAGTATAGGTGGGAAGTCTTTCACAATAAGTTTAGCAAATGTCAAGTTTAACCCTATAGGCCTACCAACAACCACTGTAGCCCTGATTTCACAGTTCCAAATGCATTAAGTTTTATTTTCTTGATTTTATTTTTAATGCGGTTGCTGTGCCACAGTCGGTAAACTGCCTGTACCCCACAGCCAGCCCAGGGGACAGCTAACTGTAATGTCCCTTCATGGGTCCATGTATCTGTCCCATAGAACTTGGGTTAAAAAGCCATGGAAGCCCTGGCCAGACCTCTACTGTAAGGGACTCAGAATAATTCAGATGTAAATGCACAATATTGGCATTTGGAGAACTGATTAGCAAACAACCAAAGCCTTACAGCAGGTCAAACCTTGTACTTCCTCAGGTTCTTCTTCCTTTACCATTACTTTTTACCACTGCATAGCACTCACTTTGGTGAAGTAGGTTAAAGAACCCTAATTATAGGATGATAAGCATGCAAAATTATTTACTTCCACAGAGAACATCTGTAAGCTTTAATACCTTAAATAAAGCCTGAATACCCGATTAAAGGATTAATAACAATGAACGGCCTCACTGACAACAAAGACCTAAGAATCTGTCAGGAACACATAAAATGAGTCTCGGGCCACATTTTTCCTTTGGTAAAGTAAAACTTGAACGCAGCAGGGTAACTAATCTAAGGTGGGCCGCATCCCCACGCAGAAACACATTCCACAGCGCGTTCTTGTTGCTCTAACAGAGAGGGCACCAATGATCACAGCCGCAGCCTCGGGTGCCCGGCGAAGCCCAGCATTCTGCTGCGCAGAGACTGCCAGCGCCGAGAGCATCCTTCGCTCCATCCTCACGCGCAAATCCCCTCGGGCTCCCATTTCCGACGGGAACCGTTCCCACCTCTTACTCAGCGCTGGCTGAGTCAGGCTGGCACCCCGGGTGTTGCAGAGGTCAGCTCCTCCCCGCCCTGCTCCCCGCCCCGGGCGGCAGCGCCTGCTCCTTCCCGGAGCCGAGCCCGACGCCCCAGGCGCCTGGGGGAGAAGCTCCGCACCGGGCTGCAGCCCCAGGATCCCAGCATTTCGGGCACCTCATGACATCGATCCCAAAGAACGTGTAAACAGCCTTGAGGGAAGTGTGGTCCCAAAACACGGACAAAGTGTAGACGAGTATAATCACACGTGACGCGCATATAGTATCGTGGAATGGGTTGGGTTTGAAGGGACCTTAAAGATCATCCAGCTCCAACCCCTCTGCCGTGAGGTAAGTCACCTTCCACTGGATCAGACTGCTGAAAATTCATCCAACCTGGCCTTGAACACCTCCTGGAATGGAGCATTCATGACTTCTCTGGGCAATCTGTTCCAGTGCCTCAGCACCCTCACAGTAAAAAATTTCTTCCCTATGTCTAATCTAAATCTCCCCTCCTTCAGCTTAAAATCGTTCCCCTCCTTGTCCCATCACTGCAATCTAATAAAGACTCCCCACCTTTCCCGTAGACCCCTTTAAGTACTGGAAGGCTGCTGTAAGATCTCTCCTGAGCCTTCCCTTCCCTAGGCTAAGTAAGTCAAGCTCTCTCAGCCTGTCTCCATGTGAGAGGTGCTCCAGCCCCTAGATCAGCTTCATGGCCTCCTCTAGACTCATTCTAACAGATCCTTGTCCTTCCTCTGGCTGAGAGCTCCAGAACTGAACACAGGACTCCAGGTGAGGAGTACTTTCCTTCTCCTACTCAAAACGCTGCTGGCTATATGATCATATAGCATATTAGATATGATCACCCCTAACTTCAGCATTATCCCAGGACTAAAGAAAAACTAAACAAAACAAACAAATAAAAAACCACAACAATCAGGAGGTACATTTCATAGCTCTCTTGAAATTTACCAGCACAGAGTATTTTCTTCTGATCTACTAGAACCAGGTAACTGAGACTTGTGAAAGACTAAAAAAAGACTTCTTGCTATTTCTTTTATTTTCCTCTTGGAAAAAAATCTTGTTCATCTCGACTATGGAATTTATATCTACTTATAAAACAAACAGATGATAAGTTATTAAAAATACCACTAAGGATATCAACCAATCGCCTTAAAATTCTTTGTGTGACCTTGTTCACGGTGTCCTACAAAGCAGCAGCAGCAGACTTGTGTAATCTTTTCCCATTTTCAGCACCAAACTTCACCTGCTACTGAAGTGAACCCTTCCACAGTGCCAATACAGAAATAAAGTCAATTATTGAAGCTAAATTAGGATAAATTCTTATCGGTTCAGGCCAGATGAGATACCCTGGCTACAGCTCACTAGATTCTATAATTCTGCTTCTCCCTGGGTAGCCTTCTGAGGAGATTAAGCAGTACTGCACGACCACCATTTGGGAGACCAGTTCCACAATAAACTTGTCAGACTTCAGTCAGACTCACACCTTTCTTCCCGAGGGGCACCAATCTTTTATCCGGCAGAACTAACTCCTTGGCTGCATGGAAACCATGCAGGCCAATCGGCCCTCACCGGTGTCTGTAAAAGCCACAATCTGCAGATCATGCCTCTAGAGTTGTACAAAAATAGAAGCAAAGATGCAAATGCAGACAACAAATTAAGATGAAACACAGGCAACTCTGAAGCTTTATGAAAACAAGCTTAATTCTTACTGTTTCTTCAGAGATCACTAGCACAGGTTAGAAATGGAGCGCTCCTCCCAACTGAACTGGCTTCCCAGAGCTCACACTTCCTTAAAAATTAAAGGCATAATAAGTAACTATTCGATAACCGCCCGTGACTCAGAGCACTGAACAGGCATTTTAAAGAGCTGTCAGGACGCCTCCCCCAGCCGCGCTGCAGCACCCGCACCTTCCCCGGGACCCTCGCTCCCACCCGCGGGGTTTTGTTGATTCGGGACCCCCGCGGGCGGCGGGGAGGGGCGGTACCGACCCATCCCAGGGCAGGCTCGCAGTCCCGGGCAGACAACAGTCGGGGTTGTTCAGCCTGGGGAAGAGAAAGCTCAGAGATCTTATAGCGACCTTCCAGTACCTGAAAGGGGCTACAAGCAAGCTGGGAAGGGGCTGTTTACAAAGGCTTGGAGTGACAGGACTAGGGGCAACGGGTATTAACTGGAGAAGGGCGGATTTAGATTAGACGTAAGGAGGAATTTCTTCACCATGAGAGCAGTGAGGCGCCGGCACAGGTTGCCCAGGGAAGCCGTGGCTGCCCCATCCCTGGAGGCGTTCAAGGCCAGGCTGGATGGGGCCTTGGGTAACCTGGTCTAGTGGGATGTCCCTGTCCACGACAGGGGGGGTGGAACTGGATGATCGTTAAGGACCCTTCAGACCCAAACTATTCCAACGATTCCGTGAGCCCCGTGGCCGGCCGGCGCCGCCCCTCCCGGTCGAGCCCCCCGAGCTGCCGCGCCCCGCTGGGCACGAGGGGGTCGAACCCCCGCCCCGCCGCCTCCCTTTGTCACAGGTGAGGGGCGCTGGCACCGAGCGGCGCCGCACGACCTCCCCCCGCTCCCTCCCGGGGACGGAGGCCGCCGCCCGGGGGCCGCGCGGAGGGGCAATCCCTGGCCCCGGCCCCGCTCCCGGCCGCCGCTCACCTGCCCGGCCGCTCCCCGCTCCGCCGCCGGCGCCGCCGCGGGACCCCGCCCCGCCCGCGCGTCACGTGACGGGGGCGGGGCGCTCCCCGCTTCCCGCCGCGCCGGGCCCGCCCCGCGCCCCGCCCGCTGCGGGAGGGCCGGGGGCGGTGGGAGTGGGGAGGGGGCTGGGCCCTGAGGGAGGCGTAAGCTGCGACCCTTTCGCGCCGCAGGGAGCGGTCGGCGTGTTTAATCACGGAATTACTAGGTTGGAAAAGACCTCTTGGATCGTCGAGTCCAACCATTCCCGTCAGCCACTAAACCGTGTCCCTGAGCACCTCATCTACCTGCACCTTAAACACCTCCAGGGAAGGTGACTCTACCATCTCCCTGGGCAGCCTCTGCCAGTGCCCGATGACCCTTTCTGTGAAATTTTTTTTCCTGATGTCCAGCCTAAACCTCCCCTGGTGCAGCTTGAGGCCATTTCCTCTCGTCCTGTCCCCTGTCACTTGGGAGAAGAGGCCAGCTCCCTCCTCTACGACCTCCTTTCAGGTAGTTGTAGAGAGCAATATGGTCTCCCCTCAGCCTCCTCAAGGCTAAACAACCCCAGCTCCCTCAGCCACAACTCTCTTCTCATAAGACTTGTTCAGCTCCTTCACCGTCTTCATTGCTCTTCTCTGGACACATCCCAGAAATATTAATAGCTGATAGCTGGTTTCTGGTAGCAGAAATATTAATTGCTGATAAATGAATGAGCCATAGGTTTTAATCAATCTGACCTAAAAGAAAGACTAAGAAATGGTCCGGTTCAGTTATTCCCAGTTGCTGTGCTTAGTGTCTCCTGCTGTAGTATTAAGTGCAAACACAACACGTGGTTTGTTTGGCCTTCGCAGCATTTTCAAATTCTAAGTAATCTTATCTTTCTCTTTAAAAACTGGTCTCTGGTCCTTGTGGCGGCGAAGATAACCTTGAAAGCGTGAACTGACTGTAACTGATACAGTGGGATCCGAATGAATCTGCAAACTTCCTGAAACAATGGCACAAAGATCTGTAAACTCACAGCCTGCGCTGTATTAATCTAATCAAGGCTAATGTTGGCCTTAGCTTTTTCTTTGATTAATTTAATGCAGGGAAGAAGGAAGGAGACAGTAGAATCCTCAAAAGGTGGGAAGAAGTTTGCTGAAGGAAAAGAAACATGGTGGGAAGAAGCCTGAGGAGTACAAGCATGTGAAAGAGAGGAACAGAGACTCTTTTTGAGGAAAATATAAAAATAGCATCAATAGGTATAACTGAACATGCAGACATGCTTTCATATTGAATGCTTTTTCCAATATTGATGCTCCATATCAGGTGGTATGTGACAACACGCAAGACAAGTAGCAAATACTGTGAAGATCTTGAAGCTTGGCTTCTGTGTATCTCAGCCTGAGTGCTTGTGAAAATGTACCCATGACACTAAAGATAATTTGACTTTGGGCTGTCTGTCCACAGAACACCATTATTAAAATTCCATCAGTGTCGTTACTGCTGATGCCAGTGTCACATCTACTCATTCAACAGTTATTTAGAGAGTCTGGAAAAACAGACTAGAGATCAGTATTTATATTACAGGGAAAAAAAGGTCTAGCATATAGATGTCCATTATTTATCATTAAAAGGCAAAAAAAAGCATATAAAAGGATGGTGATTTTGTACTCATTCTTTTGTAAATTATACATGTGAAAAAAGATAGGGTAATTCAGGCTATGGTGTTCAGCTGGATGTTTTTATCTGGTAGGATTCTATAGGTATACTCAGTTTTGAGGTAGAAAATAATATACTTAGAACGCTTGGGTATTTCTGAGCAAGCTGACTGCTTTTGCCTAGTGTCATGCCTGAGGTAGACATAAAAGCATCTAAAAAATCAGTCGTAATAACCACACTGTAATTGTCCTTCCTTGCTGCCAAGGCTTCACTGTAGTGCTGCAGGATACGGCATTAGTGATTCAGCTGAGGCACTCTTCCCTCTGAGTCAGTGTTGAACCAATGGTCCCACATAATATCAACATGCATAACAGAGCTGAAGGTGCCAGAAGATATGTAATTTTGAATCCCTGACGAAGTGCAGTCATGAGAGATTCCACATTACAAATAAACTGTCCAACCCAAGTTCCAGGTTTAGTATCTCTTGTATATTCTGTCCTTGAAGGGTTTCTCTGTTATTTCACTGGAACAGAAACAGCTAAAGTGTGCAACTTTTACTCACTGTGACTTGTTTTTCCCAGAGCTGTAGGGTGGCTGCCGTACTGGCCTCTCAGATGGGATTGTATGTATATGTTAGGTGAAAAGATCCAGTACACATCACGACCTCACCCATCACAGACTGAAACAACTGCCAACTACAATCGCTTTAGGTAACTTTTGCGAGCTGTGGTAGAAACTACAGTTAGAAACTACTCTCCTGATTCTATTGTGTTCTGAATATTTCATATGATAACTCACACACAGAGACATCAATCTCTGCCTTTTGTAACTGATTACTTATGGAAAGTCAGTGTTTGAACTGTGTATGTCTGTCCTGTTATGTCCAACCTTCAAAATGTTTGTCCAAATTTAACTATGTTTGCAAAAAGGGAATTGTCTCAAAGGTAGTTGAGCTCCCGCAAGTTTTGTGAAAGCAGACAGCCGAATGGAGGTGCCGGAGAAGCCATATAAGAAAGTGACATTATAAATGCCGCAGTTTAGGAGAAAAAGTTGACTCGATACTTACAACCTGTCACAGGACACAAACCCATAGAAAGCAAGTTTCATAGTTCTGAAAATCAAGTCTTGGAACAATCCATTTTTGGTATTTGATTTAGACATGGAAAGAATGCTTTCTCTCCTTGGATTCAAAGTTCTGAAATACCGGGGTCCTGTGTACAAAATCTGAGCCTATTAAATTTGAAGTGCAAAATCCCATTTCCCTTTTTGCTTATGTTTTCTTCCAAGTTCTTCATTACAAATTTGTACCAGTTCAGTTGCCCATTATTTTATGCTTCAGTCACAGTAATTCTAGATGCATATCATGTTTTATTTAATTTGAAAAGCATATCTGAGATTGGGCATTGCTATCCTGTTACTCATCAAGCCAGGACGATGTTAGGTAACTAGCGGAAATGTGCTGCCTGAAACACTATCGGTATTAAATCCAGACTGTTTATTCATTGTTTGCCACCCCTACTCCTTACAAAACTAACTAATCTCATTATGAACTATGTTGTTTCTTTCTTTTGGAAATGACCAAGAAGGCAAATACAAAAGGCTTTCTCACATCTAGCAGGCAGATACTGCAAATATCCACCTCGCTAATTTTACAGTTTCCTTGGCTTTTCACTCCTTTTTTTCAGAGGCTTTTTCTTTGTGTTTGGTCTTATAGCCTCAGTAGTGATATGCACTAGAGAAACCAGTCTGAATTGAAGCAAAGAAATGCACTCAATTAAGCAAATAGTTCTGATGTAAATAGAAAATATTTTTATTTTACTTCAAATACTACTTGCATTATGAAATGATTCAACTTGCCTGATATAAAGCACATTACCTGGGGCATCTCCTGTCTACTCTGCTCCTACTCTCATTTTTTTGACAGCTTCTAGCCTCTCACCTCTATCTGAAAATACTTTTACCACCTACACATACACGTACAATCAATTCCTTCTTTCTGTTCTTTCTCGCTACCACAAAAGCACCTTTTGACAAAGTGCAGATGCTGTGGGCTTTTTTGCATCAATTTGTTAATTTACTCCCCATCTCCTGACTCAGCTAACAGATGAGCCATTTTATTTATATAACTGTGCATTATAATGAAAATCAGTTGAAAAGGGAACAAGGAAAGTAAAGAATATAGAAAAAGCAACCCAGATTTCTCAGAAGTTCGGTGAAGAACTTCTTTCACCATTACGCTACAAAAGAATGTTCTCTGCCTGAAGGAGGGGCTTTTATCCACAGTTCAGAGAAGATAATTTGTTTTACTGTGCAAAATCAGAGAGGAATTTGTAAGATTTTTCCATCTTGCCAGCAGATTATTTTTGTAAATCGTATTAGCCAGGACAGACTGTGGTCAATGCATGCTCTTTTACTTTGCTCTGTTCATTTGCCACATGGTCATTGTGTTGTTCAGTGTACATGTCTTTGAGATCATCCAATAGAAACTGTGACAAAAATCAAAATGTGCCTGTTGTTTGTATTAACAGTCTCAGTTTACAAGTGAAGAACATTTTTTACAATTACCTGATTGTCAGCATTGCTAAAGCACAGAGTGAGATTTGTTTTGGTCAAACTAGTCCTTTAATCCTGCTCCTGCCAAGACCAGGCTCACCACTTGCCTATGAGGTTAAACTGTTTATCGCTTTTCTCTTCTTGAGCACAGGATTTAAAATCATATCACTTCTATGTTGAGCATAAAAATATACCTCTGACTCACAGCACAAAATTAAAAGTGGAGAAAGGTATTGGATCATTTCCTGACAGAATTTCTAGGGTGAAGGACGACATTTCTTTGTGTTACCTTGACTTAAGGCCTTTGCCTAGAGTAAATCTTAGTCAGCTCTACACAGTTAGTCATGTCTTGATCTAGCTGTGGTTTGAGCTAACAAACAAAACATACTAAAGGCACAATTAATTCTTTAAATTCCATTTCCCGGGGTAAACCTGTAACAAAAGGTGTTGATATTCAAAAAGCACACTGTAAATGTCTATTTATACCATGGAGAATTAAGGAGAGTCCTGAAGCAGTGTCTTTAATTTCTAAGTAGTTTATTTTTTGTGTAATGAATAGGGAAGAATTGTATCTATGAACCACTGATAAGCAGAATCAAAGTAAACAGAAATATATGACAGAGCTGTGCAAAAAGAATGAAATAAAGCCTTGTGTTAAATGTTTTATTTGTTTTGAAGTTCATTTTATTATAATGTGCAAAATTCAGGCTTAGAAAGGATGCATGAAGGAATTTCTGGTTTTGCAAATAACAAATTCAAAATTCAGGCAAGGTCCTGGTGTGGCTCAGCAAGAAACGTGCTCCCTTCTGGACCATCTGGAACTGGAAGCTCAAACTCACACTGCTCCTTGCTGATCCTGTGCAACCCCAAAGGCTTTTCAGGGTCCAATAAAGCTCCCTGTGGATGGTCAAAGTGAAATTATATGAGACTGGGCAGTTTATATTGAATGCTGTTTCTGAGAACCAGCAGAAATTAATATACTGTGTGGGATCTCAGATTAACAGGCATAGCTCAAATTCAGAGGATATGTTCATCCTGCTCAAGTTTTTTGTGTGTCTACTAGTGTGTATCTACATAAAAGGTAGATGTCAAAGTTCTGTCAGGAATCAGTGGAGTTGTATTTGTTACAGTCAAAGGACTGGAGAATAACTCATCTCATCTTAAAGCAGCTGCCCATATGTGATCAGAACAATTGCGCTGTAGAGTCTGTTCATGTAGTTAAACAGTGGGAATCATTGCTATGGGAATTGGTGCTTGCCAAAAGCTTTTATGTTCAAAACAAATTTGACAAATTCATCAGAAAAAGTTAAGTTACTTAGAATTTTAATTTTCAGCTGCCTGAAGTGAATTGAATCCTATCTGTCCTCAGAAAAATAGACACGTGTTTTATTTCAGTTTTTCTCTAAAATCTTTCATTCTGTAAGCATCTTGTTTTCTCTTAAAAATGTTTCTGGGTCACCACAGTGCTGGTCTTGAAGAAAACAGAGCCAGAGAGCAACCCTTATTGAAAAGGTTTGCACTCTGGACCATAGTGATTCAGAAAAATATTTCATCTGGTAACACTGATATCAGACTAAGTGAACACTCTTGCAAATCTCAGCCTAGGGCTATGGCTGGGCTGGTAAAGTAACAGGGCTATCCACCATGTTAAAATGTTAGAACGCTCCTTGGCAGGGGTTTGGCCAAATGGAATCCCTCCGTGTTCAAGCAGTTTGAGAGTTAGCATGGACCAGAGACTGTTCCTGTTAGGCACTTTGGATGCAGCCACTCTGGCTTTGAGGATGAAAGAGTTTAGCTGATAGATGCCTCCAGTTCCCCAGGGCCACAGGACAGCATTCTCCCCTTTTATTTGCTAGTACAGGCACCACTTTATTGTGTGGGGCTGTCTGTGTGCTTGGACATGCTGCTGCAGCGTGAAATACTGTGTATGCTGGGTGGGTCTCCTGTTTAAGCTGTGAGCTGGAAATTAAGAGAAGCTTTCTACCCATAATAGAAATAAGAACTAAAATAGCCAGTGGCAGTAAGAGTTAAAAAAAAGCCTTTTCTTATCACTTAGCATGGAAGAGACAGTTTGAAATCTATGAACAGTGCACTCCATCTTCTGCAAGGTCCCTAACCATTTCCATACTCTTACACTGAGTTGAACATCACAAAGGTGAAGAGGGATTTCAATTCCTTTGTGCAAATATGTCAGGGAAAGCACCAACAGGTTTTCTCTATAAGCAAAATGGATGCAAATTAACTTTCTTTTTTTAAATAAAAAGATCCTTGCCGTCACATATGTTGAGATTTTGAAAGTCTTCAGAGAGCACTAAAATCAGGAAAACTTCTTAACTCATTTCAAGATACTGTTAGATACACTTAGAGAAAATATATGACTAGGTTAAAATGTCTAAGGAAGAAAGGCACGAAGGTCCCCAAATTCTCGTTGTCTGTGCCTATATCAGTGAGTTAAACAAGCCTGAGTATCTCTCAGACAGTGGGCCAACCAGCTCAGAATGGCCTGCAGCAGCAGAAGTCTTTCTTTTCAAAATCTGGTGCTCACACCTAAACTATCTATTGGGAAAGATCTCATTTCAGAACATGTATAGGAGACAGTAAGTGAGCTTCTGACTAAAACCATGGGAAGGACTTTGGTAACTATTTCACAGCATAGATGATCAAGTTCCAGTGCCTGTGAACATGTTTAATTTACTATTACAGATGCCGCCTTTTACTCTTCATTCTCCAGTTCCTTTGTTCCATTATAGCTCCTGCACCAATTCTTGTCTATTTAATTCTGCTTCATAAAAGAGAAAACAAGCCTTCTGTGCCAACAGCTACCACAGAAGGAGTTGGGTAGAAGGTTATGACACTTCCATGACACACTGTGTTTCTTTCTTTCAGTTCTGTGTTTTCCTTTGGACAAAAAAAAAGTTATTTCGAGTCCCTGAGTGGGCTGGTATGGAGGAAACTATGTGCTGGCTCCCAGCTCTTAGTAATTTCAGCATATTCATAGCCATTCCCAATAAGTCACTGGAGTTCAGGGGCTAAATCCATTCTGTCTCTCCTTTTCCAAATAAGAGATATTTTCAGGAATACACGTTCTCATTTTAACTTGTGTTTGCCTTCCTGCAAGTTTCTCTGCTCGTATTGCTTACTCTTTCTATTTACCCAATTGTTTTCCATCGTGGTGGTGGGGGGGGCAAGTTAAAAAAAAACCTTACGAAGTGTTTTACTGCCCTAAGGCTGGGGTAGCAATAAAGCTGTAGGTGAAGAAGTCAATGCTGTCTGTTAGTTGTCTCAGAGCTTCTACTGAGATATTAGTCATTCACGTTTCTCACTAGAGAGCAAACCATGGAGAAACCCATAAAAAGGGACTGGTGGGATCTTTGTTATTTGTATGTGGTTTTTAAATAGTAAAACTGTTTTGTCCTTAGAAAGAATGGAAAATTGTAATTTTTTCACTGGAAATTGTTTACTTACCAAGCTGTTGTGAATGATCCCGTGGAACATTTTGGGTAGATCATAGGTTAACTTTTTTCATTGCTGTGTAATAATGAAAGGGGAAAAGGAAGACTGTGTTGGCTGTGAAACTACCGTTTCACCTCTTCACTGTCCCTGTTGTCTAAAGTCTATTCCCCCAGGCTCAGCCATTCACTGTGCTGGCACTCCCTAAAGCATCTGTGAAAACTTCTTGCTGTCATTAGACCAAACTCCAAACTCCCTTTATTTTCATTGATTAATCTAACCACAGACTTCATTTGAAAAGTCTTTATTTAATAAATGCTAAAGCTTTTAGTGGAAGTGTTGATGGCATATGTAAATGTTTCTGGAAGATGGACAGGTTTATATCTCTTTTCAAGCTCTTGAAATAAAAACTTGTCCAATAGATGGACATTTTAGTCAGTTTTAATTAGCTCAGTCCCCAGTTAGGAAGTCTGGAAGCCTTGTGCGTACTAGGTCACGACTTTAGCAGTATGTAATACGTAAGATTCATCCACTGTTTTGCATAAGTGAGGTCATGATCTCTTCCTGCAGAGTGGGAAGAAAATGATGCAGCACCTGTCTTCCCCAGCGACAGAGTGATGCTGTGTAGGATGCTGGTTTCGGTCAAGATGAAACTATGTCCTGGAAGGGAGGTGCCCCAGAGCTGTTGCAAACAGCTGAGCCAAGATAAAAGCTGTTAGTGCCAAAGCAAGTTCACAAGGAAATAATAGCAGAGCTGCAAGTATCTATTATGCTACTGATAAAAGAATACCTAGAAGGAGCTTCCGATTACAAAATAATAGCTGTATCTTAGGGATGAATAAACTCCAAAGTCAAGTGAGAGTTGTTAGCTGGCTCAGAGTTTTGTTATCATTATGTTTGCAGTTAATGAAATAGGAGGGAGAGTTCTCAGGCTTCCTGCAGAGACAAAAAAAAAAAAAAAAAAAAAAAAAAAGAGCAAGGGGTGAGTGGGGGGACGGGGAGCAAACAAAACTAAAACCAGACCCCAGCTTGGGTCAAAACGAATCTAAATGTGAGAGGTTTTATAGCAGAACAAAGACTTTGTAGTTCAGTTCAAATGAAGCAGAAACTGGATTTAAAATCATGTTTACCGTTTCTTCCAGATTAGCATCCTAACCATGAGGCAGTCACTCTAAAGTGGGCCACCTCCAGTCCCTCTGGCTGGCACAGCGTTGGTGTGTGTAAAATATATGAGCAGTCATTTCAACAAAGGATGTGAATGTTTCTCAGCCCAGAGCACTCTTCGAGGATGGAAGATAGCTGAAGCTCAGTCCCTCTGCCAGTGAAGATTTAATAATTAATGCTAAGTGGAACAGCAGCATCAGGATTGCAAGCACCCCAGAATATTTAATGGCGCAGCAGTTAGCCATGACAAACTAAAGAAGAGGTGGTTGGAGGGGGCTTAAATCCCCTCAGACAGACACTGAATCTGCATCTTTCATGCTGAGAATGAATGTTCAAAGAGTGGCGGCCCCCTCCCCCAGCTCCATGATGGGAATATGGTGACAATGCTTTTCCCTTTGCTCTCCTTAGGCAACATTGTTCAAATGAATTCAGATCAAATCTATGGATTTTTTTTTTTTAATGAATGAGACTGTATTTGTTGCAATTCTGATGTTCACCGGGAAATATATAATCCATTCCTACTCTTGTTTAATAGAGATTGTTTAGTGTGTTAGTAAACACAAGTTGTCTTTATGAGAGATATCGTATCTATAGGCATCTTGTCTCTTGGTCAGAAAATAAAGCACGAGACAGTTGTTACTGAGTAGGTCTCTCAAACAGCAGTTTTCTGTGTCATCTGGCACAGAATGATACACCAGTGCTCAACTCCCTGCATCAGCTTCGTCATAACAGAACAGTAAAATAAATGCAGAGCCAGTAATCTGCTCCATGTACTTCATGCATGCCATGAACTGAGTGTCTCATTAGGTGCTGAACATGCAGTAATTCAAAGATAAGTACAAAACAGGTTGTTACAGTGGAGGCTGAGAAGCTGTTACGGCAGCAGAAGTTACAACAGGTCTGCTGGTACAGTGGTGGGTAAATAATAAACAGTTAATATTTTTTAACAGATATAGTTCTTCAACTATTGCTCTTGCAATTATGTCATTGTTAGGCTCTCAATCACATCCCCACCCAAAACAATTATCTCCCTGAGTCTTTTTAGTTTGCTTCTTGAAAGCAGATGAGACATAAAAATGGAAAAAAATTCTTTTTCTTATAAGAATTGCTCAGTATCTTTCTGCATGTTTTCTGAGTGGCCATTACCCATTCTTCCCACTTTATTATGCTCTTTTTTAAGAGATTAAAAAAATATCTGTGAAAGAGAGCAGTAAAAGGAAACACTAGAAGAAAAATTATAACATTGTAGCAAGGAGAAAGCAGATCCAAAAAAAAAAAAAAAAAAAAAAGAAGAAGAAAAAGAAAGAAAAAAGAAGGGAACATTCAGTGATTTTTAAATGTTACAAAGTAGAAACTGAGGAAGGTTTTCACACAAATCAGAACATGGAACTTGCTGCCAAAGTCTTTTGCTGAGGCCAAGAGTAGCCTGAGAAAACAAAAGGACCTTTACGCAGGTAGCCATGGAAGAGTAGCAGTTACAAACACTCAGGTTTTACAGCATAGACCAGCCTTTTGTGCCTCCCCTCCCCACACTGCTGTGAATAGGAAACCAGGGCACGTTGTCTTATTTACTATTCCTCAAGAAAAGCTTGCTTTTTTCAGCTTTCAGAGACCGGGTGCAGGCACAGACAGACCTGTATTTGTGTTGCTTTTTGTAATGCCAAAAAGAATTTTGAGGTGTTTAATCTTGACAAGTATAGGGTGTACATTTATCACTTAAAATCGTCACTTCTGGCCACAAACATGCTCGGTTCCCAAGGAAACATCCTTTATAGTTTCCAGGTTAGACAACCTGTGCTGTTCTCTCCTGTTCCCTTGTTTATTCTAGAGATGCACAGGAAACTTACACAGATTTCCCTTTCTTATGGCAAAAGCCATCCTCACATACATTCAATGGTTTGTAAAGTGAATGGGGTGATTACTGGAGAATCATGAGACAGGAATTGCTCCAGAGTATTTTCAGGAGCTATAAAATAGACATTGACAAGATAGTACCAGGATTTTGACCCAGTCTGTCTAAAGGTGCATCCTCTGCGGTCACCACTTCTTTGCCTACAGTATCAGAGACAACAATCATTTTCAGGTCATACTCCTCAGTCATGCTTTGGTATCCCACGTGCGACCAGCATCACCTGATAGGTGATGGTAGCTGGGTCAGCTTTGAGCCCAAAGGCCAAAATGGGTGAACAAACACACATTTTCACCATTAGAAAACTTAAAAAGAAACAAAGGAAATATGTGACCTGTCTCTCTTCTTTATTTAAAATCGCCTCATGAGCAATTATAGATGAATTATGCACTCTTCCTCTCTCCTGTGTATGCACTTTCTAGCTGGCTAAATTTTAGTAATCTATTATTCATTGGCTCGCTCTCTCTTCCCAGCTTTTCCCTACTCTCCCCCAGCACCGGGACTTGTCAGGGCTGCTGGGGAAGCTCCTGCCCCACTGGTGCCACCGAGGCCTCCGCTCTTCCTCCTCACCCATTATGGGTTATTGCCATCTGCTGGAAAACTGGGAGGGGTTGCCAAACAAACTCATTCTCATTCCCGGAAGAAAAGTCAGACCCCTTAAATCTGGCAGCTGCACAGGGAGCTGTGGCACTGGCGGGAAAAGTGGCTCTGGGTAAGGAATCCTGTGGGTCTCTTCCAACCTGGTGATTTTGGGATTCTATGATCATGCAGAGCTAGGCTGTCACACTGACAGCAGGCTTTCTTCTAAATACATATCTTGTCAGGCCATTTAATGAGATACACAAGAACACTCTTCCCCTCCTCAAGAGTTAATTAATCCCAAACACAATTTAGAAGACTTGCATTTAAAATTCCTCCAAGCAAGCAGAGATTTTGGGAACAGTAAGATAATCAACATCATAAAAAAACCAAAACCCCGCTCTAGAAGCAGGGGTGCATCGGATTTCAGGAGTTCTTGAGCCTTTTTGATGAACCACCTAATGCTCCTGCTGGGCCAAGTGCCAGGGGAAATCTACTGTACTTGGTAGGATCCCAGGCAGATGACTATCAATATGCACTTTAAAAAGAAACTTTTATGCTTTTGTATCATGTGTCGTTATGTTGAAGCTCAGCTGCTATCACAGCCAAAAGAAAATTAATTAATCTCTTAATGGGAGATGCAATGACAGCTCCAATTTTCTGTGCTACCTTTTATTCTTGACTGTACATTGCAGTCATTAATATCCCCCAGATAGGTGCTTTTATAGAAGTATACAGATTACTTTTTATAGTTCTAACTCTTCCTTTACTTCTTTACTTACAACTTCAAATAACTTTTTAATTGCCTTGTCAAATAGCGAGAGTCTAAGTAAGGTACTTATGGGGGTAATAATTTTGACCAAGGGAAACGTACACACAATGTACTGCACAATGTACAGGGAGAAAAATCATATTTATTTGACAGCCTTATGGTGTTGTTTAATACACAAATATTTAGTTCATATTACAGATAAAACTGTAAAATATTTGCAAATAATAGCTTAATAGATGATGGATCTAAGAATCCAAGAACTTCCTCTGGAATAATCTTTAATTAAAATCGTATATTTAAGCATCCTCATTTTGGTATTTTGAATATTTTGCTTGGTGTAAGAACTGGGAAGTTTAGCAACATTACGAGACCACAGCCAGTGTTCAGATTAGCTTTCTATGCTGAGGAAAGCTGTCAGTCATTTTTCTCCAGACAAATTGTAGTCTGACAAAATGGTGTGCTGATGACTCCCTATTTTCTATAAATTCTGCAATGTTTCATTCTATGATTGCACAGCAAAAGAATGACAAATGACCTTGTTAAAATTAATGCTCCCCAAACAAAATAAACCTTTGATTTGCTCAAGGTCTTCTCCTATTATCTGGCACTTACATATGAAGGCTGGCTTGTCAGATGCAGAACTCTGCAATACCAGGGCTATGCGCGGGCAGATTTTTCCCTCTCTCCCTGCCCACAGGCCCACATGGTGCCTTTCATGTCACTGCTTATCTCATAAGGAAGTGGTTCTGTCTTCCCACACGATACTCAGGTCTGGTGGGGGTGGCAGGTGTCCTTCAAGACTTTTCCCAAACCTTAGGGGAGATCCTAGCAGGAACTTGCCCAGATGTCAGTGCAGGGGATCCTCAAGACCATCGCTCCTTGATGCTGACACCCAGGAGAGGCTCAGAGAAAGACATGGCCAGGGGGTGCTGGGGACCAGCAGAAGAGGCTCAGCTGGGACTGGTCTCCCTGCAGGGAAGGAGAAAGAGCAGATGGAGCTGGTGGTTACCTCCCATCAGGGGTTTCTGTACCTCTAACCCAGGAAACCACAGAAGTTTCCATTCACTCCTCCTTACACAAGCCTTAGAAGCACAAGGCTTCTGTAGGACAGGGGTTTAAAACAGTGAAGACCTTTTGCTTACAGGTTTCCATTTCAAAACCTGTAAGGTTTTATATAACAGTACAGAGATTTTTCTGTCAGGTCTAATCCAGGCCAATGCCACACATAATCTCTGAATTATACTATGCAGTAGAATCAGTTTCTTGAATCCCTAATCATATCTTTGCTTGCAAGAAGTTTTGCCTCATTTCTGTCACTTCTACATGGTCTCCACCTGCCAAAAGGATCCTTAGAGCTGCTAATAGTAATTACGTATAGATCTCAGTAGTTTCTTAGAAAGAAATTGCAAATTCTTGCCCAAAGGTAATTCACTCATCCCCAAACTGTTCATAAATTTTACCCAAACAGTTATTTCTCGAAAACAAACAAGCAAACAAAAAAAAGCCCCCACATCCACCCCCATCATTAATTGCTAGTAACAGTTCTCCCTGCGATGGAGAGGGGTGCTGCAAGATGTTCTTAGTCCTGCTCTTGCTGAGAGTCTTCTAGCTTGTGCCATTGCAGAACAGTCACTTATATGCACTGAAGATTCATCTCAACTCCAAATGAAACCTCACCCATTATGGAGCATTTAGGCAGCCACCAGTTATTCCCCAGCTATTCATGAGAGCAATCCCCAAACAAGAGATGATTTATTGGTAAAATGGACACAGGCAACTTTTGGGTCAGCTTGACATCCTGGCAGAGCCTTGTCAGTCACCCAGAACAGTGGAGGCACAGCTGCTTTCTGAGGGCGGATTTGTCAGATTGGGTCTGGCTGGCATCATCCTTTCCAGCTTGTCTCTCCGACACTCTCTCATTACAAAGACTTTTATTCACATGATTTCCTGGAAACCTGCTGTGGGCGAGAAGAGCTGGAGGAACAACTGTCTCTCACAATGCATTCAGCCCCCAAATATGTGGCTGTTCTCAACCTCTCTGGTCCAGTCCACCCCAGGGAGGTCTCCACTGACCTTAAATGACAGATATGGGTCTTAATTTTCCTTCTTTTCTCATCTTTTCCACTTGCTGTGTGAGGTACTATTGGTAGAGGACAACTTTGGGTGTGTAGGAACAGATCTGTGTGTGAAAGCTTTCCTTCCTTTTTTTTTTTTTTTTATGAATGTATGGAAATCAAACGTTTTGCCTCAGGTCAGATAGGATGGTTTACATAGACAAAGCTTTTTAACCTAAAAAACAACCCCTGCAAATTTTATATACTACTCAGTATGATCTTTGTTTCTTTCATTCTTTTATTAACATATTGGTTCAGCTGCTGAGCAGAAAAAGGTCAGTAATTTTCTCAAATTAGTTCATAAAGCTGGAATGGGGCTGCCTCCCTGTTCAGAATAGCACTGGCTCTTTTAGGTATTCATTTAGTGACCTTTGGGAAGTCTGCAGTGAAAATAAGATTTGGTTCTTCTGGAGTCTTGTATGACTTCCACAAAACGAAAGTGGAAGTGGGTCAGATCCTACCACTGTAGTATCTCATAAAAACTACTTGATAACCCTACATCAGGATCCAGAGATTTAATAACAATTACTGTGCAAAAAAGATTCAGCATTAAATTAGTCTCACATTATTCAGAGTAAGAACAGTAAATATTGTAAGAAGAACATTAAGGACGGAAGGTTAAATAAGTTTATCCAGCAGTACCAGCTTGAGGTCCTCTCTCTGATAAGCACACAGCACTGCACAGTCTGCACTGAACTCACTCTTTTATTTAAATGCCTTAGTGTATTAAAAGAGGTAAGATTTTGGACTTTAGCTTCAGTGCAGACACCACATTTTTGTCCCCTCCTTATTTAGCAGGCAGCTAGGCCAGGCTTTTGTGCATTCAGAGGAGATTCTGAAAATGACCTGACATTCACCATTACTGAGAAAACTCAAACACCAGGAAATCCCAGACTGACTTCACAAACCAAAGGTGTCTGGTAGTGCCCCTGTGATGCCAGAAACTTTGACAGGAGCAGAGGACAAATGCGTTGGCATTGGCCAGATGGTGCTGTCCTTTAGGATGTCATTTTTCAATGGCAGAATTTATTGGTACATGGTTCAAGAGCTTACTCATTGCAACAGTGCCGCAGATTCAGGACAAGTATTTCATATGTGCAGTAATGAAGATCAGATACCCACAGACAAACCGCATGATCGAGTGGTTTCAGTGGACAGCATCGCTGAGCCATGGGTGCCAAGGCAGGCAACGTCAGTTTTATTCTCACATTTCTGAAGTTTGGGGTCTGTTCTTAGGGCTGGTTGGTGGCAAGTAAGGGCTGTTGGCATTTGTAAACCTAGTGTGTTTAGCTCAGAGAGCAAGTAAACGTTATTCTGTGAAGCTCTCAGGCTTTGAGTTTCTCCAGCACAGCAGAGCACAGGACCTGTGGGTGTCATCATGTTCTATTTGTTAGGCTGGTGAGGAGGTCTTTCCTCATGAGTGCAGCCAGAGAGAGCCATTCACCGCCAGCCTGTGCAGTACTCACATAGTTGGGTGGTGACTGTGGTGGAGGGAAGTGCTGCTCAGGCCCTGGTGTCACTGCCCCCACGTTCTTCCAGGGATTGGTAGGTTGGAGCCCTGGGTGCCCTGTTTCATGTCCACTCCTTCCTCTCCTTGGAAGGGAAGAAGCTTGTGAGAGAGGGAGGTGGCTCTTGAAGGTTGCATAGGAGGACATTTCAAGTGAGGAAAGCTGAACAGGAGGACCTTCGGTATATACTGACCTGTTTTTGAAGGAAGAGAGCTGGTTGTCCTCCGGGTGCAGGGTTACTTTATCACCTAGAGACACGCTCCAGGAGAGAACTGCAACCTCTCTGGAGATCAGATTGCAAGAGAGTTACTGTGACATGCACACAGCCTTTCTGCCTGATGCTGCACAATGGATTAATACTGCCCAGGACAGTTTGCACAGTCAATTGCCCTAAAACTCTGGAATTTCTAGTTGCCATCCAAACCCTTTAATTGCACGACTAATACTCGGGATGTGACACAGCATTAATAGTGCATTTCAGTTTGGAAGTTTCAACTAATTACTGTTGTCCTGATGAGTGTTTCTGGACTTCCTCCTGTTAGCACACACAGGATCAGTAGGAAAACATCAAAGATTTGATCTATCCAACCAGTCATTCAAGAAGTATAACTTTATAATGAATCTTAGGCAAGCAGTGCCAGCAAAAGGTGAAGAGCCAGGTGGAGGTACATACCTGTGACATGGTGTGAGAATGAAATTCATACATGCGTTCATCAAGTAGGAAGAGTGGATTTTGATGCTCTGATTTATGGTTGGACTCGATGATCCGATGGGTCTCTTCCAACCTGGTTGTTCTATGATTCTATGATTTGACAGCCTTCTCTATTTCCTAGCATCATACTCAACTTAGAAATTTATCTAGTGAAATGTGACTATGAATAATACTCCTTGGAACCACTTAGTTGCATAATTTTTAAAGAGGAACAGCGGCAGAGACTCCTTCCAGGAAGGCGTGTGGCAGCTGGCATGTACCCAGTCTGGCCAGGTGCTTTGGGGCCGGCAGCATGCTCCACTGAGTCACTGCTCCTCGCAGCACCCAGGTGCCATGGGCTCCTCCCTGCTCCTCCCACACACCATCTCCTGCCCCTCTGGAGTTACTGAACCATCTGGGAATTAAGGTCATGGTTCTCACCCAGGTGACAATCTAGACATTGTCACAACCAGTCAGGAGCACTCAAAAAGTGCCTGCAAGCAATCATCATCCCTAAGCACCTGTGTGGAGTCCTGTACATGCTTGTTTTGTGACAGGAGCAGCAATCTGTGCCAGAGCCCTGCTACCCAAGACCCAAATCTCCCGTTTAGCCTAAACATGCCCATGGCTGCCTGTGGCATCCATCAGAGTCCTGGTTCGGATTCGTGCCATGGTGGCTACTCACAGCCAACAAGGATGTGAGTCACCAGAGAAGAGGTGAGCAGGCTGGTTCCCTTCAAAACATAATGCCTTTTCTTGAGGTTTGGGAGGTGGGTTTGTATGTTTAAATTTTTTATTCTATTTTAATATTCTTCTGCCTGCAGGTGAAAGCCTACCCTCCTTTACAAGGGGAGATAGGGAGGGCTAGCTCAGCAAGCACAGCTGAATCATACGGGCAGAGGAAATACGTTCAGTAAATCTGTTTCAGAGCAGTTTAAGAGGCAGAGTAAGAGCAAGGTGCTTCAGTCAGAACACAGCCCTACCTATCACCCCATCCCTTTCATCATCATCTTGATTATTAGTATCAATTGTTTAGCACCTGATTAATAAAACATCCTACCACTGCTACTAGCATATTGTTGGACATCCAGAAAAGCATTCTGTACCCCTATGTGTAATCTTTACATAGAAAAGAAGTCTGACCTCTGTGAAGTGTTTCATAAACTAAGAGCAATAGAAAAGGCTTTTCCCCAGGAGATATTTTCCCTGTCTGAGCTTTCCCAATATTTGTTTATCTGTTTTTCATTTTTCATCATCATTCATTCATTTTTCATCATCAGTGTAAATTGTTTAGCACTAAGAAGTGCCATTATAGAAACAAACTGTATGGTCTCTAACATGTGACAATCTGGCATAATCTCAGTGACAGTACGGCATATGCATCAGCACACACATCAAATGAAAATAACCTTTTAGAGGGGAATAAATTCCATGTCACTCCCCCACAAGAATATTTCACAGTGTAGAAGAGATTCACAGCTGTTTGGAAAGTATTAGTTTCATTGCAGAGTGAGTCAATATTTAGTGACATATCTTTTTCCAAGTAAATCAGAGCACAGGGCAAGCTCTTCCACTTTGCTGATGCTCTGGGGATGGTTGTGAAGAAAGAGAGGTGGTAGTAACCAGCCTTCTACCACCATCCCTTACCCAGGTGCAGAAAGTGGTGGCAGCCACCAGTGCTACCTGAGGGCAAGGTGCATGAAGGACTGTTCCCAGCATGAGCAGCCACTGTGTTGCTGCTGCCAGCAGTGGCAGTACAGCCAGCCACAGAGTTAGGATGTCACGCTGCATTTCCAGGGTGCTCCTGTGGTTCTCAGGAAATGCTCACTGCACTCCAAGGAATGGGTAAAACATTCACAGCAGGGAGCTCGCAATGCAGGACCATTGCCAACTCAGGCTCTGCCTTGGAAGTGGCTGTAATAAATAAAATACAAGTTTTTCTGATGCTTGGCGCCATGCCCAATCTGTGCCAAGCTGGTTTATGCAGCTGATGCCCTGCTGGGGCAGGGTAGTTTTTCCCTTCCTGCCAGCTTGCCTGTGGCTGCTCTGCTCCCTGGAGCAGGAGGTTCTCCAGCTGCAGCCTCCCCAGGCATTGGCAGGGCTGCTGCTGACTTCAGGCTGCATAGGCTGAGGCTGTGTGTGCAGCGGGGAACAGCCCTCTATAACTCCACACTCGTAGTGCTAACTGAATCAGGTCATTTCATCAGAGAGCATCCACAAGGCCGTCTCTGTATCAAAGGATCAGCCCTGTCTCAAGGCATGAGAAATCCAAACATACAGATACACACATAGATTCACACACATACATGTGTATATACAGAATCACAGAATACATTTGTATTTTTTATATATATTCCTGAAAAAATGGTGCATACATAGTGTAGTGCTGTTTGTAGCCTGAGGTATTTGGTGTAGTAGACAGCAGTCAGCTTCTCTCTGATTTTAATAAGTATTTGTTAGTGCATGTGTATTAAATGAATGCTGGTTGAGTCAAATATGAATCATCATATCAGTAACATGCATAAAAGACAAACTTATCTCCTCAGTTAAATGCACCGCTCTGCTCTTCTTCTCTGTCTGGCATTTTCAGGATCAAGCCTAGAAAACAGTCCTGCTATAATCATCACTCGCGACTAGATACAAACACAGACTAGAATCGCAAGGATGATTTAGGCTGCAATAGCACCCTAAATAGCGATATTTAACGCTTTGACTTGCATTCATAACATCCCATTTACACAGGAGACACAGAGGAGGTAGGCACCTACCTGCAAGTTGAAGAGCCAGTGCAGGGAGTGCAGTGAGCACTAGGCAGCTGCTGGAAGAGCTGTCGGTGAGGGTAGAGCCCAGCCCTGCTCCCCACAGGAGTTTGAAGACCTCTTTGTAAAAATATTCTTTCTATTCTAATCTTTAAGAAAAAGAAAGGGGAGTTTTTTCAGATCTTTGAAGGTATATAGGAAGTGAGAGTAGAGAATCCTCTCTGTAAACCCATACGTGAATCATGGCTTTCTGCTTTGGTTCATTCAGGTGCTGGGTTTGGTTTTCGTCACTGCTACTTTCACCCACTGGCTTAGTGGTTAAAATAGTCAGCCAAGATGTGGGAAACCCTAGTGCAGCTCATTCTTCTGCCTTAGGGCAGTTGAAGGCTTTCACTGCTCTCTCAGGTCCACCTGCAGAAGCTCTCCCTTTTTTGTAGAGAGTCCATAAATATTTATTGGATAAAGTCAGCATGAAATTCTGGTTTAGAGGTCACCACTCATCAGCAGATATAGGAAAGTCCTTTCCCATCGTAGTTCCTACAATTATTGAATACCAGAAATTGAAATGTACCCTGCAGCACATTCCCTGTGACCAAGGCTTCCTAATCTGGCTGTAAGAAGGTCAGCACCTCCTCTCTCCCTGCCTGCAGTGGCTCAGAAGGTGACAGACATATAGGAACTTTGACGACTCTGGGTGTGGAAAAGCAGGAGCTGACAGAACTAGGTCCTTACAGGGTCAGGGCAGGATGCTGCGAGTGCACCTAAATGTTAGGTTATGATGTTGACTGAGGCTCCTCTTAGATGTGTGCAGTGATCTGTGATATGCAACGCTGTGAAGATACAACAGGAATTAAAATAAAAAGTGGTCTTATTAATCTTTTCTAAAATATCCAGGGTCTGTATGAATCCAAAGGTTCCCAGTGGATAATGAATTTTCTGTGGATGATTCTGCCCAATGATGCTGTCTGTTGCTAGTAGAAGCCTCAGGCAAATTCCTCCAGCTCTGCTCTATCAGAGGCCCTAAACTACAATAAAAGATTTGCTTAAGGTGAAAGTCTTTTCCTGGAATAGCATTTAGCAAATGTAGGGGCAGGGAAAGAAATTAAATTGAGGAAAGAATAGCTCTATACACCTTTATTCCTTTCCAACCCAGCACAACACACAATTCTCTGAAGAAGTCCCCTTGACTTTCACCCAACCACATGAGCCATTTGGGCTTTGAAGTTCTCTCCAGGCACACTGGTTTTGTCTGCTCTTATCAATGCACTTTACTCTTCCATTTCTGATCTCACCATACAAAACTGCAAACTCTTCACAGCAATGCACTTGACTGGCTGAATTCAAAGCAAAACATCACGGAGCACATTCTTGACCACATGGCACACTGGTCCTTCCCATGGATGTTATTCCCAACATCTTGCCTCCCTGAATTTCTGAGCATTAAAGCAGTTTAGGACCTGCCCTGGCAGGGATGTGCAGTTCAACCAGCAGAAGCCCATAACTGCAGAAATATTTTGCTGTGCTAGAGCCCTGGCAGCACTGTAGCTACATATTTTCTTGATGGCTATCTCCTTTCCCAGGGTGCTTTGTGGGTGCAGCACAGGGGAAACAGGTTTCACCAAGTCAGCACCAACCTGTGCCAATTTACTCTTCTATTCAGCAGCAACAAGGTCTTAGCATCTCTTCCAGCATCTCTTCTAGCACCTAGCCCTTTGTTTTACCCAGAGCAAAACGGAGACACGATTCACCCTCTGCCACTGCCTGGGATGGAGCAGGGTGTTTTTCCTTTCCCCTCCCTGTGCTTTGCATTCCTGCTTTCCCCCGGGCTCCAGAGGAACAATCCTTGCCTTGTTCCCACTCAGTGACCTGGTGCTGGGATTTAACACGCATGAGTGGCTGCATCATACACACAGGGAAAAAATGCCTGGGCTGTAGCCATCTGCTGGGATGGATGGAGATTTAACACAACCCAGGAAAGATGTTGCAAAGTAAAACCCAACCCATCCTGGTTTTTGAGCAGAGAAGAAAAGGCTGATCTTGAAGAGACTGGTTTCTTTTGATGGAAAGGGCATTTGCAGGGAAAGCCTTGCACTGCATTGCTGGTGGGGCTGGAGGGAGGAGGACTGCATAGAAGTGAAGGCCAAGTAGGTAATATTTAGAGTGGCAGAGCCCCTGGATGACTTCCCCTCCAGTTGCAAGCTTGATTTCAATAATAATAACAATAATAATAACAATAATAATAATAATAACAATAATAATAACAATAATAATAATAATAATAATAATAATATACGCCCTTCATGAAGTGTTGCCAAGAACCTCAAGCCCTGCCTGAGGCTGTGCACTCCAGGGAGACTTCCTGTGCCAGGACTGGGGCTTGGGGAAGGCAAGTTCCAATTAGAGGAATGCATCAAGGCCACTAAAGCCTTTTTTACTGATGGCTAACTGGGGAGCTGATGGGAACAGTTTCCAGCCACTACCTGCCGAGTGGTGGGGGCCCCAGAGAAGGATCCTGCCATTCACCCTCTGCCCTCTCCAATTTTCTCAGGGCTGTGCTCTCCAGCACTTGCAAAGGGCTGGTTTTTTTTTTCAGCTACTGAAAAGAAGATGCCATGGGTTGAATCTCTAGAAATAGTTTAGAAAGACAATTTATATTCGCATGTAGTTTCTTACAGACCTGAAAATGCAGGCAGTCACAGTTGGATCTGACTCTCTACTCTGGCTGGAGGTTGAGGGTGGTTCTGCACTTGCCTTGCTGGAAAGCCCTAAGGGAAAGCAAGGGAGGCAACAGCATCCACCCACTGCTTCATTTGACTGTCCCAGCATCATCATTTTCACGTGCTAGCAGGATGCTGTTACTAGGCAGGATGAAGAAACACTGCTCCAAATCCTCTGACAGCCAGACGTTGGAACTGGAAGTAGAGGGAAGAGACATCCATGATACAGATTAGCTTACGTGCAGGTTCCCTGGTTCAGCAGTAACTTGTGTCTGAGTAGACATACCTGAGAACATCTCAGATGAGAAGAGTTTGGTGGTGCTGACCGCATAAGGGTCCTGAGGCATGAGAGTGAACTTATAGAAAGTTATCATTTCACTCTATATAAGTTTATCTTAACCCGTAGGCACATTTCAGGAGTGCTTCTTTCCCCAGAGACTGAAGCAAGCCCTGCTGCTGAGGACAGTGTTTGTGACTCCCGCCTGGCTGGGTAGCAGAAAGAAGGCTACAAATTTTTGTTCCATGGTGCTGCTTTTCTGGAGTTCATGTGCTCAGCCTGCCCAAAGTGCCTGCAGCCCAGCAGAAGACAGCAAAAAGGGCTCTCAAGTCACCATTTGCATACATGTTATTCTGTTTCATGAGCTTCCACAGCAGATGTAGCTGTCAAAATAGTTTGTTCTTATTTGTTATTTGCTGTATCAAATTAGAAAACTCAGAATGGGTTACAGAAAAAAAGTTATCTGCTCAGTAATTTGCATGATCTGTTCCTTCTTACTCTGCTTTTTGTGAAGTTATCTTGACATTTGAAAAAAATGTTCTGTTGCTATAGCTACCAAGATGAGCTTCCAGTCACAAGATTATGATCAATAAAACATGCCAGATGTGGATTTCATTAATAAAAAAACCAAACAAGGGTGATGAGGATCTTTTGAGTAATTCTATGGGACACAAATGAGATGCTTTTTAATAACTAATCTGCTGAAAAGGAAAAAGCAACGAGCACATGTAAGATTTCATCCTAAGCGCTAAGTGAAGCATTGTTCTCACTGAGAATAAATGCAGCAAAATAGCTTTTCAGAAGGATGCAGCACATAGCTGAGAGCAAGTGAAAGGGGAACCTTCTGTTCTAAGTGGCTGCCACCAGCCCTTCCCTTCCTGCAGAACTGCTGATGTGCAGAACAAAACCCTGGGGCAAATCGTAATAATGAATGCTGAATTCCCTGTCCTTGCAAAATCTCTCCTTTGCAAGCTGTCTCAACATCTCAGCATCTTGTTCCCTCTGGAGTTCCTACCCGCATGTATTATAAATTCAAAAGAAAGATGCATTCACTGTTCTCTGCATCCAGCAGGAGGGCATAAAAGCAGCAGAGGAGAAGCAGAGAGAGGAGTTTTGGTACCAGCTCTTGCCCGAGGGCCAGCAGCTCCATTCCCAGCTGCATGGCAGGGTGAGGGGCTCCAACCACCCTTTGGGCTTCAAGGGCCCATAGAGTCTCACTGCTGTGGACATCTGCTCTTGCCTGTTGGAGCTTTTTCATGGAACAGTTTCCAGACACCCCTGAGTCTGCTTCTCCACAACCTTGCTTTATCTTAGGTAGTCAGACTCATATCAAAGAACACAACAAAGCCAAACTCCACTGTTTACTAGGCTGGCAAACGGATTACTGTCAGATTCCTCAAACAAGTATGTGAACCAAGGATCCTCCTCTTCTTCTCCAGACATACTTGGCTCCTGCTCTCAGGTGTGGGCATAGTCCTCCTCTCCTGACAGCTCATGCACAAGTTCTAGTGAGAGCTGGATGAGAAGTAGAAGGAAAATTTTTATTAAAATTAACTCATGTTTTTATGAGTAATTTATGCACTTAGGTTCACTTTTGCATATATTCTCTCTGTTCCCAACTGGTTTTCACCAGTGTGTCCCTAGGTTAATAAACTCACTCTAAGCTACAGGGATGTTTCGAGTCCAATCTGAGCACTCTGTATCTTTGATTAGCTCATGACAGGCGAGGTATTTGTTTGCTGCCATTTTGTCAGTAAATTATCCTGTGCTGGAACTGGAGGTCACTGTTTGTCACCATGGGAATGAAATATTAATTTATTGCTACCTGTGTTTATTAGAGAGCAAGTCCATTGTACGAGCTGCCAAGGAACACTGGCAGTCCTCTACAATAATGAGCTTCAGGGGAAGAAAATCCATTTCTCATCAGGAATGACTCTTCCTATCTCTCTTGTGCTGCTCACGTGTCTGTGGATCAATGGAGATGAGTCAGCTGGAAATGAGAGAAAAATACAGAAATGTCTCAAAGCTTCACCTATGAGTGGATTTGATAATGATCCACCCACTGCACAGGCCTGACTTTCTGCATCTTATATCACTATTTTGCAGCTAAAATAAAGATATCAGTTTTTGTGATAATTCCAAGTATATTCCTGCAATAAAAATGGTTTAAATAAAGAGTGGAAAATGTCTAGGAGAATATTCTGGTACTTATTCAGAAACATAATGCAGCTTTTCACAGTATTTTAATGCCAAGATTCAGTTCTGTGTAGCTCCTTGGGATAGAAAGGGTTTATAGTCACTGCATTACCTGTTGTGGTATTGAACACACACGGGGTAGGAGCTTCTCCTAGTGTGTTTCCTTGTGACAAATGGCACTCATTCTGCATTGCAGCAATGACACTTGTTGGGTATTTAGGATAACTATGAATTCTGCAGGCTTTAAGTGAGTTTATAAAGGTTCTGTATCAGGAAGGATGCATAAAGTCCTAGGATTTCTCCCACAGGTCAGTGGATGCATCAGGAGGGGCTGGGAATCAAGCCACTGGGTTGCAGACCTGTGGCAAAGAATGTTGGAGTTCTGGGGGATACGAGGAGCCAACAGCGCACGGAAAAGGCAAACTGCCTGCTGTACTGCCTCGGGGAAGTGAGGTCAGAGGCCCTGAGGAGTTGGTGTTCTCACATGCTCGGTGCAGAGGAGGTCAGAGGCAGTTTTTCTCAAATCATTGAACCATCGAATTGTTTGGTTGGAAAATACCTTTGAGATCATTGAGTCTAACCATACTGTCTACTACTAAAGGACATTTCTGCACACCTCATCTCCCAGTCTTTAAAACAGGGACAGAGACTCAGCTGCCTCCCTTGCAGCCTGTTACAAGGGAACGTGTTCCCTCTGAAATTAAAGATGGGGAAGAGGTTTGTGAGGTAGGAAGGACCTGTACCAAATAGAAACACACGTAAATGAACAAAAACAGCCAGCAACTTAAAGAAAGCTCTAAGAGAAAAGCTTCAGCCCTCTGACAAGAGAGCTGCTCCTGTTGGCCAGGGAATGGGAGAGAAGGTGGCTTTTGTAGGGAAAGGGACGCAGAAGAATGGGGAGAAGGCAGGGAAAAGCGCGGGGGCTCTGGCCAACCTAGGGCATGCGCTGAGGGCAGGAGGTGGCAAGCAGAGGAGACAGCAGGGGGTGACAATCCATCATGGACAGCTACTGCACCGACTCCCAGTGACTCTCAGTGCACAGTGTTCTCTCCCAGGCCAACTTGCTTCCCACTCTCCTACATGGAATCATAGAATAGTTTGGGTTGGAAGGGATCTTAATGATCATCCAGTTCCACCCCCTGCCATGGGCAGGGACACTTCCCACTACACTAGGCTACCCAAAGCCCCATCCAACCTGGCCTTGAACACCTCCAGGGATGGGCAGTCACAGCTTCCCTGGGCAACCTGTTCCAGTGCGTCACTGCTCTCACAGTGAAGAAATTCTTCCTTACACCTTGTCTAAATCTGTCCCTTTCAAATTTATACCCATTGCCCCTAGTCCTATCAACCCAAGCCTTCGTAAATAGTCCCTTCCCAGTTTTCTTGTAACCCCTTCAGGTACTGGAAAGTTGAAGGTCTCCATGAGGTTTCTGGTCAATAAACTATAAAAAAGTCAATAAGGTAAAGAAATGGTTTGCACAGGTTAGGCTAGTTTCTGGTCATTAGTATCCAACTATGCATAGCTGGAATTGTAACCCTAGTTGGGCAGCTCCAGTTTTACTGCCCCAAGCAGCAATGTGGCAGGTGTGGCTCATGCTTTCTCATCCTCTCGCAGGCACATTGATGGAACAGGAGCCAGAGCCCCCAGGAGAGGCAGAGGAAAAACTGATTTTCATCATAAGCTGAATTTCAGACCTAGAAAGTACTGCATACCAAACTTGAAACTTCATACTCCACAGCGCGGCCTGTGTTTTTTCTACTTGAGGAACTGTGTTGCAGATCCTCTCCTGCTCCACAGCACTGCGGCATGTGGCCTCACTAAGAAGAAAGCAGAGACCTGCAGGAGCAGAAATAAAAATTTCTTCCCAGACAAGCAGGTAGCTCATTCCATCCCCCGACACAGTCACTATTTGCTTGTGCCAGGGTCCCAAGGCTGATGAAGGGAAACGCTCCCTTCTCTTGTGTAAAGGCAGCAGGGGTTGAAGTGTCCAGCAGCAGGATCAGAACTCACAGAATTATAGGATCATTTAGGTTGGAAAAAGATCTTTAAGATCAAGTCCACCACTAAACTGTGTCACTAAGTGCCACACCTACACTAAACACCTGCAGGGATGGTGCCTCAACCACTGCCCAGGGCAGCCTGTTCCAGTGCTTGCCAACAGTTTTGGTGAAGTACTTTCTCTTGTCTTCAGCTTCCCTTGATGCAGCTTGAGGCCATTTCTTCCCGCCCTATACCTTCTTACTTGTAAGGAGAGACCAATGCTCATCTTATCACAACCTCCTTTCAGGCAGTTATAGACAGTGATATGGTATCCCTTCAGCCTTCTCCAGACTAAGCAGACCCAGTTCCTTCAGTCACTCCTTTTAAGACTTGTGCTCCAGAAACTGTGAACACAGGGAGCTGCGCTGCCTCTGCAAGAATAACACACCGCTATGTGGAGCAACCAGGCACAGCTCTGAGAGCCCACGTGGAAGGATATTCTCTCCCAAAGGAGCTTCCCCTTTACATCAGCACCAGGAAGGGGGTTGCCCTGCTACAGTCCCTGCTGTGACCGGGCCCTAGAGACCACAGACAGCCACCCAGAGGCTGCTGCCTGTGGCTGACATTTAAAACAGAAAGGCTTTATCATGAGCTGTGGCTGAAAAGAGCTTTCCTGGGCAGCAGACTATGGTCTGTCATGGTTTCCTCTGAAGGGTTTTTTTCAGCAGAAGCATTTGAAGACTCGTATACACTCTCCTAGGGAAAGACCATCACAAAATCTCTGCACATACCTCCTTGTTAACAGGACACAGAATGCTCATGTAAAATACCTATCCTGGCAGCACAATGTGCCTCTTCTGGGCTGATCTGAAGTGGACCTGTTGATGGAGATGATAAGCAGACAGGACAATACCCATGCTTACACTTTTAGAGCTAATTTACTTTTTAACACACTTTAAGATGCCAAATCACGCATTCACTGTAATGGTAATGTCCAATACGGTGGTTTCAACTGTGGAGCATATTCATCTGCTTGCAGGAAACTGAGCTGATTTTCAGATTATGACAGATTACTTACAGCAAAGGCCAAGGATGTAGCTCTCTGAAGCACACACCTGGAGGCATCTCCATGTCATCTCCACACCCAGCTTTGTAGGTTCAGAATGTGGAAAACAAGGGCTATGTTGGAATCCTTATTGCTGGAGGTATCAAAACTTCCCTTGGTATCACGGTAGTTGGAAAAGACGGATGATGAATCCATCAGTGATACTGGTGTAGAATGTAACAGACCCTGTAGTGAGTGTTCTGCTGAAATATACACCTGCAAGGTATCTGGGGTGCAGATATACCACACTGTGCAATGCAGCACCTCCTCCTTTCCCCTTTGTAGTCATTACCCTCTTATTTTCCTTTTACAAGGTAGATAGACTAGATTTAGCCTATTACCAGTCTCATTTGCACGTATTTTCCTTCTCGTGGTAACTCTTCCTCTCCCCATTGCACTGGAGAGCCCAGCTGACTGATACCACTGCACCTTCACCTTGCCCTTCGATAATGAAACACTAACAAGAGCTAGCAGCACAAATTACTCCCCCTGCTCAGTCCCCCTTCACTTGTCATTTCCCCCAGAGCAAGCACTAGATAAAGAGAAAATGACAAACACTCCTGTAGGGAGCTCAGGAAGGTTCATCAACTCAAAACTCCACAGGCAAAAATTCTGATGTACCCATCAGCCTTCAGCAATCATCTTCCAGATACATTTTTCTGGTTCATTTAGCAAGGTTACGTTATCCTTCCATTGCTCATAAGAAGCTTCAGGGTGAAGAGATTTTCATTCCTCTTTGAGCATCCCTTAATTCTTGACTGCAATTAAAAGGGTTTGAGTTGGTCATCCCCTAGTAGAGACACAGCTAGTAAAAAGCCATCAGTTCACTAGTGTGACTGAGCCATCTTCTGTTAACAGGATACACTACAAAACATTCTGTAGCACTGAAGTAGCTCGTTATTAAGAGCAACAGCTGAATCACAGATGAAACTGGGCATGGAACCTATCAAGTGAAAAATAGTACATGGAGACAATCTAACAAACAGGTGTAGACAATGAATAACTGCAAAGTTCAAAGATTTTACTTCTCTTTATTTAAACACAAATACATTTACAGCATGCAGGCAAGTTAAAACTATATGGCGTCTTCCCCAAACCAATTGTTTTAATGCATCTCAAGTGTACTGAAGTTAAATCATATTCCACAGGTAGACTTGTCCTCTCATGTCAAATTTAGAGTTACACGCAGTAGTGAGTCAGCATTTAAGTTATGTAAATAATTTAGTTCACCTGAAATAAATATTATTTCACCATGTTCCTATCCTAAACCATCTTTTAAAAAATATGATCTAGAGGAACATAAAAATAAGAACCATTCAAAGACTGCAAGTTGAAACAGCAGTGTTGAACATTCCCTATATAGACTGAACATTTTAATTTACAAAACCCAGTAATTGTCCTGTCCAGCTGACCTTGGACAGCCAAACCAGAAAACAAAAAAAAAGAAAGGTGTTTTTTAAAATTTTTTACATTTTAAGAGGCAGTTCTTGGTAAACTTCATAAAAGGTTTAAAATTAAAAATAAGTTTAAATATAAAAAGGTGATGTACACTGAGCTACAGGCTAGTTAGCATTTAATTTATTTTTTAAATACAGCAATTTTCAGCACCGAAACCCATGATAATTACCTACAGGAAGGAAAACCTCATTCACAGGCATGACGGGAAAAAAAATCCTGCTACATTTGAATGCATTTTCAAGAAGGTGGGGGTTTTTTTGTTTGTTTTTATGATTGCATACTAACTGAAAACCTGTAGTTAACATGGAGAAACACCATGGACAGTGCTGTTTTCGTGATGAGAAATTTCATTCAAAACAATTCACTATTTCTTTACTTTTCTTTCCTCAGTGTGTCCTCTTTTATCGTGCTCTAGAACAACTGCAAGTTTGGAGTGTTTAGCAGCCTTAATGAGCAAAAAGTCTTAAAAGATGAAAACTCCGAAATAGCGAGTTTTCTGACTGATACACTCAACCTTTAAAAATCAAACTATTAAAAATTCAGACTACTGTAGATATAGAAAAAAGTAGTTCAAGGTCTAAAATCCAACTAATCCATCATAATATAAATCTTTTATCTATTTATTATATAAAAGTTCAAAGTGATTTGCTGTCTGAATAGTCACAGAGCCTCTACTGTTTCCACAATAGCTGATGAATTCCCAGCACAAAATCCAAGCCAGCACATGAACAGTACCAGCTGGGTCTGGAAGGCTCACTGAATTCTTTCAGTAATAGTCAAGTTTCTTCTTTCTTAAAGACCTGGTAACATCTATCCAGACGAAGGCTGTTCTAAACATTATAGTGGCTAAACCTTATGAATAAGTTAAGCAAATTGTACTATAAAATTTTTAAACCCAGATCCAGCTCAATGGTTACTGCAGCTCAACCCCTCCCAAAACTCCCATGTTTCACTTTGTTGGCCACTTTATAGGACTTTCTGGACATGTCATTACCTACTTACAAATGGATTACAAATGCGGTTCAGGGTAGCACTTTATTTATTTTATTATTTTTTTAAACACGTCTCTGGGATTTCCAGATAAATCAGTTTTAAAAAGTTATAGCCTTTCTTAGTGTATCTGAATTCAATGGCCCAAAAGAAAATTTTTCTTCAATTGAAAGTTAAAATTTTAGCCCAAAATTCCAGTACTGTGTACATAGTGGAATATCAGGTTAAATTTCAGATTGCGCTCATTTCGCTATAATAGCCAAAGTGAACCATCACAGATACAAACAGACAGGCAGGCTCATCAGAATGAAGCAGAATGTTTTCACTTCACCAGACTGTACTGTGTGCAGAATCAGGAACAGGACAGATGGGATAATCCATTGCCAAAGTCTTTTTTGTAAACGTAGGTTTACTCTTATTACTGTACAATATTTAATTTTAAATTACCCGATAAACGGGCATATAATCAGATAACAGTTAAACAGCCTTGTTCATATCGGACTCTTTAGTTCTGTGGTGTAGCAACCGCAGTGCCTTGTGGCAGTTGTTGTAAGCACACTTCAGTATTTTTAACACTGTACAAATTTAGTTCCAATGTTTTATGCAGCATTCCAAATGAAAACTGTAATGCAGAGTGCCATTCTAACTCAGTGGGACACGTAGTGTTATGTGACATGATAAAACAAAAGTATACTTAAACACTGTTGCACAATCCCTAAGACAATAAGATGTACACAAATTAAGCTAGAAAATTTGAACTAAGATTTTCTCAACATACATTCAGCTTGGCACAGTGCAGACTAAATTTAAGACATGAAAGACTAACTGTGTAATGAGCAGAGCTACACTTTCAATAACGTGTCGTTTTTCAAGACGCCAAAATTGCACTCTAGTTTATTTGGGAATCAGTTAGTAGAATTTGTAGAAGGGAGAAGAGCTGTACAGGCCAGGTATAATTTATACATTTTTCAAAAAATAATCCTACAGTCCCCAAAGGGAGAGATTATTGTCATGGAATGACTCCCTCTACGCGATATCCAATCCCCCTCCTGCTGCATTTAATCTTCAGCAACTGTAAGGAAGAAAAACAGAGTTAAGTACTTGTACTTCCCAAGCAGAAAAGCCAAGTTATTTACATTTACAGTAGACCATATCTGCTATTTACATGGTCTTTAAGAGCCCAATTCTTAGACCACTCAGATAAGCGCTAAACAAAGTATCTACTTTAGAAGAGAAATTATGCAGCGCAAAGCATTTCAGTAATCCCATCTGTTACCAGGAAATTTACAGCACAATAAACCGACTGGGTATCTGAACTTCATTGCCTTAACAGAGTAAACATCAACACCAACCAATTATAACCCAGCTCTGTTTCCCATGACTGTTGCTACATTTTACTTTTCCACGCCAGTGAAAACTGTCTGGATACCATCCACCAGCTGCTGCAAAGTTCTGACTTTGCTATTTTGGCAAGATGAAATGGGAATGAAGAGATCATTCATCATCCTAAAATGTTTGATCTGCATATGGAAAGAATAATTTATCATCTCTAGATTTCTTTAACTAACAATAGAATAACGTAATAGAATTGAAAAAAAATAAAACAAATGTTAAATGCTGGTCTCCAAATGTAAAACAATACATCACGTTTCTACTGCACTGGAAGTTCTCCTCTAACCACATGTTCAGATGCTTAGTAGCTGTATTAATCCTCAAAAGTAAAGTCTAACAGACATCTCTACAGAAAACACCTGAGCATTTACAAACTCAGAACAAACTTATATTTAATAGGAAAACAGAGTTCAAAAGGAAGTTCTGTTCCTTTACTTCCATAAGGGACAGATTCTTCAATAAAATAACCCAGGAAAGTTGGAATAAATTACAACCACTCTCCTGCCATTAAGTACTAAACCCTGCTTCGTTCTACAGCAATGGGTAAAATGCTAACATTGTAAGAATTACGTGAATTATGTTGCGTATATTAAATACATATACAACTGCTTAAGGAATTCTCTAGGTATTTTAAAGGAGAGTTTTTTGCTTTGTTTCTTAGAAAAAAGTGTTCTAGTCAACACTTAGCCACTTTCCACTCCTTTACAACTTATTTACATATAGTTCAAAAGTCAAACTACAAGATCTCCCATCTAAATTCCCCAAAACTATTCTTCTCCAAAGCAGCATGAAAGCTCAAAATTTAGTTATCACTGACTGTATCAACTATGAGACCTCCTAAAGAAGCATGAAACTAAACAGGCTCTCTTCAGTTCAAATTCTAGGCAACAGAGACTGTATAAATTCATGCTAAAGTAGGCATCTAAAATTAATTGGGTCACTCATCCCTTGAAACATCTCCACACTGGACAGCTGGGCTAGACTGCCTCTGTAGTCAAAGCAGCGATCTGAAGCTTAATTTTACCATATCAACTTGATCAAGAAGACAGGAACTGCCAGCTCCTCAGTCAAAGTCAACGTTATCCAAGGTTGAAGTACACATCACTGTAACTTCCTAGCAAATGAGAGACACTACTGAACAGAACCAGGTACCCTAACTAGCACTACAGCCTTACCCCCTCTGAAACCGACAGAAGGGTTTGAAGTTAGTCAGCTAATAAAAAGAAACAAATTGAAACAAATGGAGTCCTTCAGAAGAGAAGCACATAAGATTCAAGTATTTTAGTTAGGGTAGTATTTTAAGTTTACTGGGTGAAGACTTTTTAATGTTAAATACTTCAATACTAGATGCACAAAGCAGTGTGCAAATGTAATAACAAGTAAAGCACAAGAACAGTGTCATGGCAGAGGGTTGGAACTAGATGATCTTTAAGGCTCCTTTCAACCCAAACCATTCCATGATTCTCCAATTTTTATTTCACCACTGAATGCTTTCTGAAGAAAAACATATTTAAATAGTCAAAAGATTTAAAACTATACATTCCTTTTCCAAACATCAGCTATTGGCTGTGATTGGTAACCACCTCCAGTTGACTGTTTTCACACATTGTCCTACTCGAGCACAACTCCAGAACTACCACTTTGCAATGGACACCAGTTCAACAACAAAAGCAGCAGCACTAGTCAGTTGTACACATATACTATTACTCTAAATATAAATTCTCTAAAAAAAAAAAAAAAAAAAAAAAGAAATTAAACTGATTATGCAAAAGATTCTATACCACAGAATGAACTGGAATAGAACCGAAGTGATTTAATCACACATTTAAAAAAAAAAATCACACAAGACAAACTTACACTTTGTCTTGCCGTCCTCCACCTCCACGCAGCGCAACTGATTGGCTGTTTTGAGTGAACGCACCTCCACCACGAATTGCACTTGGATGAGTTGGAGAAGCTGCTGGATGTTGGCCAGGACGGATAGGCTTAGCTGTATGAAGAGAAACATGACTTGTAAATATAAATATCGTAACTTCACCTTTGATGATCCAAATTTAATAATGTTGAATTTTACAATACCCCAAATGTAATATTCAAAATAGAATGCACTTTGAGTAAGAAAAAAAAAATTTAGGAGGTGATATTCTGAGAATCTAACAGGTTAGCACCAACTATAATAAGCCCTGAAAAATAGATAAAGGCTTTGCTTTTGTTGTCCCTATTAGAACTGAAGCTGACAAAACTTTTGGGAACATCTATCTTCACATTTATTATCTGCCACACCTGATGTATTTCCCAGTGAAAGTCCTATTTCTTGGCATAAGACACATGACTAGATGAAAGTTTCAAGAGGGTTGTGTTCCTGTAAGGAATAATTACACCCTTCTGTATTTCCCACATTTACTTGATGAGCCACTAGGTTACTTGGCTCTGCAAGTAGTTCTGTGTACTGACTGCTCCACAGATAACAGTGTTTCATTAACACCTTATCACTATACAAAAACTTGCTCTATTACTGAATTCAAAAGCAGTTTTCACAGGTAACTCAAAAGCAATTGATAAGCAAACTGCAGTTTCAATCAGCCTTGCACTAGCTTTTGTGAAGTCATTCACATCCTGTTAAAAGTTTGTAATATTAACAGAAGCATTTGAAGTTTCAGCAGGTAAGAGTGGATAAAAAATACCTACAGGCAGCAACTGCAGCAGAGTTCTTAATTTCTGGCTTTCAGTAAGTTGATCTCTAGTAAGACATGACTAGTTCATGTAGACATTTAACTACAAGAGGCTTTAAGCCTGTGGTAAGCTCACTAGAGAATTCTGTTTGTCTTCTATGAGATCACTTGAGAGAAATACAAGACAGGAAAGCACTCATTTTCAAGTCTCTGCTCGAAGCAGCCAAGAAAAAAAAAGTTGTAACTTTATTCCGCAACAGCCTTTTGCAAACCTACAGAATATGAACAAAATTTAACTGCTACTGATGTTAGTCATGTTAGCATCTGAGACAACTGTATTGATTACTGGAGTCCTGACACAGGACAACAAAAAGGGTGGAACACTGAGTTACTTCTACAACAATAATGTAATAGGGAATGTTAAAGTACTCTGCTGGCCACACCCCCTCTTGGCCCTCAGCACTTCACAGCACAATGGCAGGTGGAGGAGCAAGGGACTATGACCATCTTCCCACCACACAGTAAAAGACACTACTAGCTACTACAGATTTCTAGGAATTTGCCTTTTTTCCTCCTAGGGAGGGGCACAGAATACGGTATGTTTTGAAACAAAGAACTGAAATAGTAATTAGGGATCTTAAGGTGTCTGTTGTGTGCTTGTCTGCCCATTTCCCCCCAAAGATCAAAAGACAGCAAGATAATTTTGTTGCTGTTGTTGAAGCCGATGGCTTAATTTCCTTCCTTGCTTAGTATTAGAATTGGAATAGCATTACAGACTTAAGACTCTCATTCAGTGTATTGTTTTGTTTTAGGAAACTGAACACACGTTCATTCAGTCTAGAATTCTAAGCCGGTAAGCCTTTACCAGCATGTACAAAAATCCACAGGATTTCCATTTAAAATAAATAACCCCCCCTTTAACAGCCATACACCACCACCCACACACGTACAGTCTCTAATAACCAAAATACAACTCATAATAGAAAATCTATCATGCTCATGCACGCAGCTCCAAGTAGGGCTGAAAGATGCACAAATATTAAAAAAAAGTAATCAGAAGACAGATGAAACTTAAGGGGCAAGGGATTCTTTGCTAACCAATTTGCGCAGAATGTCCTCTTCTGGCCATATTCTTGGACCTGACAGCTTCCTTTATACGATCTACTTCTTGCTGATACCGTTTGCGATCACGAGAGGCATTCTCTTTGGCTTCCTTCAGTGCAGACTCCAAAGCTTTAACTCTTTCAGCTGTAGCTCTAAGTCGCTTTTCCAGTTTAGGAAGTTCACAGCGAAGATCTGCATTATCACGTACCAGCTACAAAACCAGAATCAATTATTTTCTCAGGATCTCTCTTCACAGCAGAAGGCAATCAAACACCCTCCCACCCCTAAACTGGGTGGTCAGGAGGGCTAGTGCATTATCTTTGCTTAAGCTTTTAGTAGCTCTAATAGTTCACCACTAAGACTGCAGTTTGAAAATCAGTTACAGTGGAAGAACACACAGCAAACAGAAGCACTTAATCTACATTCTTCTTCAGTCAGAGACAGGCAAGCATCCCCTAGACTGATACACTAACTCTGAACACTAACCTGGATCTTCTTCAGAATAAATGCTCCTATTTTATTGCATACCCACACATACTTGAAACAGCTACTAATTCACAGGAAAACTTCAGTCTATTGCTTTATATCAAGAGGTGGACTCAAGATGTATAACTATTTTATTACAAAAGTTATTTTATGACTAATATGCATTCAGTCACTTAAAGTGCATTACTATATAAGTAACTTGTTTTTAATTAAAATTTCACATTAAGCCTTCTTTTTACCTGTTTGTGAACCTTTGTAAGCTGTTCAAGGTTATTCTCAAGGAAGGAAATCTTCTGTTTTTGTGCAGCACTGCCTCCTGTATCATCCGAGTCAATCTCAGCACTCTGCAGTAACAAAGGCATTGGGCGGGAGACAGGAAGATGAGTACAAACCTGAACTTAGATATTAAGATCAAGCCAGAAAATTTACAATGCATAACGATTCATTCCTAATTTAGTTCTAAACTGAAATGTAGTGTTCTCAGAAACCCCAAGTTTGACTACAGCACCATGTTACCTTTTTCACTCTAGTAGCCAGATCTTGAACAAACAACTTCCGAAGGTTGTGAAGGGTCTGAAGTTCTTTTGCCTACAGTGAAAGACAAGGAATTAAAAACTGGAGGGGAAAAAAAAAAAAAAGCAAGCCTGGGGGGGGTATGGGGTGAGGTGGGTTCGAACCAAGTATCAACATTTGCTTTGGGACATATTCTAATTATCTTACCACAGTCTCTTCCAAACCCTTTAAATCTTGCCTCGCTTGTTCCCGTCGGTCCTGCATAACCCTAAAAGAGAGTAAGTTCATCTTGAATCATTGAGCAAAATTGGAAATCTTCAGTGTTTTAGGAGACTAGGGTGATAAACACTATATAGTACAAATGAAAAACATCTTTCAGTTGAAGTCCTCAATTATTAAGGATGTAACCAACAGTTCACACTACACTCTGAAATCCACACAGAAAGGGAGTTAGGGAGTTGCAGCGAGAAAAGAGGGAAGTACCTTTAATTATGAAGGAATATAAACAAGTACATTCAGATACAAAAATTTTAAGTTTCTAGAACAGAATCACAGAATTCCTTAGGATGAAAGAGACCTTTAAGATCGAGTCCAACTCTTAAGCTAGCACTGACAAGTCCACCACTAAACAACGTCCCTAAAGACTCTCAGTCTGGTTCAGGATGAATATTTTGGGAGATCTTATCCTACAAATGCTCTTAGCGCTGAACAGCTGAGACAACTATTACATGACAGCTTAAGGTTTTGTCCTGTTTTGTTCTACCACCTGACCTCCACCGTATCTGCCCAAGCTAGCATCCACACCAGACTCAGTTTAGAGAAACATAACAATTATCACTTTACAGAGCTTGTCTTCCTGTTTAACAAAAGCATTTACTACACTGCTAAAGTTCTCCCTAGAATTATAAGGCAGTACAATTACTAAGATGACAGAATAGAGGAAAAGAATCTTTTAATGACTTAAGGCTGGAATAGGAAGGCCAGGAACTAGGTGAAAATAAAATGTTCCTGTTAAATAGGTAAAAAAGTTTCTTTTCCTCTTCAAATTTTTTCTTGCCCTGCCAGATCTACTACTAGTTCATGTTTGAGGTAATAAAATACTATAAAGAATATCTCAGCATCCTTTCTATCTTCTAGATCTCACTGGCATCTTATACAACTATAAATAAATAAAAAGAATAAAATATGAGTAAATAGCACTGTCTCTGGCCTTTCAATTGCCAAGCACAGTTATGATGTACAATGGAAACTAACTATTCATAAAGGCTGGGAGAAGATACAAAATACCAAAGTAATTTCTAACATTTCTTTGCAAGTCTTTTGAAGAGGAAAAGTTTCCAATAAAGCAGTGCCTTTAGGGGATCAATGCTATCTACATATAGTTCAGCCTGCAAACTGAAATAAGAAGCAGTAGTGTGGTACATATATCAAATCTTAGAAAACAAAAAATAAAATCTATTGTAACTGATGCAACTTCTGTGGCACAGAAGTAAATCAGGCCAAAGTACTGTTAAAATTGTAGTCAGTTAAATCAACATTGTATTTCATAGTAAGGCTAAGAGAAAAAAAGAAAAAAGTAAGTGTTGCTTATTGGTTACCAGTACAGACCAACAAGGCCTCTTTGATTATTTCAAATTCTATGATAAAAAACACACAGCAGCTTTTGGAACATGGCTAAAAAGCATGCACTTTTGAAAAAGTTTTAGGTATAATGTAATTTTAGCTACTGTACAGATAAAGTCATATGCACCAGGAAGAGGTCACTAACTGATACTCTAGAAGCATTTCCAGGAGATTATGGTTAGATTTCTAGAAGCCGAGAACCATTTTTCAGCTTGACCCTTGGATACATAACTGCAAGCAGAACTGACTTCTAATTTTTGCATTATTTTTTCAGTCTCTAGTTCACTAATACACTGTATTTACTCAAATACAGCTTTTTCATATGAAGAATAAGACCATCAGAATGCCTAAGGGAATTGTTACAAACCTCTTCCAGCCTAAGAGCACACAATGTTCTGCTGTAAGTTGTAAAGTTAATTACTCCAAAGTACAGCAAATTAAAGAAAATGTTGTAGCCTTCATAATTTTACTTCCAATTTTAAATATTAAAGCAGTGCAAAGGTTTAAAAAAAGTTAACTTCAAGAAAGCTCTGGAGACACTCTCTTTAATAAGTGCATCATACAGTGAGAACCACTTCATCATGTTAGGCCACTAATTTTTAAAACGTAAGCATTCCCACACGTACTTGTTTTACGCACGGTTATTACTTACGTAAGTTCATGCAGTTTTCTACTTTTTTCCTGATCAGTCGCTTTCAGCTTCTCATGCTCAACTCGAAGACGTTCCTGTTCAAGCATCATCTTCTGGTTTTGGCTGAACACAGAAAGTATTACATGAACTGATTTTGCCAGACAGGACACTCAATAAAGCAACAAAATTTACAAAGACACTGCTTGAGGAAAGTCTTACCACCTCCTGGACACCATATTGTACTTCTGTACTCACACAGACAAGAGACACTTGGCACTAACAAAATAATGACAGATACTTACTCTTGAAGTTCTGTGATAAGTTTCTCCTTTGCATCAACTTCATCTCTTAGGCTACTAATTTGTTTCTGATGCGTCTCACGATGGCTCTGAATTTGCTGTTCCACAGCTTGCTATTAGAAAAAAACCCAGTACATGTTATATGCTTTAAGAAGTTGCTATACTTCACTTGGTTTAGTTTTTTTTTTTTTTTTTTTTAAAAAAAAAAACACCAAGGAAATTAACTTGCCTTGACTTCATTTGCAGTTTGAACTTTATTTAAGTGCTCTTTCTCCATCTCATGGACTTTTTCTAGTAGGAACAGAGGACAGAAAAGAAAATGCATTTCAGCTTGGTGATCACAGAGAGATGGTGTTAACTCCCTTCCCAATACCTTAAAATCTGGAAAAGATCCCTTCTTGCCACAAATACAAATCAAATTGGTAACATCTTTAGTTTAATCTCACCAATAGCAGTTCTTTCAAAGAGCAAACACGCTTCCACACTGACTAATGCCACATGTGCAGCAATAAAAAGCCATTCTGGAGCTCTGCCCTTCAATCTAAATAGAACAGAACCATTTCCTATTTGTAATTATACACTTAATATGGTGGTGGCAGTGGGTGGAGTGTAGGGAGACAATTCCTACCCTGTGCTCGAAGTTGAACTAATTCTTCATTAAGGGAATCCACAGACTCTTCCAGCTGCCTTTTTTTCTGTTCCACATTCTGAAGATATTCAGTCAATGACTTGATCTTGGCTTCATGCTTGTAGAATGGAAAAATTAATTTACTTTGTAGTTAGGTATCACAGAATTACATATGTTTAAACAAACAGGTACTGTTTATACTAAGTAACCTGATCTCAACAAAAATGGTGCCAACTAAACTCTGAGAAGTGCATGGCTACTCATGTAGATCTATAAAGTGGCCTTTAAGATAATGTCTTTATTCTGGATTGGAACAAAATTTTTTGACTGAAAGAAGAGATGTTTTGAATGTTAAATACCATCAGGAGCAAGAGTCTCACTGTATTTAGAAGACTGCACTGAAATATTCTTCTCTTGCTTTTAGAAAAAAAAATGACCATTTTTATGTTAAAAAAAAGAAAAATAAATTGCATATGTAGATTATAATTTACAGAATTTTACAAGTAACATTACTGATCTTTTCTAGCAATTGCACTAAAAGGGCCTTTCTTACATTAGAAATAAACTTAACCTGCTATGTAAGCCTACTGTAATCTCACTGGGCCACTGCTACCTCTCCAACCTCCTGCTTTAGTAAGCAAAATGCTCACTAACCATCGCTTCTGTAAGACTTGCATGTGTGAAGCAACCTTTAATGGAGAACATAGCATTTCTATTCAGTATTAGGGTCTTTAAAAACATTGTCAGGCTACAGACACTGCAGAAATTCTGAAATCCTATCACACAATTACTAAGAAGCATCCAAATTGAAAACGCTATTGAGGATACAGTCAAGCTTTCTGGCTGTTCCATCACAATGTACTTTAAGTATCAAGAAGAAATTGCAACTTTTTTTTCCATGCAGCAAGGTAACGAATTCAAAAGAGCATTTAAATAGCACAGTGTAAAGAAACACTGACCTGTGAGATACGGAGCTGGCAGGCAGCCAGTTCCTTTTCATTTTCTTCCATTTTCTTATTGCTTTCTGCTTGTGTACCTTCTAACTGTTTGCAACGTTTCACCATTGTTTTTACTTCTGACTTCATTTTGCTAATATACAATCTCGCAACTGTGAATTCTTCATCTATCATTCCAGTTCCCTCAGGCTGCTGAAAAGTGGGGAATAACAGATTTAGAAAGCTCAGGTAACAGAACAGAAATAAAGACAAGCTGGAGCAACTCATTGTCCAGAAAACATCCCCTGACTTGACTGATAATCAGAGCATTTACACACCAAAATTTAACTTTTCAGTTTTCTGATTATTTTGATGTTTTCAAAGGTAATGAGTTGCTTGAAGAGGGAAATCAAGTTCACAACAGATTTCTAACACTGCTTATGTTCTTGTCCTACATTGATCTTCTAGACTTTTATTTCAGTTCCTCATTCCATTTTTAATAAGCAACATCTTGATTACTACTATATCAGATCAGTATCAGATTTTCAAGACAAGGCAGTTATGACCATTTCGTGTAGTAGTTTAACCATGTGAACAAAAACATTACTTCACAAAAAAAGTATCACACCTGTTTTTCCCTGTGTTCACATAATCTAATTCTGTTTGGGAGTTGATAAGTCACAGCTTAAGCAAGGGATACGCTTATGCCCAAATTATCATACATGAGGCTTCCTATGGTGTTTTTTTTTAGCCGTACTAAAAAAACTGGCCCCACCTATGTACAATGAATGTGTATAATACACAGCATGAAAAAAATGCAGTAATTCCTACCTTGACATCATTATTTCCTACTGCAATTCCTATCTCTGCAAGATCTTTCAGTAAGGAGGCCATCATTTCCGTTGCTCGTTTCTTCTGATGGTTGGTCATTTCTTTTAGTTTCTGAAGCTCTGCATCTATACTGGCTAGAGTGACCTACAGTAAATGAAGATGACTCGAGTAAACAAAATGCAGTTCTGTATTTAGAATTAATTTAATATTTAATTACAGCAACATCTCATTACTTTCTGAAATGTCTAAATCCAGACTGGTATCAGTCTCTGTAGATACACCACATAGTATAAGTTTAAAGTCCTAAAGTTGCAGTATTTATTCTGAAAGAAATGTAAAGTACTGGGGAGAGAGGCCTTCAGCTCGCAAAAAATAATTTAATCTTTATCTGCAGATCTTAACTATTTTCTGCTGTCAAATCAAAAAATGGTACACATATTTAAGAGTTTATAAGCTTACTCTAAAGTGGTTTTGCAGTTAGTTTGAGCTGCTGTACTTGTAGTGGCTGCAGCTCAGCAGCTTGCACACTCGGAAGTTGTCTGCTCCGAGTTTTAAAAAAAATGCCAGAGGCTTTACAGCAAGAAAGTTTCAGTCAGAGATGCCAAAGGATGGTTACTGCATGAGAACACTGAGGTTACAACTGAGAACACTGCAACATCTTAATTTTACTACCTCTCAGAACAGTTGTTGCTTTCTTGCAGATTGAATTATTCATGACACTCAATGGATATTAATTATAACACCTGGAGTCACGTGATTATCTATAAGTTACTTAAAAACACACACACACACAACAAAGCAAACAAAAACCCCCATGCATTTCAGAATAATGCACACATACAGCCTATTCCACCAGATCTGAAATGCTGCTCTTATAGGAAGAGCAGAGCTCATCTGACTTTCAGTCGACCTTAAAGTGATGTAAATTACCAACAAAGATAACTCAGCTCAGAATACTTGGATGTTTAAAAGATAGGTTTCATGATCTTGTGAATATCAGTTTTAATGCCAGCATTCCATCCAGTCAAATATTACTAACTGAAAATAGAAAAGTGTGTTCACTAGGAGACTCAGACCCTCTCAACTCTCATCTTCAAGAACAAAGAATGATACTTAACACATTCTGATTGCAATGCCAGCAAACAAGCTGGTTCCTTCTGGTACTTAATACTCTACCCACTTCCCTAAAATTCTACGTACTTAAAACTAATAGAGGTTTACCAAATAACTGATTTTACAACCTGAAGAGTATACACAGAAATGCCGTATGTACTAAAAAAAATGAGAGCTATCAATGTCAATATTTAGTGCAAGTTTACCTATTTTAGAAAATAATTTTTTGCTAAAGCAAAAAAAAAGTGTGTTTTAGACTTGTACACCACCTTCCCCTGGGAAAAAAACCTTTACATGACTTCAAGCCAGAAATACAGGTAAAGCAAGAAAAAATACACCAAAGACCATCAGTAATTTCTTATCCCAGTTTCATACCGATTTTTGATTGAGTTCATCACTAAGTAGCTCATACTCCTTTGCCTTATCTTCTACTTCCTGAGACTTCTGATCATAATTAACAGCTAATTCTTCAAGAGCTTGAAGCACTTCTTTCACTTCTTCTTTAGAGGCATCGTTTTCAGCCTGAAGGCGATTCAGCTCTGCTTGCAGGTTGTCTTGGTCCCGTCTTGTTGATGCTAGAAGCTGCAACATTAGAGGTTTACTTAAAATTATAACAACAAATAATCATCACGAAAATTCCAAGCTGAGTAAGTTGAATCTTAAAGTATTTAGCTACTATAACAACTTATATCTACATTTTTAGTGTCTGCCATCATGTAATAAGGATGTCGAGGATGGGTACAGTGGGAGTATAATGAACAGTTAAGTTTCTTGTACAGCATTTATAGTTCTTTAGCTTTTAAAGTACTTTCAAAATCAAAATTATTACAAATCAAGACACCTAAGGACAGCAAATAGAAACACATGTGGAGAAACGCAACTTTTAAAAAAAAGCCACTGAACACAACTCACAAGTCTGAGCTTTTCAAAAGGCTAGAGACTAAACTTCCAGCATTTTAACATTGTTAGTTGCTGAAGAGTAAACTAGACCAAGTGAACAACTGCTAAAGAGGCAGATTATGTAAGATTAAATAGCAGCTCCAACTTCCTCAGTTCTCAACCTATTTCCCACTTGCCATGTATGCAAAGATTATTAATTTTTAAATCTTGATGCTATATAGAATTATATATAATACCTTGGTTAAGCAAAATTAACGATTTCATTATTAATAGGTATTTTCCCCATTTAATTAAATTACATCACTGGCAACATGTGCATACAAATTGTTTGACTATTTTAGCAAGCACAGTCTGAACTAACACACAGATACTTCCTTTTTCATTATGGGCCATTACATTTTCCTCCTTGGCCTTCTTGTACAGCAACTGACCAAAAGTACACCTTAAACCAGATTTTTTTCCTGTAAATCAAAGTATTTTTTTGTTCTGACAAATTGCTGACTTTGCACGGGGAAAACAACTGCTAATGTCTTTGCATAAATATTTCAATGTCTTCAATCTTCATGGGTACTCACAGTTCAAGTAAACTGGCTTAAGTTTAGCCATTAGCACAGTTTAAGTGCAGAAAGAATAGGCAGAGCATTTAGATAAGGAATATAAGAGAACTATTACACAGCAGTAAGTTGCCTTTCTGCTTCCTGGTCATAAACTGTGACCCATTCAGAACAACTCAAATTTCTTTAAAGCAAAGACAAACAAAAATAGAATAAAGATACACGAATGAATCTCACCTCTTCCTGATCTAACATTTGTGTCTTCAGTTTTTCTACTAGTTGGCTCTGCTGGTTAATTTCTTCATCCTGCAGTTGAAGTAAGAATCTGTTCAGTAAACTGACAAATGCCACTCAGGAAATGGGGGGGGGAAAAAAAAAGACCTAGTAGACAGCAGATGTTAGGTTTTCACTTTTTCATATTCTGAGACAACTGCACAATCTAAAACAACAGAAGTAAAAAAAAAATTTGATCTTTTAGATTTCACTGGCAGATCCATTAGGCTCTTAACTCAGCACGTATGTGTAAAACGGCATGGTTTAACAACTTGCAGTTATCTCATACTTGCGATTTTGCAAGTCTACTCCAAGTTGTTAACTTCCAAGAAACAAGTAACATTTAACAATTTTTTCCACTCTCCAAATGCAGAACTACTGCTTAAGTTTAAAAATATGCTTGAGTAAAACATGCATAACATGAGAGGAAAAACCAGTTGCCTTCAAGTTACTAATTTTTATGCTTTCTCATTATTTTTCTTCTTTTGGTACAGTATTATTTCAGTCAGCAGGAATACTGCTTAAGAGCCTCATCAACTTTTCTTTCCTAAGTTGAATTTTTATCTTGGTTTTCTATGTACAGACACTTTATTTTTCAGAGCATTTTTCCAGTAGCTGACTTCGCACTAAATAAGGCAATGCTGCTTTCTCTTAAATCAGAGCTTTAAATTGGAGTACATGCTCCAAGCAAGCATTTTAGCAAGCTGTACTAACAACGACCGGCAAATTAAGTATTACATAAAGTAGTTCAAGATACATTTCCAAGAGTTCTTACATTAAATAAGAATGGCATACCTTGTCATCCAGTTGTTTGTACAGTTTGGCTATTTCTTCCTCACATTTTCTTCTCTCGGCATCAGTGAAATTGCCAGTTACTCCAATTGTGGTAGCTGGTTTATCATTAAGAACAGTAGTATCCTTGTCCACTGCAAAAGCTTCCAAGTTGGCCTTCTCCTTGTCAAACTGTTCATCAACAGGTACAGTCTCACCTTAAAAAGAATTTGCTTTGTTTACCATAGTCAGACATTAAGTATCTCCCAGAAGCTGACCCTTGAGAAGTGTGACATACTCCCTACTAACAGTACTGCTCCACAGTTAATAAGTAATCCAGTTCACAACAATTAATTGTTAAGAAGTGACCACTAGATCATCCAAACTATCTCCTGCTACCACAGAACTTTACATTTCACCCAGTTACTCTGCTATGAGCTCCAAATCTCACATGAAACTGTCTTCTAGAAAGGCACCTGGCTTGCCCTGGAAACTACAGTCTGTTTTGCTAGGGAGTCACACCAAGTTTTAAATTGCTCTGCTTTTAATTTGAAGTACTACTTCTGTTACACTTTTACCTTTTTTTGATTGTTTTTTTTTTTTGGTTTGGATTTTTTTGGTTTTTGTTTGGATTTTTTTGTTTTTTGTTTTTTTTTGTTTGTTTGTTTTGTTTTTTTTGTTTTGTTTTTTTTTTTTTTTCACATAGAAAAAATACCACACGCTAATCAAGCCACTTCTCTGGTAAACTAAATTCCTTAGCACCTTATTATTAAAAAATAATAAGGTCCTTGGATGGTATGAGCTCTTTCCAACACTCCAGTACCTTGTGTCAATATTCTGGAAGAACTACACTTAACATTTCAGGTGCAACCTCATGCCATCTCTGTAGAAGATTTTAAAAGACTAAAAAAATTACATTCCACTAAACTTACTGAAGTGAGCCTGTTCTCATATTTATACCAGGATGCAAAAACATCTTCTGTAGCTGCCAAACTCCAGAAAACATCTGTAAGTATGACCTGTTTCTCCTTTCCTGAATTTAAGGGTTTGTATTTAACTTGCATTCTGCCAGAAATTTTAATTTATCAAAAGTCAATTATTCAGGAAAAAGGGCATTCTGTAGTATCAGCAATTTTGGGGTTTGGCTAGGTTTTTTTTCCTATTAACATGTTTGAGTTTTAAACAAGAGACAAGATCTTGTGATAGTGATTTGAATTACAAACCAAACCAGAGGAAAGTTTGCTTAGTTTTTGCATCTATAGTTAATATTTTTTTTCCCAAAAAATAAAATTTAGACTGTAATTCTAGCTCTGTAATAACCTAAGTGCTGAAGAACCTTATACTATTTCCAGGTATTTTTGCCATTATGCTATTATTAAAAGTCGTTCCAGTTGCAATACAGTGAAAAATATAAAGTCAATTTAATATCCTAGCTTTAACAGAATCACTAGGTTGGAAAAAACCCACAGGATCAATTCCAACCACTCCTATCAACCACTAAACCACGCCCCTCAACAACTAACTCATCCACCTGTCTTTTAAAGACCTCCAGGAAAGGTGGACCTGTTGCACATGCCTTTTCTGATACAAGCCAGGACGCCATTGGCCTTCTTGGTCACACTGCTGGCTCATGTTCAGTTGGCTGTCGACCAACACCCCCAGGTCCCTCTCCTCCTGGTAGTTTTCCAGCCAGACTTCTCCTAGCTCTGCATACGGTTGTTGTGCCCCAAGTGCAGGACCCGGCATCTGGCTGTGTTAAACCTCATGCCGTTGGACTCAGCCCAGTGGTCCAGCCTGTTCAAGATCCCTTTGTAGAGCCTCCCTACCCTTCCACACAGCTTAGTGTTGTCTGCAAACTTGCTAAAGGTACACTCAATGCCTTCATCCAGGTCATTGATGAAGACATTGAACAGGGCTGGACCCAGCACTGAGCCCTGGAGAATCCCACTTGGAACTGGCCTCCAGCTGGATTTAACTCCATTTACCACCACTCTCTGAGCCCGGTTATCCAACTAGTTTTCCACCCAGGAGAGCGTGTGTCTGTCCAGTCCAGAGGCTGACAGTTTCCGTAGCAGCATGCTGTGAGAAACTGTATCAAAGGCTTTACTGAAGTCCCAGAAGACTATATCCACAGCCCTTCCCTCATCCAGTAGGCTGCTCACCATTCCGCCATCTGTTGAGTTCATTTTCTAGCCACTGTATGGTGTTACGTAGAGTCTTGTTTTTCTCTTTCTCCTTCTCATACTTTTTCTTCCATTGTTCAGCAGTGAGCTCCACATTGACACAGACAGTGTTCTTAATGGTCTTTGCTCTAAAGAGAAAGAGTAAAAAGCTCTGAAATGTGGTTTTTTTTCTTTTAATAAAACTAAAGGTTCTTGAATAAAATTTCTACATATCACTAGTAAAAGCGTAAACAATTCCCACCTCTTCCAAAAGCTCATTTCTACTTCCTGCCAACTGACTATTCTTTCAATTGGATCGATATAACTGTTAAAAGACGGAGCAATACAACAAACTTTGGGAAGGCTAGGAAGTCTCAAGCTGGTTGAGTTGAAAAAAATCAGCTGAATTCTTTCACCTGAAAGAATTTGCATCAGGACAGTTCACAACCTTGAACAAATGCAGCATTCATCACACCTAGCCAACATTTCTCCTACGGAAAATACAATGCTTTGAGAATAGAAACCATCAAGCTTACTTAAGAAACAGCCCATTTTGACCTAGAAATCCAGTGCTGGATCTCCATTAACCAAAGAGCTATGTAAACTATGAAGTACAGACTGATTGTTGACATTCAGTCAAGTGAACCTCATGTGAACACATTAGGTCTGGTGGTGAAACTACAGTCACTAATAAAACATTGTCATGATGTTAATGTATAGTTTTTAACTTTAGCACCATACCTCATTTACCTCAGTAATTCTTCTGTCTCGTCTCCTACTACCAGATATTCCTCACTCAGAAATACAAAAGCAGAATAAAAAGCTTAATGGTAGTTCAAAATTTCTTCCTCATTTTATGACTCCTATTAACATCTTTCTGCAAACTCTCATTGGCACCAATTAGTACCACAAGGCACTTGATTTCCTATTAACTTGTGTGATATTTATCTAGCCTTCAGTTAACAAAGCTGAGGGTTTCAGCAGGAATTTAACACCTCTACGAGACAGAATTAATTTCCCAGACTAGTTATGGTAGCTGACACAGAATCATACTCAAACTTGTAAAGAAGTCAGGAGCACGAAGCAGTGAAACCGAAGAGCTACACCCAGAAGATACTTCACAATAGCTAATTCAAGAAATACTAAGAGGAAAGGACCTCCTAGATTCTAAAAGAAGTCCAAAAGCAACTCCACTGCTGCAAAACACAATCATTACTCCACACCCACTAACAACCTATATTCCACTAGGTTTCCAAGAAATTCTTAAATTATCTACTTTACATAATAAAATACTTCTCTGAAAAGACCAGAAGAGAACTATCTTGCTGAGCTACAGAGGTACACTAACACAGGAGACTAGATGAGTTAGAGTGAAATGTTGACAGCTTTTGTAACATGCTCCAGTAAATGAGTGATTAAATCCAGTGGTCAAGAACTGGAGTATTACGATGCAGCATTAATAGAGTGGCAAAGAAGAGATACCTAACAAAACACAAAATTTGAAATGGGTAATTATAAATTCAATTACAAATGACACATGAATTAAGAAGTATTAACTTGAATGCCTAACAAATGCTAGATACAAGAAAGACCAGAAGATGTGATTTAGCATGCTATGACAGAAAAGCTGACATACGACAGGCTCTCTCAGTACAAAAAGGATTCAACTTAACACTGGAAAATCATTCCTGCCTCCTATAACTGAAAAAAAAGTATTAATTACCCTCCAAGAATATACATTAAACTGCAACTGAAACAAACTATGCACTGTCTTCCTGGAAATACAGTCTTCAGGATCCTGCCCACTTTAAGGATTTTTATATAGATAAGATTGACCATGACACTTAAGACGTGTGCACTGAGGAATTACAGAAAGTAAACATTTTAATTAGCTTAGTTCAGAAATCTTCATGGAATGACTTACTCCTCATTCTGCATTTATTTCCAAGCACAATAAGAGCAAAATATTAAGTCACTTACTCACCTTTGGCCAAAGAGAAGAGTAGACTTAGTTTCAGATTCATTGTATGAAGATGGAGAACAACAAATAACAATAGTCGTTCTGCAATTACCCCCTAGTGAATCTTGAAGGATTCTGGTCATTTTGCTATCACGATATGGAACGTAAGTCTACCAAGAAAATGGTTAAAAAAAAAAAATCAGTCACGAGTTTTCAGACACACTGGGTTTTTGAAATAAGAGGTATGCTTTTTCTAGTTATAACATCATCAGACATTAAATGCTACTTTAATTGATAAAAATAATACTGAACTCACGTGGGATGACAAAAATATACTTCTATGTTTAGTAACTTCTAGATTATAAGAAAACTCTCAGTATGATGCTTTGGTCCTTCAATGTTAGGTATAACTCAATAGAGTACAAGAATAATGGCCACTTGCAACGTATCAATGCAACTGGATTAGTTTAAAAGTTCCATGCATATCACCAAAATCAGCAAATAATTTCTTCATAGTACCACGTTCAGAGATGCAAGCCTTTAGCCTTGAAGTACAAATACACAAAAGAGAACACTTACACTGCTTTCAGCCAAAGCTGAAATGACGTTTCCAAGAGCAGACAGAGACTTGTTGATGTTCTTGGCTTCATCCAGCACAGCACCTTCGGCTCCAGTTTTACTAACCTACACAATATTTCCGTAAATTACTGAATGCATATTTGAAAAACACCTTTCACATTTAACAAAATTTAAGTCACTTTGCCACTTTTAAGTGAACTCCTGCTCAGACCCTTTCCCTGATTTACCAGCAATATTTGAATGAAAAATTGTTGTTTGAACTTTTAAACTGAAGTAAATGTTTTCCCTGCAAATTATGCCTTTTCATAGAAGATAAACATACAGTTAAAAGCTTCTATCAAATAACTTAAAAATTAATTAAGTTTGTCCAAAAGTTTGAATTCCTTAAATTAGAAGGAAATAAGCACTACGAATAATTTACAATATCAAAGCAAGCAAGATTTACAACTCTGTCTTAATAAGATGATCTTTATAGTTTGTACAGGGGTCATCCTTAAAAGAAAACAGAAACCACTAAACAAAGAAACTGAAGAGTCCAATGAAAACCCAAATGAACCACACACTACCACTGCACCCCCCCATACCTCCCTACCCCAGGAAAATATAAAGAGTCTCTAATAGCAACGATTTGCAAGAACAGATTTTATAGACTGAATCTGACCCACATAAGCACTGTAGGAACTTATCCAAGTATCAAAAGAAATGTGAAAAAGAAATTCTACCCTGACACCATTTTGTTTACCACGGCTCTACTGCCTCCAAGGCTGAATTTGACATACAGTTCTACAACCCTCCCTTTACCATTGCTTGTACCAAGCTATGATCATTGACTATAAACAAACAAATCTATTTGCCTATGTTTAAAACAACCCAAGACTAGGCAAACACCCTCATGTACTTCACAAACACTGGGAGAAACATAAAAGCAAAAGCTTGAATTGAACAGCGAAAGGAACAAAACTACACAGAAAGAAGGTCTGCAACACAGCCTTTCTTTAGCTTTGTTTCTCTTAAATGCTGTGTTTCATTCTCAAAAAAAAAGTCACTGCTAAGAGACAATTTCAAAATAAACAAAAGGATCAGAGACTACAATAAGGCCATGGAACAATGACAAAGATGAGAAGAAAGGACTAAAAGAGATGAAGGTTGCCTCAGAAGCAAAGACAAAATGAACATAAATCCAGCTCTTCAAAGGCTAAATTACAGTCCGAGTGTTACAGAACAAGGAAAATTTACATATTTCCTTCCCTGCTTTAAGCTGACACAGAAAAGCAAGATGTTATTTTGAACAATGTTCAACAGAATTTCAAATTAAGAAACTTGGTACCACTATATAAGAAAACTGACTTATTCCAGAACTTTACTAGCCAACACATCTGCCTAACTTTTTCCTCTCACCAATACTGAGACTGAACTCTAACCTATTTTTCCACCCTATTCCATATTTACAAACCCTTACTGTAGAAACGTGTATCAGCCTAAAGAGACAGTATCTAATAGCCAACCCAGACTAGGATTCAGAGATCATACTTCAAATTCAAAATTTAAACAACCCAGAGATGAAAAATGAATAATCAGTACTGCATTACTGCAAAATATCTGATTGTTAAGAACTGGAGTTTTTCAGAGTAGAAAAAGAAATTCAGAATTACCTTTTCACTACCTGCCAAGTCCACAAGGTAAAGTTTTCCACTTAGTTTCTGTTCTGTTTGCGTATTCTCTTGTTTTACATTAATAAGAAAAATACTATGACTTCGGGAGCTGTGTTCATTCATATCTATAATCCAAAACAGAAATTGTCAAAAATATTGGTACAACTGAAATCACTTAACAAAGCAATACCTTCTTACAGTGAAGCGACAGTCAAGGGTAATGAAACTGTAGAGAAGAATTTCTCAATGACAATAAAATCAGAGGCACCCAAACCAACAGTACTGTCTAATTGAGTAACAAAGATCCAGCCTCCTTTGTGCTCTTATTAATACCACAGACGCTCATTGATATGATTTGACACCTGGTCAACTACGGATTTCACATATTTACTTTATTAGAAAGAGACACATTTTATCTTTTAGTGAAAATTTTAACTAGATGGCCATAACTTTTCACCTCTTTCTAACGTAAATACCTACTGCTCCCTCTGCTGCAAAACCTGCAGAGTAAACAAGACTTGATGAAATAAAGTTCTTTAAATTCCGTAACAAAATTTAAGCTGACTGAATATTTCTGCTCTTTCTACACCACTTAATCTGCTTCCTACTTCAGAGCCTCACTACCTAGGAGCAATGAAGTAGTAGTGCAAGATTGAGTCATTCCTTAAAAGAAGTATCATATTTTTATTTTTGATCCTTACCTAAGGAAATAGGAAAAATATTTTCTTTTCTAATGACTGTATATTTGTTTTTTTCCTGAATAAAGATCTAGATAAAGGAAGACTGTGAAACTCGCCCTCAAACTGGTTCTCAAAGATTTCTGAGAGTCACTTCAGTTGCTAAGAACTAAGGCATTACTTTGGCATGCACCTCACTTTTCCTAATATTTCTTCTTTTTTTTTAACCTTTCTTACTTCCTAATCCTGCTTCTTGGGGAAATTCCAGGATCTATGACGCAGCTCCTTGCAAATCAGTTTTCTGAGCTTTTTTAGGTGGTATCATGTCACTGAGATGCTGCTCAATTCCACGGCACGTCTGAATATGTATTCTGACCAGCTCTTTGTAGCATATGCAACAGAATGGTCTAAATGTTCATGAGCCACAGTGGCTTACTCAGATTCACAAGGTAATTGAAACAAGTGCTGCAAACTGGGATTTTGTATAACTTCCAGTGCAGAACTACACCTTTTTCTCCAGTGATTCAGAGTTCCTCACTTATCAGTTACTCTTCTCTTTCAATCCAAGTCTAATTAACAACACCTAACAAAAAATGAGTTGAAATACTTGCTTCTGAAAGACACGTTGAAACTGCTTATGCAAGACCATTTAAAAAACCTGAATTATTTGGCTCACTATTTTTGTCCTTCCTACTTTAAGGCATATCAGAAGCAAATCAATAAGGCACTAAAAGGAGACAAAAAGACACTTACTTGTAACTGCTACATGCCGGTTTGATTTTCCTTCATCTATAGTATCCATAACTTCTTCTGGACTACATACAAAACGCTCTGTGCAACCCTTAAAAACAGCAAAAAATACCACACCAACAAACCAGCAGTAAATGGTGTACACCAGAGGAACGAAAGATGAAAACTTATCAGATTGGTGCTCACCTTTACATAGGGAACTCTGTTTTTGTCCTCATGAACAGAAAGATTGGTCTTTGAAACTAGAAGAGAAGAATGTATATATTATTTCTTTGTAAAATTCATGAGTTGTGTACAAGTGTCCAAGTCAGATGATATTTCTCAGCAACACTTCACAAAAAACACATTATACATGAAACTACCACTACTGTAGCTTTATTTTTATTACATAGATCAGTTCCATGCTTTCTTATTTTGATGTACCCTTATTTACGTTATTAGCAAACTGCATACCTATCATAGTATCATAAGGGGCTTGGGGTTTTTTTAACACCTCTTTTCAGAACATTTTACCTTCAATGTTCAATACAAATAAAAGGCTTACCATCCAAAAGGTCCCTTATTTTATCCAAGTATATTTCAAAATATGACACCTAGAAGTGGGAAGGGAAATAAAAACATAGCATCAGAAAGCAAAAGTGCTTTGCTTTTTGATCAGCATGATTATTATGACCTCCCACATAAAACCACATCTAACTCAAGTTCTTAAGGCTGAACTAAAACGTACTGTTAAGAGGAAACTATTTTGATCAAAAGCTTCAAGCACTATCAGCACTGCCATAGGTTATTAGGACAGCTACCACAAATGTTTAATGGAAACAAGATTAAAGTGTTAGCATAATTCTTCTCTAGGAGTCAGTTACTTCAGAAATAACTCTCGTTTAGGTTTTCCAAGTCAGAAGCACTTGAAATGGACAGACTACATCCATTTAACCATAGACTACTTCCAATTTTGAGATTAAATAAGAAACAATGAAGAAAAGTTTACCTTAATATGAAACTCAAGATTCTCATCCATAGAGTAAATGTAATTAAAAATATCTTGCACTATTCTTGGAATAATACCCATTCCATCCGGGTCATGAAGCTTCCCCTTATTAGAAAAAGACACAACAAAATGAAACATTCATACTGAATTCAACATCAAGAACACTATCTAAAGGCAATAAGAACAGTTAACAGAGTCTTAAAATGCTGACAGGTATGATGCACTTATAAAGGAAAGTCTTGATCACCTATTTAGGCACAACATTTGCCAGAGGTAAAAACAGTCTCAGAAATCTCCCAGACTACTAAAAGTGAAAACACATCATTAAACTTATTCTTGTGTTTCTTATCCTGCTACTAAGGGTTGAGAAAAATACAGTTATTGCTATTCGTGGTCCTAAATAAATAATTTGGGTATCAAAATGTTGCAATGGAAAGAAAAGTAAAATTGCAGGATGAAAACAAGCAGACATCTCATTTCTGAAAAATAAGACTACTGCAATAAAAGAGATAACAGTGACTGAAAAAGAGGAAAATTATTTTAAGATTTCTTACTTCCATAGTGTGTGTCTTTCCAGATGACGTTTGCCCATAAGCAAATATTGTGCCATTGTATCCCTCAAGTACATCTAAAGGGAAAGAGTATTTTCATTAGGGTTCATTTCCTTCTTTTAAAAGAGTCAAATGAAACAGAAAGCAATTAGGTAGTTCCTAAAATGTTCAGCAACCTATTCAGCATTTGGGAACTCTGTACTAGAGTGGGGATGGGGAAGAGAGGGTGCTCGTTCCTATCCCTTTTAATGCATTAAGTCACCAGTGACCGTGTGTGAGAAGTTCACTGTTTTAGAAGCATTTGTTCGCTCGACCAGAAAAATCAGGACTTCAGAGTCAGAAGGAAAAAGGAAATCAACACAACTGCCAGGCTGAACACGCAAGTCTTTGACAACTCAGAAGGAGAAGCCACACATGAGTACACTATAGTATCTTTTGCCTTCAGGAAAAGTTTAATTTTCCAATGCTGAAGAAAATGAGCTATGCTTTAAGTATCAAGCATCTTAAACACACACTCATAAGCTCCACCACTAGAGTTCATCTGCTGCATGGTATATCACAGCCTAGAAATGCTGCACAGAGAAACAGAGACCAAATTTTCATGTGGAAGAAAGAGGCAGCATTACAAGTCTTAGTTAACTCCAGTTTTTATGGAGTAAACTTCCGATCTAAACCTGATTACTATTTTACTCATGATAGGATTAAATACTTAAAGCAATATGGTTTTGCCACAGTAAATCACTTTTCTAATGACAAAACCCCCTACATTTACCTAATCTTCTCCTGTTAGTAATAGCTGATATTTCAGTGGAAGGCTTTGTTAAAGTTGTTTTGAAAGTTACATCAACTAGAACTTATTACTAATCTCCTCAAGAAATTAATCAATTTTATCTTCAGGAAACCAGCTAATTGCTTACTCTAACAACTTACTGTGGTACAACCTTCTTTGTGATAAGACTTGATTTTCTGAAGTTACTAGGCCAATTATGACAATTCAGTTTTGGAGAAGCTGTACAGTCTGACCTGCACAGTGATAACTCATGCTTAATCTTCTAATTGTGAAGCTAAAAGTCACACTTAAACCCCTTTCCCCTCCCTTAAACTGTGTTTTAAATAAACAAGGTCAGAAAAGATCTATAGCGTACACACGATTTCACAAGTTTCTGATATTCCTCCAAACAAACAAAAGCAATTGTAAGGTATTCTCACCAACATATTTGGAAAATAAAGAAGCTATTCATATGAGGTACTTGGATTAATTTCTGACAAATTGTTTTAAGTAATCTTTTTGCAGAGAACCACAAAAATACCATACATGGCAGGCAAACGTTATCAAACATTGCAATTGAAACAGCAGGTTAAGTACTGACGTATTTATTGGTTCAACTCTAGGATGATTTTATACTGCTATGATCCTTGTTGGTTTTTATTAAACATTCAGAAGGTAAAAGCGAGCGATACAAGCATTAGTTTTTCAACATTTGAAATCCACAAGAAAGACTTTTCTTTACAGTTAAGGTTGCTGTTCCACCTTACCTTTGACAATCTTTTTAGCACAATCATTGTACACTTGTTCCTGTGATGTGTTTGACTGGAATACACGGTCAAATATATATGGCTTGGACTGGAAAAAAAACAAAAACAAAAAACAAAAACACAGAGAGAAGAGCTGTTAAAAAAAACCCCAGATACTGAAATAGAACTGAAAGGTGTTCGTTCATATAGTTTATAAGTAGCCCATGCCAGTCTCAGTCCAACCTTTTGTTTTATTTTAAGCACTTGAAGACTGTAGGGAAGAAATCAGCTTACAATAGTGTTGCCTAAATCTTCACGTTCGTCTGCAAATCTAGGCCCTGAATTAAATATATTTGTATTTTTGAAATCTAAATACTCTTCCAAAACTACTCCACCACATAACCTCAATTTATGTGCAAGGCAAACCAGTGCCTCGTCTGTAGATCTGAGTGTCGTCCTCCCACTGAGGTAGCAGGTTTACTCTAGTAAGTAGAATGTCTGTGCTGGTAGTATTTATTAAAAACCTCAAACCAAAAATACCAGTCAGTTCACATAGACTCATCACAAGAACTATTTCTCTATATATGATATCCTTAAAAAAAGCTCCATTAACAGAAGGAAAGGCCACTTTGAAGGAAGGGAACCATTCACTCATTTTGGAAGACGCTAAGAGCAAGCTGTGAGACAGCTTTTGTAAGGACTGCTGTATTACGTTTTAAAGAAGATTTTCCTAACAGTTCTAAGAGGCTGACAATCCATTAAGATATGAACTACTATGCTTACTTTCTGAACTTCCAGTTTCTGTTTCAGAGCTTGCCAAGCAGACAAGTAAGGTTTTTAAGGGCCCTAGGTCAGTCACTATCGCTAAACTTGCCACAGTTGTCAAGTGCTCCATTTTGCCTAAATTTAATTCATTATCATCCTTCCCAAGGGATATTCTGGAACTGCCTCCCCAGCAAAGAAACAAATATAGCTTCTATCTTTCACACACCCACCACATTCCCTTCCCCAGCCTGACCTTCCCTTTGTCTTTTAATAACATCTGGCATAACACCAAACAAACCTTTTAAAATTCAACACACAATGTCTGCTAAGAAGGCTGGAATTCAGGTGGATAAGCTCCCTCTCGGAAAAAATAATTACAATGCTCACCTTGTAAATACACTCAAGAAACCACAAGACTCTGTAGTCAGAAGCTATCCCTAAGGTGCTGAATTTTGTCAGAAAGCATGTTCCACAGCAGGGAAGTCACAAGCCTTCCGGATTACTCATTTCAGCTTCAAATACACCTCAAATTCATTATGTTCTACAGGTAGAATTGAGGCCATTATGTACACCAGAAGACAAACAACTAATTAGTTCAAGTAACCCTGAGGTCAGAAAGTGAAGAGTGAGAAGACAGTACATAGAAAGGTAAGCTACTGCAGGAAAGGTAATACCAGTTAAACATTTTCTTTGTCACTAGCAGCTGTAGTTTCAAAAAGCCTCCAACTTCATGAATATCAATCAGCTACGCTACACTCTGTAAGTAATCTACATCACAAAATGTTGATCAGATCTGTTTGATGCTTAAGTTCTTCTGCATATTTGTACACAGTGACATAACACTTTGGAGGATGGTACTTATTATACACTGGAAAAATACAGTGAAAAGAGAGACAGCATCAACACCACTGCAAAAAATTCTGTGCAGCATTAGTAATCTGTGTGTTTGTAAGATTTAAACTCTTCTCCAAATTACTGCTCAAAAAATATCTAATTACAATTACTCCAATTAAATTGATTTTGGAAAAAACAGGGAAAGTTCCTGGATCCAATCTTCTGACAATCTATGCAGCAACTGCTAACAATACTCTATTTCTCACAGACCCCAACACATCAGATCTTTGCTGTTGCAAACAGAACATGACAACTATGAGAAAAGTACATTAGAAGGCAAGAATTGTTTTGCATATTATGCATTTCAATGTACACACATACAAAAATATTTCCAATGCCAATTTTCTGTAGATTTTTTTTTAAAAAGAAACCCAACTTAAATAAAAGTAACCAAGCCTAGTTTCTAATAAAGGAAGATAGTTTGTTTAGAAAGGACATTAGGCACAACCTGCAGTAGTTTGCAACCACCCTGCAATCTACAGGTATTTGCAGTAGGTTCTGAAAAAGCTTTCCTTCTCGAAGTTTTTAAACAGCATTTAGAGGTTTTTTTATTTGCTTGTTTTATTCTTCTGCCAAGCAAAAGTTGACTGAATTGAACCGTTATTCCTCCGTTGTAAAGGAAAATTATGTTTACTAATTTGAAAGTAAGCCATAAACACAGAATACTTTTAGACTACCTACTCTCCAATCGCCATATATATGCTTTCATAGGAGAACTGAGCCAAACTGCAGTATTTCAATTAATTAGTCTCTTTTGCTTTATAAAATGTTAATACAAAGAACAGCACATATGATGAATGCCATGGACTAGTCAGAACAGAACACCAAGCTGCAAGGACTTCACTCCGTCCTATTTACTTGTACACTGAAAGCTGCCAGGCACGTGACAAATTCCAATTTCCCCTCAATTTAACAACTGCTACTAACATACACACAAATTTTACAAACTTTGACCACAACCCTCACAAGGCATCCTGTTTATACCACTTGTCACTTCCCTATCCCTTGCTGGTGAAAGTGGAATACCTGTTTACACATCCTCAGTATTAAATGCTCCCAGATGAAGCCACAATTCAAGTATGAAGCACTCAAAAATCCTTACATACTTCCCTCCCCTCCCAGGTCACAGTACATTTATTACAGCTGTAAAGGCCCATGTTAGCTGCAAGTCCTTGCTACATCATCACTGAATCAATAGGCAAGCAAGTAGGTTTAGCTAAGCAGGTTGCAGGGCAATTATGTTTTAAGAATACAAGTTACTTCCACTCATACGGTTTCGTATCTTTGACATCTGCAATGCTATGTCTTATCACTTCTCCTTACAGTCTGCTTTCTGCACTAAACAAAGCTAAAACAGTATTACACAGATTACCCTGCCCTAGAAAACCTCCTCATTACCTTTAAGAGATTAATCAAGAAAGATTAAAGTGTCAGACATTTTTCTACACCAGATGCCTTTCTTCCTCAAGTAGTAAACAATCAGATAATATGATGGAACTGAAAACTGAAAAGGTATAAGCAATATTACCACGTGGTGTCAGCAACAATGGTAGCAGCAGCCTTGCTACCAATATATGATGTTGTTTTGTCACACTCCAAAATAGTCAGCAAACATTACTTAAATCCCAAGAAAAATCCTATATATATCCCAAGAAAAACCTATAAGCAACACAAAATAGTGAGTAAACAAGCAGAGCTTCCAACTTCCTCCAAAGAGAGGTTTCAGCATTGCAATTCACTCACTGCCTAGTGTTTGTTCTGTCAGTAATTAACTACAGAACAACTGTAGCTCCTGGAGGTGCTTGAACAGCAGAAATGTGGTGTCACAGCAAAAATTTTGCAAGCATTCTTACAGACCTCAAAAATGTACAGCTCTCAGCACAATTTAGCGTATTTAAACTAAGTCTTAATGAAGGGGTTAGGTTTAAATATGCAGTTCTGCAGTTAACTTAAAACTAGTTACCAGTTATCCTTATGTAAAAGGATGGTCAACGTATCCAAACTGTATATACAAGATTCAGAGGGCGCATGAGTGTTTTCCAGAACAGTTAAGTTTTTGTCAGCACCTTCAATGAGAACTGCGTAACCGTGATCACAACCATGATGAAATCTTAACCTAAGGTATTTCTAGGACTTTTAAAGTATCTCCATTGGAATAATTTAAAATATTATTTGTTCATTGTAACTCCCTGTGAATTCCAGGATTGCTTACTCATAGCTCTTAGTTCACCTTCTTTTCTGTGCATTAGTATTTGAAGCAAAGCCAACAGTCCAAATTTACTTGAAAACTGGCAGCATATTTTTCTACCACAACACATCTAGATGCTCTTTACTGGTTTTTTTTTGCTAGAATGGGCTACTAAAGCAATATTATATCAACTTATGGTTGGTTTATTCTTGATAAGAGGTCCAGATAATAAATGGGAGGTAAACTCATTATGTAAGTTTAACATCTTTAAAAAAGAACATTCTTCCCATCAGCACGTAATATGGTAAAAGAAATATATCACACCAAACAATTTCTGGAAAGTATGACATCAAACACCTGACTCAGTTCTTCCTATTACTAAGGTAAAGTATTGCTGCTTTGACACAACTAACAGAGTTCAACACTGTGAATGAGTGTTTTCCAGTATCAAAATAGTGACAAATTTCAGAACAGGTGTTTAAGCCAAACTTTGCTATAGTAAAGAGTTTCCTCTAAAGAGAAAAATAAGCGGTTAGCATAAAACCAGTCACTGAATTTCAGAACAACTACATTTAAGACGAGCGAGATGTTTCAAGACAAGTGGTTCTGCAGACAGGGAATTTCAGTATCCCTTTACACATCACAAAGCTAGAGAATCTGCTTTCTGTATCTACTGGTATAGTTTGAAAAACTCATATTATCCACCATTCCATGGAATGAAATAAAAATATAGAGTAACACTGTAAGAATACGACTGTGTCAGCTACAGGTTGCACTGTAGGCATTAAGTCATGTGTTTCTAATAAAACAGTACTTTCCCTAGCAAAATAATAAAAAGTTGGTTTAAGAATACACCATTTCCTGCATTTACATACTCTGGCACAGCCTTTCTCAATCATCTGCTGCCAAGAGCTGCAGTAATAGCAAGTGATCTTCATTAATCTCATTCTAACATAATTTAAACCTAGCTTTGCTCTTATTTACTATCCAGTACTAGTTTAAAAGGTAACGAAAAATAAAGTTACGTCTCAAGCTCTTTCCAGGATCACAGGGGCACATCTTAAGTTACAAAAAAAGAGAAAAATTAGAAAAAATTTACTCTTAACAAATAAGAAAACATAAGCAGATAGTTACGATTCATTAACCAAAGTCACAGAAATAAGAATTATATTATGATCATTACTAGAAACATTTGGACATCAGAGGGGTCAAGGTAACATTTCGTTTCAGTCATCTGACAGAACTGTTTCCAGTTTAGGCTTCAGTCCAAAATCCTCGAGTCTCACTATATTCAGTAATGTGTCTTATCTTTTGAACAGCTGTGGGATGAGCAAGGCTAGGTATAGATACATCTTCTGAAGAGAAGTATAGATATGTTATGCAGAACTATAAAGCTAATCTGCTGCAAGCAGTTTTACATTTGAAAAAAAAAATACATAATCACATATTAGCTTGCTATTCCTGTTTCATCTTGCTCAAAAGCCTGAAATACATGACCAAATTGCTATTGATTTTTTAATATAGGTACGTTTATGATGCTTAACATAAAAGCAGTATACTTATAACAAGTCACCCTGTTATCTGTTTTAGCAAAAAGCCTTATATTTACTCAACAGAAAGAACCATTAAAAAAAACACCTTAATAAAATTGAATGAAGCCCCATTTAATTAATAATGTATAAGCTCTTCACTAGATATAAAAAGCTTCATCCTCTTGAAGCACAATACTTTTAAAAAGTGTGCTCTTTAAGAGACCAACACCCTATGTCCCCTCAAATCGTCATCACACACTAGCTACAATTAAATCAAGTATTTTATCTAATACAAATCAAAACAACTCACTTGTCCAGAAAGACAACCACGCCAATAATTACACAGCAGCTAGGAAGAGAAGTGAGGATAGACAGCTCAGAGATGACAGGGGAATCAAGGAAGAAGGAGGGTTTGGGCAGAACCACAGATTTCCTCTCCCCACCCTCCTCCATAGAGGAGTTGTTGGCAGTCTGGTATAAGCTCTGCTTCCATCTCCTATCTACCATTACAGGCAGCTCCCAAGTATTATTAAAGAAGTCTTCACTGTTACAGCACAGACGCAGGCATACACAAAAGGTGCAAGTCCTTTAGGCAGCAGAGGAAAGTAGCTATAAAAAAAAAGTGGTTCAATTACAGTTCAAAAGGCAGACAACAGCCATGTAGCAATAAAGACAGAAATCAAAGGAAAAAACCAAACATACAGCTTGCTGTCTTCAGAAACTTTCATGAGAACTGTTTCTGTTACTATCTTCCTATAGACAACTCTACCACACACATACACAAGAGGTGGCTGGCTACAGCCACAAGCTGGAAGGTTCTTCACTTTGTAAAAACTCAGTTGGCTTGTTAAATATAAACAAATAAACCCCCCACAAATCATTGTCTCAAAAGCTTTAGAGAAATCAAATCATAACTTTGAGAACAATTTTGTCATATGCCAACCATTATAAAAACAAAATCAAAATCACAAACCCATCCTTTATTTAGACTTTGCGAAACAGAAATCAAATACTGTCTTCTGCTACCCAATCCAATAATTTTGGGATGTGTTTTTCCCCTGAAGTCCAGCTTAGTAAATCCTGGATCTAAGGCCACTGAAGGATTTTTTGTTGTATTTTTGCCAATGCAGGAAACAAAGTATAGTTGTAACACTAACCATAATAACCCTGATCAAAAAGTCTCACATGATCCCTCAGGAGCATGCAACCACACTGTCCTACCCATTAAAGTCCTACAGCACTACCTCATCCCAATTAGACACTTTTAAAGCATACTTTAAAGACTATTTAAAACAATCTAAGTTTTCTATTTAGACTAGAAGTACTGAAAGAACACACAAATATTTTTTAGAAGGCAGAAAATACTGAAGTTTCTAAACTTAATCATCAATTTCAAACAGAATAGGTAGTGACTTTAAAAAAAATATTTTATTGAATCACCTCCTTCAACCTCAGATACTACACAAAACCCCACTACTACTGGTAGCCTCAAGAAACAGAATATAAACGAAAAATCATAGAATCATGGAACGGTTTCTGCTGGAAGGGACCTGAGAGATAATCTGTTTCCAACCCCCCGCCATGGGCGGGGACACCAAGAAGACAAATAACTAAGTCATTTTTCTTAACACAGAACCAGCACCATGTCTAGAGTAAAAAGTATTTATATGAAAACACAAATTAAACATTTGCAAAACCAAAACAAACACTGGGAACAGAGCACACTTGTACAATACCAACCACATCAGGCAATAAACCACTGTGACTTCAACTTTATATTCCAGCTCCACTTCGCAGCTAAATGACAAAAGTGAAAGGATTACCTTTTTCCCCTATAACATCCGGACTGTTTTACAACAGGCCTCATACTTCGCAAGGTGACTTCAGTTAAAACGTATTTACAGGCTCGGAGTAAGCCAAACGGTCTGCTTATTTTGAGTCTTTCCCTAAAAGCTGATTTAGAGCCCTCAAGCACCAACGAGCCGGAACCTCCGCTGCGGTTCGGCGTTTTCTTCCCGCCCAGCTCCCCGCAGCCCATTCTCCCGCGGCAGCTCCGGGTGCCCGGTGCCCACAGCCCAGGGCCGCCCCGAGCCTCGGCAACCAACTCACCCCCGGGCGACGCTTTCGCCCAAGGCTTCCTGACCCGCTCCCCCAGCCCGGAGCGACCCGCGGGCAGCGCCCTCCCGCCGCTCCCGCCCCTCACCGCGATGACGACGGTGTCTTCGCCCTGGAACTTGGCGATGTACTTGTCGCCGCGGGTGACCTCGGACTCGTTGAGGGGCCTGAAGCGGCACATCACTTTGATGTTGCACTCCGCCGGGTCCGCCATCTTAGGCCGCCGCCCGCTCCGCTCCGCTCCGCCGACGTCCGCCGCTGCCGCCCCGCCCGCTACAGGGGCCTCGAGAGCAGCCGCCGCCGCCCAGGGATCCCACGCCCGCCCCGAGCAGAACGGGAAAGGGAAGGACTCCTTCCCGGCCGCCGCCTCCCGCTCTCACGTCCTCCCCAATATGGCAGCCATGGCGGCGATTGCGGCCGGCGAGTCCCGACGCCCCCCCGCGCCGGGTAGGGGCGGCGCCGGCGGCAGCGCGGGGGGTGACGTCACCCTCTGCAGCGCCCGGACCCGCCGGCGCCGGATGGCGCATGCGCGGAGCTGTCGCTGGGGCGCTGGGGCAGCCGCCGGGGAGGTGGGCGGGGTTTGTGGGGAGGTGGGCGGGGCTTGGGGAGGTGGGCGGGGCTGAGGGAGCCGGCTCGCTCGGTTTTGACCTCGGGGGGTGGTGGTGCTGGCACCGAACGTACAGCCAAATCGGAGATTCAGGAGGTTGGGAAGGACTCCCAGGATCATCGAGTCCAACCATTCCTATCAACCAGTACACCATGCCCCTCAGCGCCTCATCCACTCATCTTTTAAACAGCTCCAGAGATGGTGACTACCCCACTTGCCTGGGCAGCCTGTTCTAATGCTTGTGCACTCTTTCAGTAAAGATATTTTTTCTAATACCCAATCTAAACTTCCCCTTGGCACAACTTTCAAGTAATTGTAGAGAGCAATAAGGTCTCCCCTCGGCCTCCTCCAGGCTAAACGATCCCAGTTCCCTCAGCTGCTCCTTATGAGACTTTTGCTTCAGACCCTTCACCAGCTTTGTTGCCCATCTCTATACATGCTTCAGCAGTTCAGTATCTTTTATTTATACTGAAATATCTTTCTCGTACTCTCTTGTTCTAGTTCGGAGAACTAAAAGAGGCACAACACCACTTCTGTGCGGTGTTTGCAGTTGTCAAGGAACTATCAGTCTTTTCTGAAGGGCCCTTGCGTGCTCTGCAGCTGGGAAGTCAGTGGTATTCTTTGGGCAAGTAGGGATCAAAGTGCACTGGACCTACAGCATTTGGGTCACCTCCTGGGACCGTGTCTCTCACCACTTTCCCATGCCAATTTAAAAACCACACAGTATTTTTTTTAAGCTTACTTTATTGCAAAGTTTGGTTTTTTATTACAGGGAGCACTAATTCCAGTCAATTGAAACTTACGGACTATATCTAGAGGAAAAACTCCTTTGGGTAAACCATGCTGATCAGAATTTCTCAAGAGTCTTATGAGTTTACAACTGTGTTGCTTACATCCACATTGAACTGGGACAAAGTACAAATTTACAGCTTGGCTAAGTGAAGTTTGCTTCCTGACAGAAATCTCTGATTGGACCGAAAATTTTTCTAATAGCCTTGAGATTTGTAATAATCAGACAAAGAGGGAGCCTTTCTCTTAAATTCATAAATTTTAGTATGTCGAAATGACTCAGAGTAGCAAGGTCTTTCTTTCAAATGTACTCTTTTTTCATTAAAAAAGGGTAAGGATTGTAAATTTTAATGGGGCCCATCTGAAATCAGACATCCTCCTTTTTCAAGACCCTTCTCAGTTTAGGGATTGCAATGGTGTATTTTCACTTACAATAAATGCACAAGGTGAAAACTACTTCGAAACTACTCCATATGACAGAAGATTACCTAATACTCTAGTTTCATCTACAGCTTCTTTTCACACAGTAATATGAAAAAACTTTAGTGCCTAGTGTATCATATGAGGTAAGCTAAGCCCTCTAAATTGAGTTCATGTTGCAGCAAGTTTATTTTTCCTCTGTGTTTAGAAATTCTGCAGGACTGTGCTGCCTTATCCAGAGCAGAAACAATTCTACATCCTCACCTATCTGTACATGGGGAAGTAGTTGTCTGATAAAGCCAAGGTATGTACTCAAAAGGAGCGTGTTGCTCCATAGATCTGGCATATGATATATATCTCCAGGTCTGCCAGTGTCCTCTCAGGGCCTGGTGAGATGACAGAGAAGATTTCCCCAGACAAAAGGGCAGATAGTGCCTTGGGGTACATCTAGCACGGCATTGCCAGTCGGGTGAGCGAGGGGGTTGTCCTGCTCTGCTCCTCACTGGTGTGGCCCCATCTTGAGAACTGGGCACCGTTTATGGTGCCAAAGGATCTAAAGCTGCTGGAGAGCATCCAGAGGATGTTTCCCAAAGTCGGTGAAGGCTTTAGAGGGGAAGTCGTGTGTCGAGTGGCTAAAGTCACTTGATCTGTTTAACCTGGAGGAGACCAAGGGGAAACCTCCTCACAGTTCCTGCTTCCTCACAAGCGAAGGAGGAGGAGCAGGCACTGAGCTCTTCTCTCTGGGGACCAACCACAGGACCCAGGAAAATGGCAGGAAGATGTGCCAAGGGAGGGTTAGGATGACCTTAGGAAAAGGGTGGTGGAGCCCTGGAACAGCTCCCCAGGACAGGGAAATGGTGTCCCAGCCCACTCAGGGAGGAGTTGGATTCAATGATCTCTGTGGGTCCCTTGAAACTCAGGATGTTCTATGATTCTATGCATTAAGCCACTGATTGAACCAGCACAGGTGTAGGACTTTTCACTTGATTTTGTTGAATCTCAAGGTGTTCACAGCCTTTTAATAAAACTTTTCTTGATTATCTCCCTGTGTAACCTCACTCTGTCCTGTGTGTCCATGAAGTGAAAGGCTATGATCCAGCTCCTGGGATCTGACGTGGATGGACTAGGTGCCAGCTGGTGGAGTCAAGCAGAGTGTGCAGGGACCACTTGGTTTTTGTGTCAGGTATGGGTGTGGGTCCCAGAGCAGCTCCTGGAGCGAGTCGGGGTCTGTGTGTCCTGAAAACCACCTACTGTGTGGCCCCAGCCTGTGAGGCGAGTGAAAGGCTCTGTGAGTGTCTGCACCTTTCCCAGAGCTGCTGGGCATGGGCTGAGCATGTGCTATCACCAGCAAACTTCAGTCTGGCCAGATGAGCTCTGGGGGCTGAGGTCCGTGCTGGGCTGTCAGGTGGCAGAGGGTGTGTGCTGGCCCCTGGGGAGATGGGCGAGTCTCGGGTGCCTGTGGGAGAAACATGTGAGGGCTGCTTGTTTGCAGGGAGCAGCAGGATGGAGCACCCAGTGAGCAGAGGGCCCCGTGGAGCGGGCGAGAGGGCTGGGATCTGGGCAGAGGAACCCTCTGGAGCCCCCCAGGACCCCTTCTGGGATAACCAAGACCCCTCTAGCACAACTAGGACTGCTCTAAAGCCCTCCAAGACCTGTTTAGGACTCCCTCAGACCTCCTCTAGGGACCCCTACAACACCTCTAGAGCCCCCAGGACCTCTCTAAGACACACAAGACCCCTATAGAGCCTCTCAGGACCCATTTAGTGACCCCCAAGGGCCCGTCTAGGACCCACACGACCCATCTGGAGTCCCCCAGGACCCATCTAGGAACAAGCAGAACCCCTCTAACCACCCCCAGAACCCCATTACAGACACCCAGGACCCTTCTAGGGACGCCCAGGACTCCTCTGGACCCTCTAGAACGATTCTAGGGAACCCCAGAACCCCTTTATGGACCCCAAGGACCCCTCTAGCGACCCCTAGGACCCCTCTAGACCCTTCAGGGCGACTCTAGGGACTGCCAGGACTCATCTAGGACGCCCCAAAATCCCTCTAAGACCCCCCCAGAGCCTCTCTAGGGACCCGGAAAACTTCTTTAGGGACCCCCAGGGCCCCTCTAGGGTTTCTGCGTGAGAATCGTCGGCAAATTGGGGAGAGAACAAGAGAGAAGGAGGAGCTTTTGAAAGGACTGGGGAGAGAATCCTTAAACTCGTCCTGCAGTACAGAGCTGCGCTCGCTCGGGGGCAGCACTGAACACCTGCAGTACCGCGACATGGCCACACGGGAGCAGCACTGAGCGGCGGCACTATTTTTACCATTTTCCCCATTTTATGTATTTTTAGGAGGAGCTTTGGAGCAGATTCTGGCCCTGGAATCGGCACTGGTCAGGCCGCACCTCTAATCCTACGTTGAATTCTGGGACCCTCGCTATGAGAAGGATGTTGAGGCTCTGGAATGTGTCCAGAGAAGAGGAAGGTGGGGAAGGGCTTTGATAAGAATGGTTGGACTCGATGATCCTGTGGATCCCTTCCAACCTGGTTGTTCTATGATTCTATGATTCTATGAAGGGCCTGGAGAACAAGCCTTATGTGTAAAAACGAAGCCCTAGTAGAAGCAGTGGACCAAAATGCTCCATAACAACCCCTGGCTTAGTTGGCAGCCACCCATTTGTCTCGGTCACTATCACTGGTTTTTTATTATGTACCTCACTGTCCCTGTTATCATAGAATCACAGAATCATAGAATCACCAGGTTGGAAAAGACCCACTGGGTCATCGAGTCCAACCATTTTTCTATGAAAAAGGATGAGTAATTATTAAACATCAACAGTGGTTTCAGGAACTGAGGGCTTTTATTATATTTGAGTGCAGGCAGAAGGTGTTTTTTTCACTCAGTACAACTCTTGTAAGGAAGATTATCATAGAATCATAGAATAATTTAGGTTGTAAGGGACTTTAAAGATCACCCAGTTCCAACCTTCCTGCCATGGGCAGGGATACCTCCCACTGGATCAGGGGCTCCAAGCCCCATCCAACCTGGCCTTGAACATCTCCAGGGTTGGGGCAGCTACCACTGCTCTGGGCAACCTGTTCCAGTGTGTCACCACTCTCATGGTGAAGAAATTCTTCCTTATCTCAAGCCTAAATCTTCCCCTCTCCAGTTTATCCCCATTGCTCCTTGTCCTATCAACACAAGTCTTTATGAACAGTCCCTCCCCAGCTTTCTTGGAGACCCTCCAGGTTCTGGAAAGTCTCTGTAAGATCTCTTTGGAGCCTTTTCTTCTCCAGGCTGAACAACCCCAACTCTCTCAGCCTGTCCTTGTATAGGAGGTTCTCCAGCCCTTGGATCATCTCTGTAGTCTCCTCCAGGCCTGTTCCAACAGCTCCATCTCCTCCTTACATTGAGGATTCCAGAACTGGATCCAGTACCCCAGATGAGGTCTCACAAGAGAGGAACAGAGGGGCAGAATCCCTTCCCTTGACCTGCTCCCACACTGCTTTTGATGCTGCCCAGGACATGGTTGGTTTCTGGGCTGTGAGCACACATTACCGGCTCACATCGAGCTTCTCTTCCTCTGTGCAGTAAATCACAGGATCACAGAACAACCAGGTTGGAAGGGACCCATCGGATCTTCTAGTCCAACCATACCTGGCCAGCTCTTCTTTCTCTCCCCTGTGCCTGCTCCCAGCCCTTTTCCTGCTCTCTCTTGCCCCAAACCACTCTCCCTGACGTCTGCTGCGGCACAGCCACACTTGGAGAGGAACTTCTTTAATACCCTCAAAGCCAACCCTCTGGAAACTGGCACAGTCATTTGCTGCTAATTGTGCTCCTGGTGTGACGTGAATTACAGACTTTAATGATTACATCATTCAAGCAGAATTTTGGTTTTCCTTTTGACAGTCAGAGGCCCAGAAGTTTTCTTCTTGCAGAACTGGCACAGTCTATAGAGAACGAATGCAGATCACTTTGCTAAACCACCTTCTCACATCATTAAAAATAAAAAGAGAATTTATCCAGTCTGGCTGGATTTCATCGATTCCAAACACCTCAGTGGGATCTGAATGGATAAAACTCCCAATACTGACAAGGTGCAGTGTAGTTCACTGAGGGCACAGACTATGATTTAACCATAAAAGAAACCAGCCTCCATGATGTCAAACCTCCAAGGCTGTCTGACTCCAGGAAACAGCAGCAGCAATAGCTGTAAGACTCGCTAGAAACTTAGACAACTCAGACAGGAGAAGCAGCATCCAGAAGTGCTCATCCCTTGGCAGGACACTTCAAGACTGAACCAAAATTCACCTATTAAGGCTGGTACCTCAAAATTAAGTAGCTGAAGCCATGCATGATGATGGACTCCAGGAGAAGGAAGGCAACAGTCTGTCTACAGTTCTGTTTGTGTTTTCAATAAAAAGTTTTAAACAATTGTTATTAGCCTTAAAGTGTCAGAAAACCTGCTTTTGTTGATTGCTGATTGGGAAATTATTTATTTGTATTGCAGTCAGCAAGATGACAACTATTTCTGGGATTATTCACATGCTTACAGCTAGAGATATTCTTATACAGCTACTGGATTTGGATCCTCACAGATTTCCTCTATAGGAGGTTATTACTTTAATGAAAGGCATGTAAGTTATTTACTACTTTTTCATTAATTTGCTTTTATACATGGGGAAAAATAAGTGTTAACTGCAAAATTAAAAACTTTATCATTATTACTCCTAAAAATACCCATTTCAGCTGCTAAGGCATCCTTTCCTCAATCTACCTAAGAAACTTCTAGTTCTCGTTATTCATATGCAACGGGGATGTAACACTAGCTATATTTGCTGACAAATGGTACCTGAAGTAAGAACACCTCAGTAAAGGAAGAAACCTCATAGTGACATGATTTTAAAGAAGCAGATGCTTGAGCTGGCTTAACTTTTCAATGTTTCAAACAGCAGACACTCCACAAAGACAGCATAGTCACATGCATAGATTCATTTGACTATGTTGAAGTCAGCATGCCTGAACTACATAGAAGAATCTGCCCACTTTGAAGCTGTTGGTTCTGTACAAACTCATCAGAGAACTATCTGATGGTGTAACTTGTACTGGCTAGGGAAGCCCTTACGAAATAAGCTCTGCTAAACTGAATATGCGTGCTCTCATATCCATTTCAGGAATTCTATCATGAATCTCTCTCTTCTCTGATCTGCTGTTCAAAATGCTAAGAAACTATTCTTTCAAATGACTTACCTAAAGTAAGTAATGCGGTATCCTCAAAGAGAACAGTATGCTATCTCTGTTGGTGCTAACCATGTCAAAACAGCAGCCTAGATGACCTAAAGATGCAGTGTCACTTTCTTGAAAACAGGACAGAGACCAAACGTCCTGGTAAATTTCCCTTTTTGTTGCAGTTACAGAATACTCCTCCTTTGCCAACTGGAAATATATTTACTGTCTTCTATGTCCTTATGTAATATCTGTAGCATAATTTTTGTGTCATTTAGCTTAGAGTACTCTTTAAAAGTAATGTATTTTAATAAGAAAAAATGATGCATGAGTTGTCGTACAAACTGGAACTTTATGTTCAATGTTTAAGCCTAGTATGACCATAGAAATCCAATACGTTTTTTTCAGCTGACAAATAAGTTTGGTGAAGTTATCAGTGAAGACGTTTCTTTATTCCAAGTAATTTATTGAATGGATTTGTGTTTCTTCCCAATTTATGATCAGTGCAATAAACCTTTAGTGATTCGTTTATCATCTACAGCTCCTTCCCTAGATCTCCAGTCCTTCCCAGCAATAAAATATTAAGGAAGGGGTATTGGCAAAGCTGAACCTTACAGGGAAGCTGTGTCTGGATGATGATACAATTAACCATCAGACATGTTCCAGCAGAGTAAAAGTGTTCTTGATTTGATCTTAAAAGACTATTACATATTTGAATAAATCTTTAAACCAGGTGTTTGTGGAGAAGCAAATTAAAGCTGCTTCCTCCTGCTATTTGAAGAATTAAATGCTGAGATTGAATTGACACTACTTGTAGATATTCAGCCACTTGCAAACATGAGTACTCTTCCCATTTTAATTTGCAGTATGTGAGGAAAATACAGTACACAACTACTGAGAATTTAAGGTGCATTCCGGGTCAAATTTATTCCAAATTTGCAAGTTAATTTGAGAGACACAAGAGTAATTAGTCTGCCAGATAAGGTATACATCAAAGTTCTTTGTTCCTTGCAACACACTCTGCAAATAAAGACTATTAAGATGATTTATGAAGTCTAGCATCATTGCCTGATACTGAAAAAGCATAATTAAAAGTAACCAAATTTCACGGTTAAGACAGCCTACTTAAGTACATTTTAAACTCTTTATCAACAGACCGTGTCTGGTCAACTCAGCTTGGGGAACTCAACAACCCCGTACCTTATTGAGTTTATCCGGTTGACAGGTGGAGTTTAGTGGCCTAAGATACTGTAGAACTCCAGCTAGATCGTCTAAAGCTCTCATTCAGTTATGATATTATAGAGCTTCTTTTCACTCCAGCAAGCAATATCATGCGGACTGTATCTCCTGCCCCAATCAAGTTTAGGCTTTTTAATGAACTATATTAGCAAAACATGGTCTGAGAATGCATCTACTGATAAACATTGATGTCCTCTTGACAAAAGTATGACTAATTATCATAGAATCATAGAGTGGTTTGAGTTGGAAAGGACGTTAAAGATCATCTGGTTCCAATCCCACTGCTACAGGCAGAGACACCTTCCAGCAAATCACATTGCTTATAGCCTAATCCAGCCTCGTCTTGAACACCTCCACGGATGGAACCTCCACAACTTCTTTGGACAATCTGTTCCAATGCCTTTCTATCCTCACAGTAACAATTTTCTTCCTAATATCTAGTCTAAATCTCCCCTCTTTCAGCTTTAAACTGTTACTCCTCATACTGTCACTGTTCTCCCTGATAAGAGCCCCTCCCCAGCTTTCCTCTGGGCCCTCATTAAGTACTGGTCCTTTAAGTACTCAAGTTACTTTAATTAATCCTAAAAATTCAATTTTATTTTTACTTTTTATCTGGAAATGTACAAAACCCAGAAAAACCTCTAGTTTGTTGCCAATCACCAAGATCATATTTAATTATTTCTAATGATGCTAGACTAATTAAAAGCAAAAGCAAACTCTGGGAATTATACCACATTTTAGATGTTTATTTCAGCTAATTTGTGCAAATTCATGCAAACACTCTGTCAGCTTGCTACCTAAAGCATTGCCTCTAAATTCTCTTTAAAAAAAGAACATGCTTTTGAACCTCATTTATATTTTTGCCATTAAAAACTACTGGCATCTGTTGTCTGAAACTTCCTATCATAAATCCCTATTCTCAGTTGATCTTAATTCTTCACTACCCTTGCTAAGTTCACTGATGGATTGTATCTCAGCTTGCTGGGTGCCTGCCTGAAGCAACTTTTTATAGTTGTGGCAAAAATGGTGTAGATGTATCAAAGGATGAGATTAAACGTGGTTTGTCTTTGTTGCTAAAGGAAAACTCTTATAACTATTTCATGGGGGAGTTACAGCAGAGAACCTAAGGATCAAAATTTGTTAGGGAAGCCCGTGTCAGGCTCTGCTTTCAGTTATATAAAACTACTTAAAACCAACCTCGGGGAAAAAAAAACCTGCTCATGTGATCATATTCTTGAGAGTCCAGCTGAAGCTTTTACTAAAGGTAAAACCTCCATCCCATTCCAGCTGCTGTCTGTGACTAATATGTGTGTATGACTCACTGGACAAATGAGCGTTCTCTATGTCTAGGAAACTGGGGTTCAGCAGGCTTTCTTTTTGCATTCTATCTGTTTGATCTGGGAGCTGGAGCTGAAGGCAAGCAGCATGACTGTCTTGAATTGAAGAAGAAGGAATATGCATAACTTCTCCCTCTGTATTCAGCACTGGTGAGACCACTCTTTGAATCCTGTGTTCAGTTCTGGGCCCCTCACCACAAGAAGGATGTTGAGGTTCTGGAGCAAGTCCAGAGAAGAGCGACGAGGCTGGTGAAGGGGCTGGAGAACAGACCCTATGAAGAACGGCTGAGAGAGCTGGTGTTGTTTAACCTGGAGAAGAGGAGGCTGAGAGGAGACCTCATTGCTCTCTACAACTACCTGAAAGGAGGTTGTAGAGAGGAGGGAGCTGGCCTCTTCTCCCAAGTGACAGGGGACAGGACAAGAGGGAATGACCTCAAGCTCCTCCAGGGGAGATTTAGGCTGGAGATTAGGAGGAAGTTTTTCACAGAAAGGGTCATTGGGTGTTGGAAGAGGCTACCCAAGGAGGTTGTTGATTCACCTTCTCTGGAGGTGTTTAAGGCACGAGTTCATAAGGTCCTGAGGGGCATGGTTTAGTGATTGATAGGAATGATTGGACTCGATGATCCGGTGGGTCTCTTCCAACCTGGTAATTCTATGATTCTATAACTATTCACTGGATAAGGTTTGCAAAAATTAGCATCCAAACACTTATAAAGGATATGAATTATTCTTTGCTGATCCAATTGTAAAGATGTGATATTGACAGGAGTGGTGGTTTCACAATAGCCTGATTGCAGATCATAATGCCAGTGAACATCATTACTTTACATTTCAGGTTGCATCCAGAAATAACAACAAATCCCACTGAATTGCTCTTTCTGACACATATTCAACTGGTAGTGCAACCAGCATTTCATAGGGAACAGAGACCATAACCTTACCTGAAGTGCAAAATTGAAGTCAGCCTTAATTGTATAAAAACAGTGTACTCAGAATGCAAGGTTTTTCTTTGTCCCTATTTTAGAGTTGTCTGCCCTCCCTCCCGCACCCCCCTACATCCCATCCCCCCTAGCCACCCCCCAGTTTGGCTTCAGTATTATTTTCTTTTCCTCTTCACAGCAGGACTGCTCTTTTGAAGGAGCACATCTCAGTGATCTTGTCTGGAAGTAGCAGAAGTGTGGGTAAAAGATTTACATTTGAAAATACAGCCCTAATTATTTGTTCACTTGTAAATCACAAAAATTAAGGGGATAAAGGGTACATTGTGAACTTTACAGTGAACACTTGATCCAAAGATTGTGTCAATCATGGGTCCTTGCTGATATGATGTGCAGATGATCTTGCTTTATTTATCTAAATGCTTTTATGGGCCAAACCCCATTGGTCTAATATAATCCAGCTTAGGTCATAACTAATTTGTCTTCTTTCAGACTTCAGACTCAGAGAAAGGAGGGAATGGAAAGTAGGCTGAATGAGAAGGAAATGTCAAACTCTGTATTATGATCATATATCTGTATGATACATATTATCAATCAAAACCCACTAAGGTTCATATATCTTGTCTACTTTGAAGCACATCACAGTGTCTCCTGAGATCTCATGCAGATGGCTATCAGCTAAGGGTATCAGAAAGCATATGCAATGTCCCATCTTGAGTGTGGAGGAACAAATCTTGGGGCTTTTTTTTGAGAGCTGATACCTTTCTTGAGCCTGTGCAAGTGATACAGAAAGGTCTTGTGTTCAGCATTCAAAAAAACTTTTGGTGGAGCTTAAAGAGTTTTCTCCACTGTGATCAAGAGCAATTCATCAGGCACTTGCAAAAAAAAAAAGTCAAAATGAGTAAGTTTTTCTGAAATTTCTGAATGAATATGTTTTTCTGAATCTTTCCATGGCAGGGGGGTTGTAACTGGATGATCTTCAAGGTCCTTTCCAACCCAAAGCGTTCTATGATTGTATCAATTTGAATGTACAGGTATCAAAAAACTAAAAAGCCCCTAGATGTAGTAGTTCAAACTCAGTCTTTTCATATATTTCTTTGAAATATAAATCTCAGAAGACATTAGTTTTTGGAAAGGTCTAGGTTTTTTTTAGGGAAGGACCTAGAAAGTATGCTCAAGCAGAGCTAATATCTTGTCTTGTTTCTTGTTTAGAAATACTTATGGATAACTGGCTGAGCTTGTCATGCTTCTATCAACCAAGGAAAGTTAAAAACAGGATCAGCTTAAGAAGCATTGGATTTGCCTCCCCTGATGCTGTTTCAAAAAATTATATCTGGGTAGATCTTTTTGTCCAGTCCATGCATCAGGAAACACAGGGCCTGTGACTGTTGAAGGAAATGGGGGTTTTTACCATTTTTCACCAGTCACTACACAAACACATGCAATGTGAATGTGAAATACATATTTATTTTTCAAGTGTCATTCTGTTTAGAAAGATGACCATGCACAACTTTTCGCTTAGCAAACCTGAAGCATGTTTATAGGCAATATCATGTCTGACATCTATTGGTAAAATATATTTTATGAATCTCTGCTTTATAAACTTTGCAGAAATAATGCTGGAGGAGAACCCAGCCCTTTTCCTAGTTCTTCTATCAACAGAATTATCTCAGTTCTGACATTTATTATTGGTGACAACACATGAGAGATACAGCACAGAGTTGACTTTCAGAGTCAAATTTGAAATTGCTAGGCTGAAAGTGCTTTTCAAGTTTTGTGCTGAAGAAATTTTTCTGGCGATGGTAAATAAATCATTCATTTGGGGTGAGGAAGTTGGACAACTGTGCTTTAAAATCAACTTTTTTGTACTACTGTTTTGCTGTTCTCACACAGACTCACCATCCTGACTTCTAATCGTCCCATAAATGGACTTGTGCTTTGCATGCAGGAAAGTCAAAGAGTCTTCATTAGTAGGAGAGCAGCCCTAAGTGAAGGGAGTGTGTGGGGGTGTATGCATGTATACACATGTACTAGCTGTAGTTTCGTTCATACTGTTTTCTCTGTCTCCTCAGAGTCATATTTTCATCAAGCATTTACCATGCTGTCCAGAGGATACTGCTTTTCAAGATGTAGAAGTCTTTTTCTTTCTTTAAGCTGGATGTCTGCCAGACCTTACGACATGGAATTGCTATGTGGGAAAGCAGCAGTTCTTGGTAGTTATTCAGAAGCTTTGGTGCTAAAGTGCTGATTTAGCAAACTAAGGAGTGGCTGAGTAACAAAAAGAAAATCAACTGAGGGATGAGACAGGTATTAATCACTTCCTGGCAACATCTAAAGAGCTTTTGTCATCACAAGTAAACTTCTATCACCTAGATATTTAATTTATATAGGTGATCAATTTTCAGCTACTATATAGCCCATCCAACCCTGTACTGGTTTCCCCAATATATTTCATAGAATCATAGAATCATAGAACAACCAGGTTGGAAGAGACCCACTGGATCATCGAGTCCAACCATTCCCATCAAACACTAAACCATGTCCCTCGCACCTTGTCCACCCGTCCCTTAAACACCTCCAGGGAAAGTGAATCAACCACATCCCTGGGCAGCCTCTGCCACTGCCCAATGACCCCTTCTGGGAAAAACTTCCTCCTAATGTCAAGCCTAAATCTCTCCTGGTGGAGCTTGAGGCTATTCCCTCTCGTCCTGTAGGACGAGACATGTCCTGACATGTCCTGACATGTCTCCTGAAATGTCCTGACATTTGTTGCTTTCCAAATGTCCTGTAGGAATCTCAAGCAGTTCAGAAAAAGTATAACTAATAATATAACCATTCTTGCTTCTTACTTTACTTCTGTTTAGTTCTCTCTTCCTTAAGTACTTTCACAGGATCAATGATGATTGTTTTAGTGTGCCATGCTTTGTATGACTTTCCTGCTTCTTGTTTGTCTGCCTTTGCCTCTGCTTATGCCTTTCCTGTTCTCTTTTCTCTGGTAGTAATGATAGGCTACATTTTTTCTCTGTATGAGGCTTTCTACTGCATCACTCCAGCTATCAAATTGCCCGTAAGAACCGCTTTCTGTCGTGGTGCCTATGAAAATGATGAATAATATTGGCAAAGACAGAAAAACAGTAAGAACAATTTATGAAGCTGATATTTCTGATATTAAGAAGACATGGGTTGATCTTCAATTATTCATTCTTTCGACCTAGGTACTTTTATGTTCTTCATATTCCCTAAACATCAACAGCCTCATTGTTTTCCTAATTGTTGGGAGAAGTTATAAGACATAGCCAGAAATAACAAGAAAACATTGAACAGTGAACTGAAATTGCCTTTGTGATTCCCAGCCTCTTAAATAATTGCATTCTGATTTGTCCATTTGCACTTCTTTCAGAAACAATAGTATCATCAATCCCGGCAAAGAATGCTTCCTTCCTTGGTTAGAGATGTGAAGATGGAGTTTGTAGTTTTGGAATCCCCCAAAAGCATTAGACTTGCCACCAACTAAAAGGGAAGGAAACATAATAAAGTTTTCAATAAGATTTGTGTCCTTTACAATGGGGATCAGTGCCACTTGCACTAGCATAACATAATGTGAACAAAAATAGATTTTTTTTTTATGTCCTTTATGCTGGCCAAGCATTTAACAGGCAGCAAACATGGGTGATGGATCTCTTCATTCCTCTGAGTACAGTTCAATGATGTGGAATTAAAGGTTCACCTTGAAGTATGTGTGAGAGTAAGGATAGAAGAAGAGGGTTGGAACCCTAGAGGGAAGAAGCTGAAACACATGGTTCATTGGCTGTTGCAATTTGGCAGATCAGCCTGTAAAAGGTTATTAAGACCCCTGCAGATCTGAAGCCTTTTGTAGCCTTTAGTTCTTATTTCACCCACTGGGCCTCTATCTGATCATGGCTCAGAAGGGTACTTAGTTTGCATGAACCTCATGCGGTCACACTGAGTTCACTAGAGGGGTCTCTGCCAGCTACTGTTCACACACTCCAGGTGTATATAATATATATACACATGCATACTCAAAGTGTGCAATGTAGCGCTGATGAGCACTGGTTTCATAGCCTGTTCAGAAATAAAATTCTTATGGTAAGAATTTCATTTGTACAAGGAATATAATATTTTTTTTCCTTCCAGTACTGACATCTTTTGTTTATATTAACTCCCAAAGGCTTGGAAGAGTGTGTTTATATGGCAAATTGAAAATGTAAGGAAAAACTAAAATGAAACTCTGATGGGAAATACTTCCACTCATCATAATCAGTGAAATACTTCAAGAATAACTTGTAGCATGTTTTTTTTTTTTTTTGCTACACTTTAAAGTTCTTCAGAATACTTTATAAAGTGAAGATATATTTGAAATTAATTGAGCCAAACTTCTAGTGTGTGACATCAACAGTTCTTGGTTACTGTAAGCCAAATGTACTTTGCCCATAATGCTGGCCTGAATTACCAGCTTCATAACAATTATTAGTATCAGAGTCCTTTTCATGTATTTTCTATGGAACAGATTCTTCTCTGTTTCCGTTATGAAATTCCATCTTTGTTTACCTGTTAATTCTAAGCCTTATGAACATAACCTTCCTTTCAGTAACGTTGGTGTTTGGTATTTTCAAGGTTAATTCCTCCTATTTTCAGAGATGTCAGTAACAGCATTAATAAAATCTTGAAGTAAGTTTAGTGCAGAAATTACTATTTTTGTGCATTTTGCATTATTCAAAAGGAAATAATCTGTATTTATTCACTCTGCTAATATACTGTATTTTATGTGTGATATCAAAATCATATTTATATTTCTCACTGTTAATAAAATTAAGTATTGATTATTGTGTATCCAGAGCAGATAAAATTTCTCGAATTCATTTAAAAATGGAAAAGGAAAGAATACTTCTTTAATCCCTTCACAGTTTCTGGAAATCTTCCCTCTAACATTGTTAGCATCTTCTGGTTCATAGTGGCACAGGTGAGCATGAGACCTAGTGTATTTTGAATAAATTTATGCATATGTGTGTTTTTTAATCACGGAATTGCAGGGTTAATTGTATCAGTCTTTTAGACATTAATTGACTCTCTGTGTCCTTTCTATGTAAGGACTATGCTGTCCTTTCTGTGTAAGGATTACAGATTATACTGATTGGAGGTATGTTGGTCCTAATTCCAGTGCTGAAAGATACTGCCTGACCTACACGAAGAAGCACCAGTTGCTATTATTTCAAACGTATAATATTTAACAAAATAATGTAAGAGTTAACACAAAAATTCATATTGTTTTAATAAGGGAAAAAAAGGCATTAGATTCCTATTGTATTCCCCATGGCTAGATTTCCCTGGGGAATGGTAGACAACAATGGCACATTGTTGTAAAAACTTGAAGTGTTTTAAGATGGAAGCTGATAAGTTTATGGATGAGGATCACAAAACTAGATAAGAATGACTTGGAAGGTAAAATCAAAACCTGAGATAACTGCTCCTTTGTTTCCAGTTTGTTTGCAGGCCTGGTACCCAAATACATGTCAGAGAGGAGATTCTGTGTGACTGCAATGCTTTAGCTTTCCATTACAAGCTTACATCTGTTATTTAGATATGGGAGTTGGGTATGGGGGACTTTGTGTTTGGTGAGGTGCATTGCTGTTCCTTCTGGTGTTGGAACCTTTTAGAACATCTTGGGATCTTTTAGTGACAGAATCACAGAATCACAGAACAACCAGGTTGGAAGGGACCCATCAGATCTTCTAGTCCAACCATTCCTATCTAACACTAAACCAAGTCCCTCAAGACCTCATCCACCCGTGCCTTAAACACCTCCAGGGAAGGTGAATCAACCACCTCCCTGGGCAGCCTGTTCCAATGCCCAATGACCCTCTGTGTGAAAAACCTCCTCCTAATCTCCAGCCTAAATCTCCCCTGGTGGAGTTTGAGGCCATTCCCTCTTGTCCTGTCCCCTGTCACTTGGGAGAAGAGCCCAGCTCCCTCCTCTCTACAACCTCCTTTCAGGTAGTTGTAGAGAGTAATGAGGTCTCCTCTCAACCTCCTCTTCTCCAGGCTAAACAACCCCAGCTCTCTCAGCCGCTCCTCATAGGGTCTGTTCTCCAGCCCCTTCACCAGCCTCGTCGCTCTTCTCTGGACTTGCTCCAGAACCTCAACAACCTTCTTGTGGTGGGGGGCCCAGAATCCTTCTACTGTAAGGATGTTGGGAGATGGTTACTTCTGCTTTCTTTTTATTGTACACCAGAGGTACGGCTTTTGTCCTTTTTCTCCGTGTCTCAAGTCTACCGGCAATCATGAACAGTGTGAACTTTGAGGTATGGAGTTGTTCATGGCATAATTGAAAGTTTCTTTTAAGACAGTATCTATTGCACTGGTTCTTGGATTGCCTGAGACACCACTCAGTGACCTAGGTAGTCCTTTTCAATCTTGTGTTGCTATGTTCTAGACAGCGCTAAGATCGGAATCCAGAGAATGAGAAACAGTGCTTCTAAGCTAGGAAGGCTGGCAGTTTGTAACTCTGAACTGCTTAGAACTCTTTGTTCTTGGTCAAATAGAAGATTTCTTGAGCAAACTCAGCTAAGCATTTTGTGGATGTTGAATGCATAGCAAGAGCTATTTTTTGTTCTGAGTACAAAGTACATTTTTGCTTGTAGATGTGGGAAGTGGCAGAGCTTTTTTCCTGGGAGGCAGGTATTCCCTTTCTTTATTGTAATTCACAGCTTAACGACATGACTTGATTTTTAAAACGGACAAGTACTAACTTGCTGGTTGCACCACTTAGAATTTACTAAAGAAAAAATTCAGTGTGGTAGAAATCTTTAAGAACACCGAAGGCCTTATTAGATATACATGATTTTAGAAAATATATGAAAATATAGCAAAGTCCTTATACCACAGTGCTCTTATCCACAGAAGGGTTTTACTTTAACTAGCATTTCCATTCTGAGAAAAAAACCATGTGAACATGACAAATTTTTTACTTAGCAAATCCATTTCTTTGTCTAAAAGGATTTTTTCTGCACAAACAAGTTACAAATGTGGATTTACTTTGGTTTTTATTTGTGTTAGTTATGGTAATTATGTGGTAGGTAATAAGCTGGATTCTGTTCCGTTCTGTATGTGATCAACAGAATTTACTGCATTTGCCAGCAAGTATGTTTATGTAACTTAATGAGAACACTGAGAAAGGGGAAAAGGTTTGATTTGCTTCAGACAGGTTTCCCATGAGATTACCAGTGTTCATGGCTTTGAGGATTCCTCAAGGTTCAACATCAAAATAAACAAAAATCATATAAACATGACTTCAAAGCAGTTATCATCTGGTTCATTGATTTTTAATTTCTTATGATTACTTTGCTCCTACAAAGGAAAAACAGCCCAACTAGGAAAAGAGTCATCATTTTATCTGTGGGAACACTCTTGTTCTGCTAGTAGACTTTTTTGAGAAATATCAAGGGAGAATAGGTTGTGTAAGGAAACAACATACACCACAATATGTAGGAACCTTGGTATTTGTGTTCTGTGTCCAGGAGGAACTCTTTAGCACATAGATTGGGAAAAGTATTTCAGTCTACCAGAGAGATCATAGAATCATAGAACAACCAGGTTGGAAGAGACCCACTGGATCATTGAGTCCAACCGTTCCTATCAATCACTAAACCATTTCCCTCAGTACCTCGTCAACCCGTGCCTTAAACACTTCCAGGGATGGTGAATCAACCACCTCCGTGGGCAGCCTGTTCCAATGCCCAGTGACCCTTTCTGTGAAAAACTTCCTCCTGATGTCCAGCCTAAATCTCCTCTGGCAGAGCTTGAGACCATTTCCTCTTGTCCTGGCTTTGTGGCAGCTCAGACTACGGAACACATCTCTGTCATCTCTAGGGTAGGCACTGAAGTTGGGGTATCACAAAGCTGGTCTAAGGCTTCCTTCATGCCCCTCTATCGAGTCAGAATGGATATTTTTGCCTTAAACATTTTGTCCAGTGGGCAACAGTGCAGGACCAGGCACAGCTTTCCCCCACTCTCCCCCTTCCCCACCAACCCCGCCTGCTTCTCTCACAGAGCTTGGGGGCGGGGGACTGGGGCCAGGGGGGCCACACGGGGCAGGGGCCATGCGGTCGGGACTCCCGGGGGAGCGGTCTGCCATGCGGGTGCCAGGCCATGGGGGCACCTCTCCAAGCTCTCTGCCATGCCGGCACTGAGGCACAGACCTGGATCGGAGCAGCCTGGACCATGCAACCGGACCACGTGGTGATACAGTAACTTCATATTTCTTCCCTTTCTCTCTCTGTCTTTCTCTCTACCTCTCCCTCTGACCTGACAGCATGTGTGGTTGATTTGGTTTTAGGGCTTGGGTTGTTACCGGGAATTCATTGTTGTGCACCCCGGCATCTCAGTGTGTTTAGGTTTGCCGGGGTTGGAAATAAATACTGTTTTGATATTAACCCTGGAAGTAATCTTATTGGCCTCTGGATCGCCACACAAACCGATCCACTTTTCCTCCCCCACCTTCGTCTGGATTAAGACACCCTCACATCACACCATCTCCTCCTTGCTGTGTCTTGTGGGTCCCACGCTGTATATACTTCTCCTAAAGTGAGCTGAGTCCAAAATCAAACTGAAGAAAAATCTCCTATTTTTCTGTGCAGACACATGTGGTTCCTGTACCCTTCTGCAAATCAGTGTCTGTGCTTTTGAGGCACCAATGACCCGAGCTGCTTTTTGGAGCCTCAGTTTGCCCTTTGCGCTGCTGTCTTCCCCCTGTAGAAGCACCTTTATCTCCTGGCTGATGCTTTTCCTCTCCAAGAGAAACTCCGAGAAGGCTTGATGTGCCAGGAGGTGCTTTGTGGTGGTCTGCAACAGCAACTGGATTGCACTGGTGATGCTGGTCAGAGTGGTGAGAAGAGAGGCATTCTCCAGCTGGTAGTAGCAGACAGCATCTATCTCCAATGAAACCATGTCTTGGGTCACCACCTAAGCAGAAGACATTAGGGGATAGGGAGTTGGTTCTGACCACTCTGAGGTAGCACAGAAAAGCACACAATGGAGAGAATGAAGAAGACTACCTGGATTGTTAAGTCTTTGTAGTTTCCACCTCTGCTACTGACTGACCTCGGGCAAACTCTAGGATTTCGGGATGCCAGTTCCCAGAGCAGCATCTTTGTGCCCATCTCTTCAGTCCCACAACTGAGCTAAGGACCCTGACCAGGCCGTCATCCTGCACTGGGTTTCCCCACCCATTGCTGCCTGGTCTGTTCCTGTACTAGGAGCCTAAGCTGTATCCTGAGGTGCGTGCTTGGACATTGCATCTCCAGAAGGATTTGCTGTGCACCCTGGGACTGAGCCTGGACAAGCTCCCAGACAAGGACAGTCCTGCTGGCAAATGCAGCAACGTAGACAACACATCCCAAAAGGAGAAGAGTGGTTGTGGCTAAGGAGATGCTTGTTTGAGGGTTGGAAGAGAGGGCTCAGACCTTTCCTCCTCCCAGTCTTATCCAGGAACAGAGTAGCACCCCTACGTTGCTGTAAGACCTTAGTCTGAGCTCCTGTACCTGCTGCACATGCTCCTCAGTGTAGTGGGTAAGAACACCTGCTCTACTACCCTTGGCTCAGCCTCTCCCTATCAGTGTATGTTGCCACTAACATGGGTCAAACTGAGTGGGATTAAAAGAAGTAGTATTAAAAAAAGAAGAAAATTAACTACTGTGTATTTTTTGTATTCCAGTTTCTGAGGTGTTAGGGTTACTTTGAGATGTTTTTCAAGCATTTCTGTGCAGAGATGAAGCCTGGAAGGATAAGGTGTAATGTTAAAGGGATCCAGAAGTTAATACAGAGACAGGGTGTGAGCCATACCTGATGGAAGGGGATCTCTAGGGTTTTGAGGTGCAGGTCAACTTTGTGATATGTGTCCAGACAGGGAAGGAAAAAGAAAAGGCCTGTGGGAAGAAGAGAAAGAGATGTTATGTTCTTTTTTTGAACTTGCCTGGGGGACGAGGGTTCTTGGAGTGTTAAATGATCCAAACAGCTAAAACCTGGAGTAGATTGCATCTAATCTGTCACAAGCATCTAGAATCTAGTCTAGCGTCTACTCTGGTTTTCCTACTCTCCTCCTATAGTCTACAGACAAACTTAAATACCCCAGGAGGTGATTCATGTCATTGCCAGGTAGGTCAGATAAATGCAGAGGCCCTGGTACCCTCTGTTGACAATAAAAAAGCCCAAGTAAACTAATTTTGCTTTGGACATCCAAATCCTAGATGCCTAGATGAGTACTGAGTTGGACTCTTAAGAGGGGAAACTTTATTCAGATGCTTAACTTTGCTTTTCATCTGTAAATTTGAAACCACCTTAAGGAGATTTCCAGAAAACTGCCTACAGCAACAATGCATCAGTCTTAGAACATTAGTTCTGATTAGATGATAGTCTTAGATGTGCTGTATACATTTAGTACACTTTTTAGAATAGTTTTTCCGAAGTAGAAGCTTATTTGGCACTCATTTGAAGGAAAGTATTCAAATAACATAGAATCAGATTAATAAACATCAAATAGAACCCATTAAAATGTTATTGACTCAGACTTTGTCCTGATATGCTCTAAGAGCCCTGTCATTAGCATTCAGAAAGGGCAATTAGGCTTTGACATGAGTTATGAGTGTACGGAAGATGCAGCTACCAGATGGGGTTAGGGTACATACTGAAAGGCGTAGGACATTAGCAGGGGGATAGGACTAGAAGATCCCTGGAGCTATTCAGTGATTCTGTGATAATTGCACTTCTGGCATGCATGTAAATACATCCCCTTCCTCTTTGCACTGTGCCATGACTTCTTAATTCTTCCATATGTCATATCACACCTTTTCTCTTAAAAAAAAAAAACCCAAAACTGAGGCTGGCTTTTAGAATGTTTTAAAGAAACATGTTAATTCTATGTCAAAGAAACAAATTCAGCAGGTGCCCATGGTATATTTTAAAGAAATGCAAGGAACAATAGGTTTCAAAATGGAATCATTTACAGAATGACTAGAGAACCTGTCAGTAATGGACTGTCATGTGCTTTTCCCACTAGCTGGGAACAGATACATCATTATCAATGGATGCGAGTTAAATTGAATGAAAACAAACCCTAAGTACAGAATTGTATACTGAAGTTATCTACCCACACAGGGTTAAAAATTTTGATTAATTCACTGGCATATTTTATTTATTTAATTGACACTTTGCAATGATTAAAATCAGACATTCCACTGGCAGAGCACAGCCTACCATTTTCCTTTACGTTTATATATTGATTTCTGTGGGTATCAGAGTGTTCATCTTTCCCTGGAAGGGACAATAAAGACAATCACATGAAAAATCAGCTACTATGTGTTATGTTAGGGGATATTTTTTCTATTTTATTTTTGTTTCTAAATATACAGGGTCTTTTTTTTTTATAAGTTCCAGCTTATGAAAGTTTATGAGATAGTCCTTATTATCATTCAGTGTATTTCAATACCTCAGAATCAAATCATAAAACTCTCAGCATGTGCAATCAAAATAAGTTTAAATAGAAGAGCAGTACCAATACTGTGAAAATTTCTGCAATCTATTCACATTCATTTTTTGAAGAAATAGAATGTTTTCAATGTTGCAGCTGAGTTGCAAGTGAAAATAATGAATTCCACATCATTCAAGATGTAGGATTTGAAGACAGGAAATGGTTTAGTATTCTAATACCAGAATCCTGAAACAAATGCTCAATGACTGATCCATGTATATGCAATAGTTCTAATTCCAACAATCTCTGTGAATTTTTTTGTACAGTTTTAACCCCACAGCAATGTTTAGGATTTCCTAAAGTACTGGAGAAGATTGATGAATAACACTATGGGAGTTTTATTTCCTAAAATCAAAATACGAAAGAATTATTTTGATTGAATTAATCTCCTTTGGGGTTTTTTTTTTCTGCTTTGCCATATTTTGTTTTTAAATGGGTAGAACTGACAAATGAAGAATAAGTATAATCTCTTAACATTATGTGTGTATAATGCTGCACTGCCAAAATTCAAACTCTGACTGCATTACTCTTGCTTGTATTTTCAAATATCGATAATGGAGCTTCAGGGCTGCCACAGATTATCAATCAAGTGATGGATGATTTGCCTTTCAGCTGTGCAAATGAGTGCAATGGATGTCAATTTTATTGTTGTCACAATAAAATATCCTTTTCAACAGTATGTTTAATTATTTTATCAGAGGAACAAGTACATACTTGACAAAACCTGAAATATTTGCCCTAATAATCTATATAATTTTAAATCAGAAACATTCCATCTGTAAAACTGACTGTATTATAGTGTTTTCACGATATGCTGATTACCTGCTGTCTGACGATCTACCATGAACAATTCTGCATAAATACCTAGGAGTCCGTGCAGAGAAGTTTTTTATTCATTTTGGAAAGTATAAACTGTTTCCTTTTCTTAGGGCACGTATTGTTGCTTCTCAATGTGATATTATCATTTTAATCTATAATCTTACAGTTCAGGTTGGGAATGTAACCAGGTAAAACTGCAGAAGGAATATGTAGACTCAGCCAAACTCATAATATTTTTTGTTACTTTGCATCCACCATATTTTGTACCAACAAACTCCAAGTATTGGCTTTTTCACAGCTAGTAGTTAGCATGATAAGAGGTGTTTCAATATAAAAATGTTAATTAATAAGGTAATTCTAGCTGCAGATCAGTCAGCTGTTTTACAGATGCATTTTAATCTTGCCTTCAATGTCTGTATGACGTTCTTAAAGTAATATAGGGTCCTTCAGTGCTAAGGCTGCTTGGGTATTCACTGAATCTTTGTGCAAAACGCATTCTCACTGCCCATGCAAGGCAAGGCCTGCTATTTACATAGATATCCATGAGCCTTCCCAGCACTTTTCTTCCTTGCATGCCAGTTCTCTGTCTGGATTACAAGTGCAAAGACAAAGTCCCAGTGGCACAACTGGCAAAGAATCAAACACAGAGCCATACCCTGATCTCTAATTCAAGACACAGATCCTCTCAGTTTAAGCCATTTGTTGAAGTCCCATACTTTTACAAATGAAGTCTTTCTTCATTTTTGCATTTCTTTGTGATTTTCTACTCAGTGATATGATATCCAGACCCATAAGCTTTTCAGATACAGTTGTACATAGTTCTGCTTTATTTAATGTGCAAATACAAGCTATTTGGCATAGTGTTGGTTGGGCTTTCTTATGTTTTCTTTTACTTCATCTTTCCGGCCTCTTACTCTGGAGAGCAAAATGTCTGTATTGTCTAAACAAGTGATGAATTTAAAGAAGATCACACACTGGATGTATGTGTTTAGACGGCACAGAAGGTCAGCTACATGTGAAATACACATGACAGTTCTTTATTCTAATTTATTTATTATGAATTACATCATTTCAAGTCTTTATTAGAGGACAGGCATTGAACAGGAATCAGCTTTTGTTCTGACATTTTGAGGCCAAGTTTAGGGTCCCTACTCGGTAATAGGAGTGAAGACAGGTAGAGGTTTGAGCAGTATTTTTCATGCTTTGACAGTCCAAGAGACCCTGTCTGAATTTCTTAAATGCCTAGGTGCTTTGCAATGGGAGGCATTACCATATGCTTCTGACAAACAGTTTAGGTGAGCTGTCCCATCAGCAGCAGCAGGTATTTGCTTGGTGTTCTGCAAGGAGCAGTAGGGCAGTTCCCAGCACAAACGTGCCCTCAGTGCCCAGACTACAATTATGGTCACAGATGGAAGCAGTCTGGGCACCAGCAAGTGATGGATGAACAGCAAAGTGACCTAACCTACCAGTGGTCTTTTCAAGTAAGGACCAAGATGAGTTAGCAGTTGAAGAAAATTTGTGCTGCTGTTCCCTCTAGTCACGCAGTTGCAACTACAATTGCAATGGGAGTGAAAGGGTCACACAGACTATAATTAAATTTCCTTTAAGTCTTAGCTTGGGCATAGTGGCATTGAAAAGAATGTAATTTAACTGTGTGCCTCAGAACACAGTACAGTGCCAGTCTAAGAAGTGATGCTTTTGGAATTGTCCTCTAAAAACAATGTTCTCCTCCTCAACACAATTCGTAGTAATGTACATTAATATCTTGGGTGGGATATTTCAACTGAGAGGGAGAATGAAACACTAGAAATTCTCATCATATTTTGTTGGGATTTTTTTTCTCCTATGCTCTCTTGATGAAAATTGTGCCCAGGGATTTTGACAGCAAAGACAAAAGCAGCAGAGTTACTGTCCTGCTCTCTGGAAGGGACCCAGCAGTGCTGTGCTGAACTTGACCTAAGTAACATGGGGAACTAGTCAAAGCTAGAACTAATTTTTACTTAAAAGAAGAAAACAATTACTGCTTCTTTGTTGACAGGGTTATCCCTCCCTCATAATAGTGATATGAATTTCAAAGAAAATGTGTCTTCAGGTAGATTATGGAAACCATAGAAGTGTTTGACTGCTGATAGCTGAGCCACAGAAAAATAAATAAATAAATAAATAAAAATATACTGAGCAGGGTGTGGCAGTTATTAACACACTCAGAGTAGATTTTCCATCTCTATGAGTCCTCCTCTTGCCATCTGAGCTGTCTGGTCCCCATGAAGGTCCTCTCATGTGATATCTGTATGAAGTGTTGAGGAGTTTTCTGATTATTGACAATCATCTCTTTGTATGCTGGGTAGAGCAGGATATACTCTCAGTCAGTCAGCTGATAAGAGTGACTGAGAGAAGTTATTTTAAAGCTTTTTCTGGGTTGAAAGTTGGAGGAAAGTTTATTTTTAGAATTTTATAAATATTTTGTCTGTTCAAGATAAAATAGGAAAGGGAATTGATCATAAAACCAGTAAGTGGTATTTGAAGTTAAGCAGATATTATCTAACCCTCACAAAATTGCCTGAAGTAATGGCTTACTTCATGAGAACAAAGAAAACTCTTCCAACAGTTTTACGTGTTTTTTTTCCTCTTTCCAGAAACAAACTGCATTTGCTTTCACTCATCAACCCAGTCTGACTTTCTCGAGGAGTTCTCAGGGGCTATGAATTTAAATGGACCGAGGAGACCATAATCTTTTGATATCTCTCACCTTTCATGGCAGTGAAGAAATGAGTGCCACTCCCGAAAACAGAAGGAGACGAGGACTGTCACTGACCCATAGAAGTGTCTTTTCAGAGCCCAAAAGATCTTTACTGACGAAGACTGGGTACAGCAATCCTCCATCCCCCATGGCCAAGGAGAAGGCACAATCAGTAGGGTGAGGGTAGGGATACATGCCAAGCCCTCCTGCTGGACCCACACCCTAAGAATATTTAGCAAACAGCCAAAGTTAGCTGCAGGGACAAATGCTGCTCTTCCCCACCCACTGAAAGGAATCTTGTGCTTGGCACCAGACAGCACAGGATCACTTCCCTCTCTCATCCTTAGCCCACTGCAGTGCCAGCCAGAGCAGAAGTCATCCTGTGGAATTCGGATTTTGGAAACCAAGCAGCAGTAAGCCAGTGTTTTATCTCCACCCTCCAGCAAATATCTTTTTTCTAAAGCATGGAGGAAGCATATTTTAAATTTTGCCTTAGTGTCTGGCAAGAATCAGAGAATCATAGAATAGTTTGGGTTGGAAGATTTTTTTATTCAAGATCTCATGAACTCTTTTTGACCTAAATTAATGCTTAATGGAACTGAGCTACTAACTGTTTGAGACATGAGTTTATCATCACAGGAATATATATATATATATATATATATATATATATATATATATATATATATATATATATATATATATATATATATATATATATATATTAGAAATATGTGCCTTACTAAAATGGTCTTGGAGCAGTTTATACATGCCTTTATGCCCTCTTGGATCATTATTGCCATTCTTTCTGTGCTAGCATTGCAGAGCTGCTGATTCACTGCCTACATCTGGTTCTGTAGCGTTGATGTCAAGTCAAAGCCTCATGCATTATTTGGACACTTAACTGACTCAAATCATCCTCCCTCTATCACCGACTTGTTTGTTTTATCATTCTGTGTGTTACAAATATGTTTCTGTATGGCTTTTTCTTGTTATGTTTGATTAGACCAGTTCATTTATCAGAAATGAAGTATTTTCTTTGCTTTCTTCCTTTGGGCTCAGTTTCACTGTTGAGTTCAAGACAATCACTGATGCATCTATGGGGTCCTGCTGACTTCAGAAAGGTGTGGGGTAGGTGAGGAAATCTGCTTAGGAGAGTGACTGGGCCCAGGATTGGAATCCAGCTCTGTAAATTATCACCGGTGAGAGCAAAAACTGAGCTTTCCAGATGTTCCTGTGGACGGTGAATTGGGATTTTTGAAACAGACATTGAGATGTTTGACACATACCCCAATTGTTTGATGTTAAATTATATCTCTGTTAATTTGTTTCTAGTTGTTAATTAGTTTGGATCCTTCAGTCATGAAGGAATACAACTTGGGCATCAAAGACAACATGAGAGATCAGATAGCAGCTGTTATTTCTGCCTGATTTGTAGGTTATAACTAAGCTGGCAACAGTAGAACAATGAGTACACATCATTACATGCATGCTAGAAAGGATGCCCTTCCTCAAATTCCTGCACTAAATCACACAAAATGTTAAATGAGTTGCTGTCCTATGGAGTTCATCTCCTGCTCATCAGGTGTCCAAGATCACATCCTATTGAAATCAATGATAATTTGCAAGCAATTTCAGTGGATCTAGGATTACTTCTGATAAACATCTATTGCTTTGCTTTAAACAAGGCTCATTTTTCCTTACCAAGAATATCAGTGAGAGTTCCTTGTTGAAAAAGCTGCTTAGGGCATGAGTGACTTCTATAGAGTGAAGTTTCCTCTGCTAAAATGTGTAATATGGGTAACAGCTGTGCAGCCATCATCATTAATGCACTTCGCAAGTCTTTATTTCCAGATTTGCTAGGCAGAAATAATTTCCAAGGGTGGGATGTGAATTTGGTGCCTGTAGTCTCTCAGTCTTTTTCTCTTTTTTGTGGAAACATAGCTATACTGCTAATATAGTTGTGCATTTGGTGAGTAGGGCGTGGTGCGCTGAGAACCTCCCGAGCCATTGTTCTCCAACAGCCCAAACCAGCTGCCTTTCAAGAAACTTATCTATAAACTGACACAGAAACTTGCAATTCCTGACTTATAACAGGAGTCATGCTGTATTTTGGATGCATGTGGATGCGCTAGATGTTGGCTGTAGTGGTCCGTGTGCATAGCACAAATGAGTGAAAGAGTGCAGGCTCCACAGAGTCCTAGATTTCTGAAATAGGAATGCTGTCGACTGCCCCCAGTTTACAACAAGCTTTGCAACACTATTTTTTTTTTCCTCCACCAAACCATGATTCTTGGAGTTTGAGGGATAAGTGATGATTTTAATTTTCAGGATTCCTCTTGCTAACATGCATATTTCAAGTATTTGAAAAACTGCAACATGCACACTTCACTGGCTGTGATCCAAAAGGCACAGTGTGGAGTTTGTATTTGTTTTCTACCTGTTGTGATTTTATTAAGTGCTTGAGTTCAGTCTAAGCACCAACCCAACAGAAGTATATGGTAAGATCTACTTTTCAAATGCAAGGTGTTACTGCATATTAACTAAAGCAGGAAGCAGATTTCATGATTCCTGATTTGGTTCCCATAAGCTTTGTATCTTTGTGCTGTCCTATCTCTTGTCTCTGCTTTTTTCTCCTGAACATATGCCCTCTGTGAAAACACCTTGTACCTTACATCACAGCAGCAGAGTGGCTGCTGTGACAGGACAAACCCACCTCTGTGCACCAAAGCTGGATTTCTAGTGTGGTTTGAAGTTAGCTCAGAAACCTGTACTGCATCACCGACAGCAGCTGAGTTTCTCAAACAGCCTTTCCTTACCCACAGAAGGGAGGGAGAACTGAGCTCAGTTTTTCATCTTCCTTGTAAACGTTGTCCCAGAGCAGGATGCTACAGAAACATTGTGATTTACATTGCAGGTTACTCTCTGTGAAATTCATCCTGAAAGTTTTCAATTTAAATTATTTAAAGCAACGGTGACATTACAGCCCAAAATATCAGCAGATGGAGCTCACCTAAAGTCAGAGTGATTCCATTTGCCATATCCTGAATTTGCCTTCACTGTGAAAATAAAGTGAAATATATGAGATGCTTCACCGGTGCTGGAAACAAACTAGCTTAGTGCTGGCTATTACTATTAAGACAGTTGTGCTTTCTCATAAATAATAATTTATGGAGTTCAAGTCTGCTTCTCCATGTCATAGCTCCTTTGTGGAAGTGTCCTGGCATGCATTGAGCCCATAAGGGGAATGACAACCCATGAAGGTCTGCTGAACATCCTTGATGGTTACCAGTCCTCTTCTTACCCAGGAGTGATGCCTGACATCAAACAGTGGAGCTCCAGTGCTGGTCAGTGTAAAGCCAATCTTCTGGCAGATAGTTCCAACTCCAGCTCAAGTTCTGTTCTGAATATTTTTTCACATAATCTGTGCATACTTTTCTGGGTAGAATTCTACTTCCTGTACTTTCACTGAGGTCTTCTTGAGCCCAAGAGCTGGCTAAGCAGCCACAGTCACAATCACTTGGTAGAAATTTCTACCACGAAATGGACTGACAAGGACGAAGAACAACAAAACTGTTCTAGTGAAGAGAAGCTTAAAAGGCAAACTAAATTAGAGAGATGAGGCTTCTGGTGGCCAACTGTATCATCACTAGAAATCTAATACTGTGGTGGTGGTATTTTGAAAATATTTGAGGAAAAAAGTAAATAAATGGAGCTAGATGCTAAGTCATTGTAGGAATAGACAGTTAGGGCTGAATGAGAAAGGCCACTAAGTCCAGTGGCATGGATGTGATTCACTCCCAGGCACTGTGCCAGCTCAAGGCATGATCTCTACTGAATTATTTTTGGGCCTGGTCTCTGTGGTTGCTGATGAATCTGTCTTTTTCCATCTTACTGTTCAGCCCCAGCAGACATATGAAACTGAACAAGCAACTTATTTCAGGGCATGGGTTTAAGGTTTCTAACAAGACAGAAAGTTACCAGCTGGGTTATCTTCTGCATCTATTCCAAGTCAAATATTTTTATCCTTGTATCTATTAGGCCAAGCATAACTGAAAGTTAAACTTCACCAGTATTCACAAAACTCTGCAGCAATTAAGAAATAGACCACCTATTGGGTCATATTTCATGTTGAAATGCTGTTTCTAATAAGGCACGAAACCTTGTCAAATTTCCATACACTAATGAGTGCAATTTCAATGTAGTTTTCATAGTAATAATTTCATCAAAGAAGGCTGATTGTTCAGCTACTCTGGTACACCTCAATATATTATAGGAAGATAGGTTATGGGATGTGTCCCTGAAAATTCCAGGTTCAAAGTAGAAGTCTTGTGAGAAAAGGCAGCAGCTCCAAGCAATTCATTCTTGTTGCTGAGACATCACTGTGTGCAACATTTGACCCAGACATCAAAGTTCTTTCAGGATGGTCTGCATTGGGATTCTCATTGGTTGCAGTGTAGGGTGCCCAAGTGTTAGCAAGATTTCTCCTGTTCCCATTGCAAATTCAATATGGAGCGTCATATGGAAAGTGAGTCCTGATCCAAATCAGATTATTTTGTTTTCTGGTACTTCAATATTCAGTTGAAGTTTTAGAACCATAGAATCATAGAATGGTTTGGGTAAGGGACCTTAAAGATAATCCACGTCCACCCCCCCTGCCATAGGAAGGGACACCTTCCACTGGATCAGGTTGTTCAAAGCCTCATCAAATCTGGTTTTGAATGCCTCCAGGGATGGGGCTTCCATGATTTATCTGGGAACCTGTTCCATTGCCTCACCACCCTCACAGTGATATTTTTCTTCCTAATTTCTAATCTAAACCTGCCCTCTTTCAGCTTAAAACCATTACCCCTCATCCTATCACTGTGTTCGCTGATAAAAAGCCCCTCCTCGGTTTTCCTGCAGGGCCCCCTTTTGTGACTGACTTTTTCCTTACTCCTTAGTCTTGTTGCTTGCCTCTTTCTGTGATCTCTGCTGAGACCACAACTTCCCTATGAAGAATTCCACAGACTTCTCTTATCATTCTGACTTACAAGGAATGAAAGAAGGCATTTTATCCCTGATAAAACATCTTTGTCGTTACATGATTTACTCTGTGGGAAGTATTTTTTAAGGCTGTCAGCAAGGAGGTAATTACATAGCTGGATTCAGTGTATCATATAATCCAACTCTTCTGCTTATGTGAAACACTTAATATTTTATTACTATACCTGCTTCTTGTAAACGTGCAGGATCACTTTAGTGCCACTAAATCTGAGGTGGGAAGTGAAAATGCAAATTCCCATTGAAAGGGAGCAGCTGCATCCTGAGCTGGCTCTCTTAAAAACCTAACCTTCAATGCAGAGCACTGAAGCACTTTCTTGGTTATTTTTGTTTCAGGGCCGAGACTGTAACACTTACCAAACCTCATGTGTTTGCTTTCAGAGATCCAAATTAATTGCAGTTGTGGTGACTGGTTTCATGATAATGATGATCCATGTCTGTCATGACCTGGCTTGACGCCAACTGTGCATTTTTATGCTAACAAACTGCTAAAAGATGTCTTCTGCTAGGCTCTGATCTGTGCTGTAAGCAGACAAATCTCCTCCAGGCAAGTCTCTGTATGCTATTGCAATGCTTTTGAGCCTTCAGAAGACAACAGTACAAATTTTGTCTATGTCCAGAGAAGCAGCAGGGTAAAGCAGAAGGACTACAGGCAACCTAGAATACTGGACAAACCTAGAAGAATAGCAAGAAAAAAGAGTAAATAACTGGTGAGCTGCTTAGGAGGCTAGAACTATAAACTACAACACCAGGAGAGAAAAAAAGATAAACACTTTGATATACCAGATAAAAAAATACCTGAATGTAGGCTTGGCTGATGAGAGCTGATTGCTGTCCCCAGCCACAGTCGAGCATTGCTTCAGAGCACCAAGACAAGCTGTCTGACAAAGAGCTTATCCCAGCGGCTTGCCAAGGTCTGTGCTCCAGCAGGAAGAACACTGGCACCAAGAAAACTGCAATAGAGGCTGTTAATTTTCTTTCTCAAGATTTGTTTGGTTTTTACTCATATCCATCTTCTCATCCTGGGGTGATCTTCTCCTCTTACCCCCTTTCCCACATACAGTGACACAAGCCTTCTGCAGAAAGGGCTCTGCATGCTTTTGCTCGCCAGTCCTGACCCCAAGGGGCAGTGGTTATCAGGCCTGAGTATTAGCTTATTCTTTGCTTTCCAAGATACAAATGATACTGATTATCTCTGGAGCATAAGGAAGATGTTAAAGCAAACAAAACTCAGTAAGTTTTTCTTCTGAAATTCTTCATTTTGACCATATTGCCAACAAAATACTAACACACACCACTGATTCTAACAGTGTGTGGCTATCTCCTATGCTAGAGCAACAATAATGATCCAAATGTTTTCAGCTTTAAATGAAGCATGTTTTGAAACTGGAAGTTATACTTGCTCTACTAATGACATCAATGGGCCACAAACTAAATACTCTAAAGAATAAAACAAGCTTTGAACTCGCAAGATATGCCAAACCTCAGACTTATCTATGCTACGTTCTCTCTCTTCTGATTTTTGATGTGACTCACTTTATCTGTACATAAGCTTACTTAAGGAGAGGTTTATCACACTGAGATGCTCAGTTATAAACAGAATGCAAACCAGCTCCCTCATCTCTACACCCTCCTTTCAAGGAGTTATAGAGAGCAATGAGGTCTCCTCTCAGCCTCCTCTTCTGCAGGCTAAACAACCCCAGCTCTCTCAGCCCTTCCTCATAAGGCCTGTTCTCCAGCCCCTTCCCCAGCTTCGTTGCTCTTCTCTGGACTTGCTCCAGAGCCTCAACATCCTTCTTGTGGTGAGGGGCCCAGAACTGAACACAGGATTCAAGGAGCAGTCTCACCAGTTCTGACTACAGAGGGAGACCCTGCACACCAATTTGCTTTATTGCCATGAAAATCTGTGATCCCAGTCCTTTTCTATCTATGGCATCTTCTCAGACTTTTATGGAGACCAACTGCTTTCTTGGGCACCAAGTTTTGATCTGACCCCAGACACTGTGTTCATATCCTGCACAGCATTAATTTTACCTGAGACCAGATGTTCACTTCCATTATATCAGTCAGGGCCAAACTGTTTCAATAATATATTCAGTGAAACTTGCCTTAAAAATCTTACGTAAATTCACAAGTCTTCTTCCCAGACAGGTAGTAGTCATATCTGAAGTTCCAGTAAAAACTGCATTGCTGTAAGTAGCATGGGAAGTTAGCTCCAGTGACAATGACCAGAATGGTTTTTACCCAGTGACTGACAAATCCTCTCTTTTGCCTCTAGCCAGCTTTTGACCTTTCTGCACCCACTGCAGCCTGAAGCACCACTGGGTGTCCTTCCATGCACCTAAGCTAATCCTTCCTTTTCTGGCGAAACAACAGTTTTTCTGTTCTCAGCTGATAGTTATCTACTGAGAACTAGCAAATGTGTAATTGTCTAAGACAGCATGTTTTGGTTGTAAGGGCTTGAACGGAGAAAAGAAGGGAACCTGAGTTTTCCAGTGTTCTTTACGGTCACTCACTGAAGAAACCTACTCAGTTTCCCCTTAAATGAAAGCAAACCTTGCAGTAAGGTCAGTATTTCCGTTCCACGTTGCACTGTCATATGCATATTATAGTCTTCATCCAAGCAAAGCATTCTCCTTGTCAAAGTACCTCAGAAGTTATATTATTATTAGTATTGTAATCTTTTTAAAACAAACATGCAAAAACCAACAAAACCTGCTAAACTCATACGGAAACTTCTAATTTCTGAGCTGATTCAACTTCACCAAATTAATTTAATAATTTTCTAGATAAAAGCAATGTCTCCCCCACAAACCTTAAAATACTAAATATTGGCTTCTTAGTTTGACAATTAAAATATATCTTGCTTTCTGAACGCTTTTTCGGTTACCTTTCCCTTTTGCAGTCAAAGGAATTAATTTTAGAAGCAATGCATTCAAAGCTATAGACTCAGCTGAATAAAAAGCTGAAATTATGCCCTGTTCCTTAATGAACTTAATGCTGCTGATTAAGGTTAGCTACAAGGACATGAGTTTCCAGTCTATAATTTTATTAGCGGACTGTGCCTGCAGTAGTGTATGCGTTAATGCTCTTTCCCTAAAATTCTGTTTTTCATGCTCAGTTCTGAGACCAGTTATTCAACTGTGATGCGAGCACAACATGTAAGAGATGAGACCAAATTAAAAAAAGTGATGGAGCATCTACAGGAGTAAGAACATTTGCAAGGGACTATAAGAATATGACAGCTAAATAGGTAAGGTAGGTTAGGAAAGTTTTTTTTCCAAAGCGGGCAGCAAATGTTACTAAGAATTATAAGATATTAACTTGTGAATGAAGGAACAAAGAATATGCCAAACTTAAATGCATTTATGTTATTATTATGTTTATATTTTTTCCAGGTCTGGAATCCTCAACATAAGAAGGATATGAAACTCTTGGAATGGGTCCAGAGGAGGCTGCAAAGATGATCAGAGGGCTGGAGCACCTCCCAATGCGAGTCCAGGCTGAGAGAGTTAGACTGTTCAGCCTGGAAAAGAGAAGGCTTCGAGAAGACCTTACAGTGACCTTGCAGCACCTGAAGGGGCTACAAGAAAGGTGGTGGTGGGGAAACAGTTTACAAAGGCTTGTAGTGATAGGACATGGGGCAATGGGTACAAACTGGAGAGGGGCAAATTTAGACTAGACATAAGAAGGAATTTATTTACTCTTAGAGTGGTGAGACACTGGCACAGGTTGCCCAGTGAAGTTGTGGCTGCCCCATCCCTGGAGGTGTTCAAGGGCAGGCTGGATGGGCCTTGGGCAGCCTGATCTGCTCATTTTTTTCCAACTATCCCAATTTATGGTAGATGCAGTTCCTTTGCTAGAGAGTCATAGTGAGCCCTGTCACATCAATTATTTTTCAGACATAGAAATACAATTTTGTCTGCACCAGAAAGGGGGAAAGGCCATTGCACAATTGGCCTTGGAGGTGCAGCAGAAGCCAGGAGAACTGCGGCAGGAAGCACCATCCCTTGTGCAGTGTTTATTCTGGGCTGCTCCATTGTGGGGAGAAACACCTCAGCATCACCCTGCACATCTGTGTGAGTTGACAGTCCTGTGGTGGTGTCAGCAGACAGTGCTTATCCCCCATGCTCAGCCAGAGGGGGATATGGATACTAACCCTTTTTTTTTTGTCCTCTCTTTCTCTGCTGCTGAGGCTGGTCTGGCAGAGGGAATGCCTGTGTGACTCTCCTCCTGGGCTTGAAGTTCATTTTGCTTTCAGACAATGTGCCTGCTCACACTTTGTTTCTTGTTGTTTGTTTGGGTTTTTTTGTCATTCAGCATTTCTTTGCATTTCTTCTTGGAAATACCGTGTTAAGTTATGACTGGGTCTGCGCCAATCTGCAGCACTAAATAAGCAGCGAGGATGATGCGTCATCTAGTCCTGCAAGACAGAGTCACGTTCAAGTGTTGTATTTTGCTGCTTTGTTGCTTGAGAAGCCACAAGGAATGTTTTATTTGCAATACTGCAAACCCTAAGTGATGAGTATTAGCCAGGGGCAGGTGGTGTGTAGTTAATGAAGCACCTGCTAATTTGAAGGGCACATCTGAAAATACATTTTTTTTCAGAATTCTTGACATCAAATATATTTTTCAATGTGTAACTCACACTACTTGTGTTAATTTTATGACTTTTAGATTTAATTGTAAGTACTGCTCCCCTTAATTTAGTTGTGAATATTTAAAAGTATCTAGATGAAATGCTAAACTCCTAAATCAGGCACTCTAACAAAGAAGTGTATACCTTTACAAGGGTCCACAACAGTTCATTTTACCCTAAGGGATGAGCTCCTATAGATGATATTTCTCACTTTTGTAAAAAAATGGAGACCCCTCCTGATCTTTTCAGAAGTGTCTCTTGTTATGTAGTATTGACACTGGCTGTCACCTCCAGCTTATAAGGCTGGGCCAAACTCTGAATGTCCACTCCTGTTTTTAGTGTGTTCATGTGTTTGAGGATATTTGTGAACTAAAAATAACTTATTTTTCAGGCCATGTTTAGGTGTTGCACAGTCCACACTGAGAAATACTGGTTGGAGCAGTGTCTAACTTGAAATTTCAAGTCACCTCTAGAGGAGTCTGTCCTCTACTGACCATAGAGGCTGCTGGAAGAGACTCCCTAGGTTTAAGGAAGCCTTTGTCCAGTTCACCCATCTGAAATATTTCTTTTAAATGACTTGAACCATAGCAAAAGGAAGAATGTGGTAAATATGATAACAGGATCCAGTTGATTGCCTTGATCACAAAACCATCCCATCTCATTCCTCAGCATCCTTGTTCCCTGTGTAGCTTCTGATTTTGACCACAGATAACCACAGCAGTGACCTTTGCTTTCTAGTCTGAGGTGAGGGCCACACCAGCTGCTCTTTGCACCCTGGCTGAGGTGGACATGCTGAGCTGTACTAACGTGTTTAGAAACCATCTTCCATGATTCTTACTCCATACCATGAGAAATGTCACTCCAAATGGTTGAAGTTGAGGGAACTGAATAGAGATCTTGTATTTGGAAGTGCTGTGTAAGGTTGAAACCAACAGTTTAATATCAAGCTGCAATATCACATCGGCTACAACTACCCTGGATATGTTTAAATGACCAAAATGAAGGATAAAATATTTAATCAGGAACAATTCAGTCTCCCATATATTATCAGAATGAGAAAGGACATCCATTTGAGGCCATGAATATTTACATATTTGATTACACATATAAACATATAAAGGCCTAATTTACTGTGCTAGATAACTACATATAAATTTGAAAATCTAGCCCTAATTTGACATAATTCCTAACTGATGCATATTAAATCTGATTGGGTACTCTGCATCTGAGCAACATTCCCTATATCTTACGCCATGTTGTCTTCAATAAATGTTTATGAGGGAAAATAATCAAAGGAAAACACATTAACTGGAAAGGCTTCTCATCTACTATTTTCAGAATAGGTTGTATAAAAGTCTAAAGGAACTTGAAGATGCATCAGAAACTCATGTAGAGCAGAACACTGATTCAGTAGAAGTCATACGGAAATAGATACTCATGCTTTGATTTTTTTTTTGTTTAATATCAGCTCTTTCTGTTCTTTATCATTTTACTTTGCATCCCTCAAGTATATAATGGGGACAGTTTTCACAGAAGTAATGTATGTCTGTCATTGTTTCCTCTAGTGAGACTTACATGAGATTTTGTTTAACACAACTGCAGAAGACTAAATTCGCTTTTATCTAAAGGCCACTATTTTAATTCTTATTGCTTGACCATTTTGCTTACAGTTCCTCTCTGTATCTCATCCACAATTCAGGGCAGTAACATGCAGATGCAAATCAGTACAATGCAGAATGATTGGGCTCTAAGCACCAATGTACTGTTCTTTACCCTCTGTAGCACCTGGTAATAAAATGCTAAAGGTATTCAGCTGCACTACAAAGGTGTGCTGAAAGACATTTGCTAAATATGGGTTAAAAGGTGAGTTTCCTCTGCTATATGTACCTGAAGATTAGGGTAATCCTTCATGGCATGCAACTGAAATCCACTAAACCCGCAGAGAGTCCTAGGCACTGCTGTGGAGAACACAGCTTTAAAGTATCACGGAGATACAGAACTCCAGGTTGGAAGGAACCTTGGGGATCACTTGGTCCAATCTTTTAGGTAATACACAGATAAAATGAGATGGCCCAGAACCCTGTCAAGCCAAGCCTTTAAAGTATCCACTGTAGAGGAATCTACCACTTCCCTGGGGAGATTATTTGAATGTTCAACTTCTCTCATGGTGAAATTTTTTTTTTTCTGGAATCCAATCGGAATCTCTCCAGGAGCAACTTATACCCATTACCCCATGTCTTTTCCATATGACTTCTCATAAAAAGGGATTCTTTATCCTCTTGGTAGACATCCTTTATGTACTGGTACAAGGTAATAATGTCTCTCCTAAGCCTCCTCCTCTCGAGGCTGAACAAATTCAGTTCTCTCGGCTTTACTTCATAAGAAAGGATTCCTAGTCCTCTGATCAACACCTTGAGGTGCCGACTGGCATGGTTTAGTGATTGATAGGAATGGTTTGACTCTATGATCCAGTGGGTCTTTTCCAACCTAGTGATTCTATGATTCTATGATCATAGCGGCCCTTCTCTGGACCCTCTCCAGCCTGTCCACATCTGTTATGTACAGTGGGGACCAAAACTGGATGCAGCACTCCAGGCACAGCCTGACAAGCAACTTTGCCACTTGTAATAGGAAACCTTGGTATGACCAGAGGGTGGAAAGGTTGACTTCCTTTCCCCCTTTCTACATAAATCCTCACAGGGAGGGTGACTATCTGCTAGGGAGGGAGGAAGAGAATGTAAAATGGGGAGAAGGGAAGCCAACTGTTATAGTAGAACCAAGCACAGATGAAAATTAAAACACAGAAAAGTTTGACAGTTGGAAATATGTAATTTTTGCTCATGTCTTCAGATTACTCCACATATGTGGGCTGTATACCTTACCGGTTTTGAGACAATAACAAAAAATGACTCTCCAGAAGTTGCTTGTAAAGAAGATAAAATATACTGGGAACCCATGAAACAAGGCCATACAGGGTAGCAGTGACAGGTTACCTCTGAGGCTGGAACAATGAATTATAATGGAAATATCACCATCTTTCTGCTGTTAGATGTACCAAAGGAGTGTTGTTAAAGTTAATGCCTAGTCTTTATGCGTATGGGCTGACTTGACCTCAAGTTCTTTTATTTTGTTATTCTGCCAGTCGTTAAAAGTACACTTTGTACTTGCGGAACAGTGGCTACTCATGCCTCACTTCTGGCACTTTTCTCGTTGGCCTGTCTTGCCTTAAACAGCTTGAATTAGCTTGTGGCCAGAAGCTCTTATTCCATTCATTCTATGTTGTGAGCCCATTTGCTACATGGCTGGGAAAGCAAGGGGCTGATGACGAGACACCAGAATTAGCATGAGTAAAGCACAGGAACTTTTACCAAAAGGAGTTCTGCACCAACAAGGTTTGTTGTTTTTTTTATGGCTAGTACTTGTGGGTTTGATAGGTAGGTATAATTCCTGATTTTACATGAGGAAATAAATATATTTGGTTTGTCATCTGACATTCCCGGAAACTTTACAGGTTAAAAGAAGTTGACTTGGAATGGTGGCTGAACTCTCTAAAATATGCAAGTAACAGTCTCAGTAGTTACAGTGAGTAACTAACAATGCAGTTATCCAGACTGTGCTTCCTATTTTGTTTGAATATCTCTTAAACCTTGCAGACCATAGAATTCTTGCTTTTGGTTGCTATTTGTGTATTATAAGCAGGGAATTTATTTCCAGACTTGGGCCTTTGAGTGTTTACTGGCTAGTGTGAAGACTTATGTAAACATTTTAAACCACTAACACCTCCTGCTTCAAGAGACATCATTAAATACTGGAAAATCAAATCGTCACTTATAAACCTGCTAATCACTGCAGTGGTATTCTCAAAGGCTTTCTTTAGCCCAGCCAGGTTAATCTGCCTGTGCTGCCTCTGTTTCCTATAGTGCAATTTGGAGCAGCAAGCTAAAACTGAAGTGCTCTAAATTACTTTGCAGAGTAGATCTGGCAACGAGGGGTCTCATGAGGCAGTTTCCCTAGGCTGCATTATATTCCCTGATTATTTTGTTTTAAGAAAACAAATTTATTAAATCAAAACAAATACCAATCATGCAAGGGCCAAAAATGAACAAAAGGAGAAACATGCTGATCTCATGCTTCCCTGCAGAGCAAATGAGGAAAGGGTGGAGAATCGTCCAGACACTTTCTGATTATCCTGTGAGATAGGATAGGAACAATGAGGTGGTTGGGGTGAGCCTGAACAGAGCACTTTAATTTTGGCATTTCAACAACTGCTAGCAGCATTTTCTTTTTTAATGTCAACATTATGTGCACAACTTCAGGGTGAGCCTTCCAAGTCACTCAAGTTAATTGATACATCAGGGATGTGGAACTGAAACATTGTGTCCTTGATGCTACTTAAAAATATTGCAAAAATATATGTTGCCTTTGGAGGAGGGACTAGAAAAATACAAATGGATTATTACAGAAATGTTGGCCAGAAATCAATAAGTGTTTGAAGAACTGTGAGATGATGTCTCCTGCTCTAGTGTTGATGATTGAATACTGTCCCGCCTCCCAAGTTGGATCTACTTTCAACTCCTCTGGAACTGTCCTCTTGCTGACTGTATGTATGGTTTTATGCAAAATTGAGTGCTTTTTGCTCTGAACTTACAGCTCTGCTACAATACACCCTCAAGTCTAGAAAACTGAGTTTCAATTTGGTGCAAGAGCTAATTAAGACAAACACCTCTGATCAGTGGAGCAAAGAAACATTATTTAACAGTAGCTGTCACTCGGGTTTTATCATCCCTGTGTCTACTCAGGCTGCAGCTGAACACTCGGTGTTATCACAGACTCCCAGGCCACATCCTCTTCTACTTCACTTGCAGGCACACTCAGTCCTGGCCCTTCTCCTCTCCATACAGGGTGGAACAACGCCCCAGCCCTCTGCTGCCTCAGTGCAGGGAGGAGGGTGGTTAACGGATGGTTGAGACTGACACCACAGAGAGATTCAAATGTGTAAATACAGTGCCAGGAGAAATGTCTGAAGGCAGCTGGCCTTGCCTTCCAGAGGAATTATCCTCTGAGACTCCAAGGCCTACAAAGCTCATCAGAGCTCCCAAGAGTCTGTCTTTGCCTCTTGAAGCCACTACTCTCGTTTGCACAAACAAAAAAGGTACAGTCAGCTCTACATCGCTGCAGGAACATCACCACGGCAATGCATATCCTGCTACAGTCAGCTAGGAAAGACTTGTAAGACTTGTCATAACTGTATTTTTATAATCATGCTCTTCCTGTGCACAATGTCACTGGGTGTAACTGTAAACACAGATTACTTTCATCTTGAAGTTCAAAATGACACGTTTTCTCTCTTGCTGAGTGATTATGTGCTGAGAGGCAGAGGGATGGCAGCTGCCAAGGACAGCCCTGGGTTTGGTGCTCTTGGGAGAGCAGCTCCAGCTGAAGTATTTTCTATCTCATTACTATGCTACTTCTACAGCATAATTCACTGTTGCAAATGAAAACTGGTTTTATCACTACGCACCCACAAATTCAATTCAAATCAAATCAAATTAAATCAAATCAATAAGATCTTTAGTGCTTGAAACCGAGAACACTTCATAGGTTTCAACACCAGTTTCTAGATTTTGACATAATTATTATTTTTTTCCTCAAGAACAATACCACTGTAACCATTTCACTGAAAGAAGAAATGTAGCAAAGGTAAGGAACTCATCCCACACCATAAGGGGAAATCCTGTGATGCCTTCAGCTGAAACACAGAAGATCCTGGCTCCCATAACTAAGTGTTGTTTACTTCATTTGAGTTCTTTATGTTCTTTATTTCATGCAGCTATATGTTCTGCATAGACCAGTCACAATATTAAAAAGTGGAGACAGGGTGACAGTTGCCTGTTTTGTTTGTTTATAAACAACATAACTGGATGTAGCAACCTCTGTGGCTGGGGAAGGAAAGACACAGGATGCAAGAGGGATGCATTCAGAACAACTCTTGGCAGCCGCGCTCTTCAAAGTTAACTATGCTTCTTTGGTCTCTGTAAGCAGAGCTATTCCAACATGATGTGCCCTGATTCAATTTGATTTAAAGAGTGAGCTCTAAAGTTAATATGGAACGGTAACCTAGCAAGGTCTGTCCCTCCTTAGAAGTTTTATCTTGTCTCCATGACCAGCAAGGGCTCCCAGGCCAAGGCCAGGAATCTCTGGGCCTTCCATGGATCAGCTTTTGTTTCTGAAATCTGCTCCTGGCTTCAGTCCTTAGTCACTTCAAACACAGCAAAATCCCTTCCCCAGGGACGTGGGTTTGTTCCTCTGGCAAATAGCTGCTCCTGTCCTCCCGCCTCTATATGACTCTGCTCCCACTGACCTTGGACCAGGACCACCTTCCTCCTCTAGTGTTAAGCAAAATGGCATTTTAAACACAGGGAGACCTTTAACCTGTAATTAACTCTCTGAAATGAGACACAATTAGAGTCTAAATCATCAGCAAATGTATATTTATATCCTGTGGTGGCCTCAAACCACATTTACTTTTTAACCATGTTCATTATGAGAGGGCTTGTAGCAAAGATCAACCTTACAAACACAATGAGAACATACAAAAAAGTCTTAAGAATTCTGATTTCTGAGTAAATATGTGCTAAAGAAACTACTTTTTTTTTGGCCTCTTTAGGAGAGTGGTCAATAGAGTTCTCTGGGAGTGAACCCTGAAGGGCAAAGGACTCTAGGAAGGCTTGACATTCTTCAAGGCTTCTTCATTCTTAAAGGCTTAAAGCAGGCTGTCCCCACGTGCTAAAAGACAAGCAGGTGGGGAAAGAGACCAGCCTGGCAGAACAGAGAACCCTGGCTGGAACTCAGGTGAAAAAAAGGAGAGTTTATAGTCTTTGGAAAAAGAGGTGGGCAGCTCAAGAGGACTACAAAGATGATGTAATGTCATGCAGAGAGCAAGTTAGAAGGGCCAAAGCCCAACTAGAACTTAATCTAGCTACTGTGGGTAAAGAACAATAAAAATGTTTCTATAAATGTATCATCAGCAAAAGGAGGACTAGGAAGAATCTCCAGCCTTTATTAGATGCAGGGGGAAACTAAGTGACAAAAGACAAGGAACAGGCCAAGGTACTTAATGTCTTCTTCACCGCGGCCTCTGCCATATAAACAGCTGATTCAGCCTATAGCTGCTTTTACAGGGAGAATGTAACAAAATTGTGATTTAGAAGGAACACCTAACACACTAAATCTCTGTCTGAATGATAGAGAGAGATTTTATTTATGCTTATTGTTCAGTTCTGTGATCTGTGGAGGCCTGCTAGTGCTGAACAGGACTGGATACAGAGCACTGAATTAATTTAACATGGAAACAGACAATAGGAAAACAAAAATCAGAATGGAATCTAGAGAAAAAGAATGTCTTTTTACCACTGTTAAACCACCACATCCCAGTAGTGGAAAATCGGTGAACAACATCTATGTTTTGTGACATTAACAGTACTCCTCAGATACTGATAGCACAGGCTTAACCATGGCAAGAGGGCAAATGTAGCCCACAAATGCCTATCACATCTCCAAACAGGTACAATAGACAACATTCTTAGTGCTAAAGTAGTAAGAAAATATGTTACTGATTGTATTTATGCTAGATCTGAGAAGGATATGCCTTTAAAAAAAGACTGGTATAATCAGCCTCCAGCAAGATTGGAGGTTGCTTGTCTGTTACCATGAGCAGCAAGTCACAGGATCAGTGGCCTATGACTTCTGTTTGCAAACACTGGAAAACGTTTACACTATGAAACAGAAAAAAAAAAATTGTAGAACTAGTCTTAAACCAGTAGCATAGAGCTTTGTTAGTTTCATCAAAGCGTTACTTCTACAATTTTTATCTTCTTCCCAACGACAGTTCTAGTCAGTATGTAGATGCAGGCTAACATTCAATTTATAAACTGGAATGGAAACTGCTCCCTAGATCCCTGACCATGGCAATAATTCCAGCTCTGACAGATGTGCTCTCTACACTGATAAAATTCATATCTCTTTCCTTACATGTCTTCAGGGTGTGACTCCTTCAGCAGGTGTGTTAAAACGGGACAAGAAGAGAGGCTGGAGAAGTCTTAACAGAATTCAGGATGAGTGGTTTTGCTGTCGCATGTGTAAGCAGATGATGCTCATGAGGATGTGGCACATCCCACTAACCCCACACAACGAAAGCAGAGCAGTTAATGCTAAAACACATCCTTTCACTAATCTTTGCTGAAAAAAACACAGCCAAGTTATGTTCAAGAGATGCAGCTCAGGTTCTAGCACTGCTCCAGAAATCTCAACCAGAATATACTTTTTGTTGGTTTAGACTACCACCTAATGGTGAGAAGCAAGTTCATTACTCCATTCAGCCCAACTGCTGCCTCTCGTTAAAGCTATTGCACACTTGGTAACTCAACAGTCAGAATCCACATTACTTGAGACTAACATAAGATACAGGGTTTTTTTTTACAAAATCAAACTGCATGACCTTGATCAGCATGAACAGGTCACTAGCGGCTTAGGGCATTTTTATCCTAGAGCCTCATTGTTGTAGATTACTGAAGTTTACTATTACTTTAAAATCTCTACTCGCTTTATCTACCACGGATCACAGAGCAATCAAAACAGAATAATATGACAGATAGGCTTCTCTTTCTTCCTTCCGATAAGGATCAATGCAGTCAGCGCTCCTTCACTCAGTCCTCCTCCTCCCAATCCCTGGTAAAAAATTATTTCCTGTAATCTATTTCCCATTCCCTCTAATTCCAATTCCCTCTTTCTTCCCCCTAGGATTTCTTTATATGCTTCTAGGGAACCTTTGGGGAAAACCAAAAACAAAATGATCAGTGCTCTTGATTCATCTGCC
>JAUMJK010000900.1:287500-335125 GCA_033558105.1 Coccyzus lansbergi
AAGAACCATGATGGCAAATATATGTGACTGAGGCTCTCCTGATTTTAAAGCTACACACAAACTAGTAAAACAATAATCAATACATATGAATCAGAACTGCAGCCCAGTCATTCTCAGAACAAGCTGCCAGTTTTTTGTACAACTAGTTAAAATCTAAACTGTGTTTTTATTTTTCATGCATGTTTAGCTCCCCTACAAGTAACAATGGAGAAGAAAATCCCCACAACTATTTAAAATACAAAGAAACTTATTTCCAAAGTTCTATGGAAAAACATTGTTTCACAGGCCAACTTCTTTTCATGAAATGCCAAACCACATTCAGAGACTCAGAGGTTCAGACTGCAAGCAACTTCTGAACCTTTTTGTGTGTCCATCACCACTGTAATTACTACGTATTTATGAATATTTGACACTTCCACAGCTGTAGGGAGGACATTTAGTTAATAAACAAAGCTAACTCCTAAAAACCCTGCTCTACAAATCCCCCACTCCCAACAGGATAATGACATGGTTGGAGTTCTTTGCAATTCATACTTCTAGGCTTTGAAAATTTCATTAATTGACTGACCCATCTTTTTTTTGTTAAGAGGGAGCAGAGGCAATGCCTGCCACACTCACCTGCAGTGTCCCTTCTAAACACTTTACAGAATGGCTATGATGTAGATTCAGGCGAAAGCCACTTTCCTGTTGGTTAGTTTCAAGGTTCTATGGCAACAGTTGACAATTAGAGATGAACCCTGGTGGGAAACAATGAGGGATAAATCATAGCACAGACAAATCCCTCACCTGTGATGTGTTGGCAGAGGAATTACTATTTGCTTGCTGTTGATGAATTTGTGCAAGCTGCTGTTTCTGCATTAGTGCCAGTTGCTGTTGATGTTGCTGGTATTGTTCGGCTGTAAATGCTGAACAAAATATAAAACGAGAAATCACTACATCAAAATATGTAGGTGTCGTGTATATAAACACATCTATTTTATAATCATAAAAAAAATTAATGATACACCACAGCAAGTTCCTAAGAGCCTTAATGAACTGTTATGGCAAAAAGGCTACCACCTTCCTAGACATTTTTGTTTAAATTAAGCCTTCCCATTTCAAGCTGGTTTGCAGCATAAAGCCTTCAACTGCTCTGCTGCACTTGGTTCAAGACACCAGAAAAGGAGAGGGAACCAAAATACAACCAAACCCACCAAAATCTCTCTAATAACTGATTAAAAAGAAATTACAGGTAGAGATGCATCACTCTTCACTTTGTGAAGCTTCAGTATCTGCATTATTACTAAAGCATATCTATATGCAAAACTTTGGAACCACGTGTTTTTCAGCCCTTACAGCACTTTGAAGGTAAGATGTGCCTAAGGTTTAAGTTTAGTTGCAAACATTACACTGGACGTGCTTACAACTATGCAGGCTATCAGAATGCTGTTTTCAATCACACATGTACCAGCAACTCCATCAATATAGAAGCTGACAGCACCACATCCTTCCCTCTGCTACCTCCAAAAGGTGACCCAGTTGTCAGTGCATCACAAGTCAACCAGAATTTTATCCAGTTGGCCTATAAGTATAAAATGGAAAGATGGATGTACTGTTCTGGTACTGATCTATCCAATTTGTATTCATCAATTAGTAGTGACATATTAAATAAATGTTTCTTAAAAACCCTAAAGTTAACAATCTGTATGGTTTAGATAAACAGTTCCAGTGCTTCTCAAAGTTCCATGTATTAGTAAGGTATTTTATGCTACAGTATGACATTAAACACATTGCTTAGGAACAGGTTGGGTAAGTGAGGTAAAGACAACTGACAAAAATTAAAACAAGCAGAAGTGTATATATTAAACCACTATTTGCATGAAGATTAACATTTCCCCCATCTTAATTATCTCGCTTTTTTTCCTCTTAAGTAAAATTTATTAATAGTTAATTTCAGTTCTCAAGCCTGAAGTATATTTTTGACTTGAGCTACAAAATAGGTACATAGTAAACAGCTACCTACGTTAGTTTAACCAACCCCAAAAATATTGCCTTCTTTTGGAGATACTATAAATAAATTTGAGACAAGCTGTGTTTGTTTACAATAGCCATTACTTAAACCAGTCTAACTACACCCCCTTCTTTCTGGAAGCAACATTCAGATAAATTGTATTTTTCAAGCTGTGCATCAGTCTATTTTATTTTAAGCAGTCTGTGACCCTTACAGCTGTAAGTTTCCCACCACTATGAAAAGTTATGCAGCTGTCAAAGTAAACAAACAACAGAGAACCCCACTGTGACCATAACCCTCATCTATATTCAAACTGCTTCTCTGACATCTGCTCAAATATCCTTGTCTGTTAAAAGTCACCATCTGTTTTTGCTCACTAACACTGTCACTACGTTTCTTCCCCTCCTGCTCTCAGAATACCACCTGTGTTACACTTCAACTCAAATAATAAGCCTATAGATTGTGAGAGGTAAGTTGCTTTGGAAAACTATCATTCCCATGCAAAAAAAAAAAAATTGTACGCACTTCACATGAAAGCAATTCCACCTATTTAACCATACATATTTGTATTCTGTCACATACAGCTGGCTGGAATAGAGGAAGACTTTCTGGGGAAATGGCACAGTCAAGCACAGTGAAATCACAGGGGCGCTGACTGACATTGCCCTGGATCTAGGATAACTCAGCAGGCAACTCTGTGGGAAACCCGTACATGCCTGGCTGTCCGCAAGGACAACTACACAAGGAGCTCTGAGTGCCTGGCAGAGAGTGGTCTGGCAGATAGTCTTCCCTCCCTGCCCTGGGCACACGCCAAGCTCCCCAAAGCCCTTCGACTTCAATGGGGCCTCTTGCCAGGAGCTACAGAGTTCCCTGCACAGAGTTGTTCCCACAGAGAGGTAGGTATATAGAGGTGTCCTGCTGAGACTTGGTCCTTTCTGCCTGTGCCTCTATATCTGCAGGCACAGCCCTAACCTCTCCAAGAGTTAGTCTAAGTTAAACTCTTTTTTGAAAAAGCAATTCTAGTTGGATTCATTACAGACCAAAAAAACACAGCCACTATCAATGGGTTAATTATACAGCCTGAAAAAAATATTTAGTCTTGCCTGCAAAGCTAACATAGATGCAATCACTGATATATTCAAAGCGAATGTCAGTTTTACTCTTTCTAGGAAAACAGTAAGCCCCTAAGAACCTCTTTCCAGAAATTTTTTTCCCTCTGCTCATTTTTATTCTTAAGAGAAAAGGCACAGCTGAACATCCTTCATCTGTGTCAGAGAAAATGGTATATGTAGAAGTAGTAAAAATGTAATTTTCTTCTGTCAGACTGTTCTTTATCTGCTGGAAAAAAAACAGGAGGTCTGACCTTGCTTCTTGCCTTTTCTCTACCCTTAAATTAGCAACCATGTTTCTGGTAACACAAAAGAGCACTGTAACACAAAGCTATATACTCCTGATATTACTGGAAACTTCCAAGGCTTCAGAAAAACTGAAGTTAATAAAATGGACAAAAATATAACATTCAATGGCTAAAGATGACACATGAGATTTAAAACAGATTCTTGCTTCATCAACCCTAGCCAGAAGTGCATGGCTCCATCATTAATATTGCAGAATTTACCAAATTGGACAGTGACAGAATATCCAGTTTCATTCACTGCACAATCCAATGAGGGTGGAAGTGTGAATATCTCAACCACTGCTACTGATACACTATAAACAAGATTATAATTTCAGAATGTCTCAACTGTCTTTCATAGCCAACAACTGTAGTTTGGCCCCATACCTTTGACATACATCATTACTGAACGTGTCTTGGGAAGAAAGTCACCAAGTTAGCCATTAAGGGCCTCAAAGGCACAAGCCTTCCTGGAGTTATCTACATCAAGATGGATATCAGGAGATGGATGGCTCAAGTTTTACCGAGACACTAGGCTACACAGATGCTTCCTGCTCCTTTGTTTGCAATACGCTGTTCTGAATGGAAAAAAAACTCAGTACGCTTCTGAATTGTTTCTTTCAGAACTCTGAACCAAGCTGTAATGTATCAGTTGAGACAACCTTCAGGATTTTAAGCCACAACCTCATGTTATGCTGTTCACTTCATTTAACAACTTGGGCCCATGTAGGCACCTATTCTGTAACTGTATTAATGGTATCCTTTGGCAAGAGAAACATGTCCTAGCTTACAGACTTCAAAAGGAATAGAAGGCAGAACTAAAAACATCAGGAGCTTGCAGCTATGAATGCAAGGAAAGAAACATTGTACAATGCTGAGACTGACCTACAGGATAAACCACAGCTTACTATCTCCTCAGTGACAGTCACAAATCTTGTGCAGTAATTCAACTTTTTAACAACACACTACACAATGAATGTTTTCCTACCAGAACTTACATGATTGTAAGCGAGATGTTTGTAATCTTTGGAATAATTACATATACATTTTTTTCTTTAATTAAAACACTGAATAATATCTTTTAATTGGATGATTCTGCTTGCATGTCTACTAAATTCCATGGGATGCTGATACTCAACAAACATTTTCTAGAACACAAAGTAATAGCGATGCTGTCAATGGACCCCTCAAAGATCTATAGTTCTCAGCAGTTTTATACTGCAACATGGAACTAGTTTTACCACAGCATTTAACGCGTACTAGTCTTAAAGCACTGTAACTTATATTTAGCTTCTCTGAAAATGCAAGTATCCCCCAGAAGTGGCTGAAACCAGCAAGGCTGGTGTGAGGTAGCTGTGGAATCTGTACGAACAGATTTGGTTTTCTATGGTCAAGAGGCCCAGTCTCCACTCCTGACTCACAGCTGCAAGTTTTACTGTAAGGTGACCCACGAGCTGTTACTCTGCTTCCTTGAAGTAGGACAATAGAGACTTCCAAAAAAACTGATAACAAGAACTAGTTTCTTAAACCCCAGAAGCATGTACTGGAAAGCAGAAAATGCATGTGTAAATGGTGCACTGGTCCCTCTATGAGCATGCCTTCCACTTTCCTGAATGAAACATCCTCACTATTTCCAGGCAAGATGAGTAAGCTTTGGGAAGTAAACAATGCCTATCCAGGTAAGCATATTTTTTTTAATAAAAGTTTTTTAAAAAATAATACTGAGAGACTCAAACAGCTTAATTGAACCTTTCAGCAAATATTTCAGTCCTTTAAAATGAGCTAAGAATCAGACATTTACAGTAACTTTGGAGTAACTTAAAAAAAGGCAGTTACTTCATAACATCAAGTATTTGTTCTCACAAGCAGAAAACATTATTTCAGTTGAAAAGTTGAAGCTTTAAGATTATAGTGGGCTCAAAGAACCCCTCTAAAAATCAGAGTACTGGATTCCAGCTGAGGTGACAACCATTAAAAACAGTTTCGATCAGGTAACACATGAAAGATCACATAACTAAAGCTTCCAACTGAGAAATCCTATGAACTACAAATCTGCTAAGTGCATGGAAAGATGATACATCGCACCGCAACATTTTCTTAGGGGAAATACATGAGAACACCACACCCCTTCTACATAAGGGAACAACTGGTTACTAAAGCCGAAGCGCAGGCAAAGCAAACATCACTTACAATACTAAGCAATCCAGAACACCACATTTTTTATCTCTATCTTATGAGTGATGTTATCTGGCTTACATGGCCTGGTTAAAGACTTTCTACTGTACAGCAAGTTCTCACCAGTGAATTTGGAAGATTGGAGAGACTTAGAGCCATCAGTGTGACTTAGAATTTGATGCACCAGGCCCAGAGATGTGTCACTTTCTGAAAAGAAGTTCAAGATTGATTTTACTTAAACACAGCATTATTAGTAGCTATGAGAACACGAATTATTATGCCCTTGCTTATTACTACAACAGCCTTGAATTTCAGCCCAACAAGTGCGAAACTCCTAAAATCAGAACTCTAGACCTAAAAATTATAAACTAGATACAAGACCTGTATGTGCACTCCCTACACGGTAGTGGAAGAAAAACAGACAGAATATAATTAACGAAGATTCTTACTAGCTATTGAATAAAAGCTAGAAATGCTTGCTATGCATGCTTATTTGTCTGATCATCATTCTTAACACAAACGGTCACTAACATGTCACAGACCACTTGACGCACACACTGTTTAGTCCTCAGTTATAAACATGGCCATCCTAGCATGGCATGCAGACAAAGTGTAACAGCTTACACAAGCACAGGGACCCTACTTTTCAGTGCAAAGCATTGCTCCAAGTGGGTTTTAGCTGAACGAGAATGTCTAGTATAACTACAGGCTCAAAAGTCTCCAGCGGTACTCAGGTGTTTAGTAAGCGTTGATTCTTCCCCCATCCCCAGTCATATTCTCCATATTACAGAGACTTTTCCTTTTATGATTTCCTCCTTTGACTAAGCCCAGGGTGGGCTATAAACATGTGTTACTCCTGTGGTCATGCTTCTTCAACTGCCATCTCAACACCTGAGCCACAGACAGGGCAAGATGGTTAAGTTCCAATGAGAACTGAAAGTGGCCATTATAAATGTTAGTGTTTTTCAGGACCAAGTTTACCCTGCAAACATAAATAAGCACTTGGCAAAGGGCAAACAGTAAAATAGACAGCAGTGGTGACACTATTACAGATAAAAGGATTAAGTAAAACGATTGGCCAGCAATAGCATGAAAGCAATGAAAAAGTAGGACAAGTCCTTCCAGTCAAGTGCAAGGAACTCCCACAAGGACTGAGGAATTTTTTCCTGCTTCTTTTCCAGAAAGCGATGTTGGAAGATGGGTGTCACTATCCTTAATGATAACATGGAAAAATGGTATAGATTTATCAACCAACACCACAAATTTGAAGATGGAAATGATAAACACGCATTTGGGAAATAAAAGCATAGTTCACCATCCTGCTGGGTCCCTCAACTGTGCAAGCCTGCTTTAAAAAAGAGATTAAGAGATGTCAAAGATTCCAAGTTTACTGGGAAAAATAATATTTCTATAGAATTTTCACAGAGAAAGTTACCGAGTAGCAAAGCACAACTTGGAGCCTGTCACCTAAAAATCTCATTTAAAAGAAAATGCAGGGTAAGCTAGTCTGGATTCTTTAACTGCATTCTGGACACCCACAGTTTCTCATATACACTAATGACTACAATTCTAGACATTATAACTCTGTAAGATTTTTCAGTAAGGCTTCTGCTAGAATACTTAGGCCCCTTCTCAAAGAATTACAAATTCAGTGAGCAGACTAGCTAACTGTTGGCCTTTTCAGTCTTGACAGCTCACAGACTTATTTTTCAAAGTGATCCAGTTTCTGCATGACGAAGGCAAAAAAGAACAAAACACGTGACAGTTGCCTGTGGAGCCTGGGAACCAGAGCTCAAATCTTTCACTAGCAACTGGTATCTCTGGTCTGCCTCCTAAACACGAGGCTAAAACAGAATTATACATGCTGTGCAGTTTTAAATGTCCCAATTACTAGATACAAGCATCCAAAAATAAAACTGCAATGTATCTGACAGCAAGTCTCCAGCATAAAGCATGGTTTCCCTGTAACATGGTACAGTTCAAAAAGACTACCATCTGCCTGGCAGAAGTAGATCAATCAAGAAGTCTAACAAGGAAGACTAAATTCCTGGGACACAAACACTTCATGCCATGAATATTCATGCCAACTACACACTCCAGACTTGATACAAGCTACATCTCTGGAGACTGATTCAGAAAACTTGATGAGATTGCCTGCAATACGGGTTCCTTTTCTGAAATAATTCTGTTGCACTTTGTCCAGAGTGAACAGCTTCCCCACTGAGCAAGTTATTCCTAAGAGTCATGCTTTTGCACCCATGTGCTTTTCAGTGGCATTCTATATAACGCATGCCTTAAGATCCTTGAATTGGCTCTTTTCAGAGGAGGGCAAAGGATGCATTTTCATAAATCTTCTGTCAGATGAAGAAAAGTCAAGCTACTTCTCTTGGTCACTTGATCCTGTAGCCAAAGTCTATCACACAAGTCCAGTACAAGCCCTGTTTTCAAGTAACCTGCATGGGATTTGTATTGTAACACACCCCTTCTCCATTTACACACAAGATCTCCATGTGACATCATCTTCCACAGATCTTTTATGTTGAGCACTCTAAAAGTCATGACCAGAATCACTTGTACTTCTTCAAAGTCAAAGGCACTTCAAAATGTTTATAAAATAAATGCCTGATTCATTGGCAAAACCCCTCTCCAACCTTCATGATGAAAACCATGTGCTCCCTGCGGCCTTAGAATGGTATGTCACAGCACAGCTTTTAGCCCATATCCTCCGATTAACAGGAGACCTGAGATACCATCTCAACTTCATGCCTATGCTGGTCCTGCATCAACAGACCTGAAAAGCAAGGTTTTCCACAGCAACTTTTCCATGTCAACAATATGTTGTTTGGATCATTCAAGGCAGAAAGAGCTCAAGATTTCTCTAAGGGATGAGCTTAATCTTAAAGGCAAGCAATATGGTTTGACCACAACTCATGCATTAATAGGTATTTTCTGGTGAAAAGACTTAGTGCCACTTCAAAAACCTAAAAGGTAAAGAGAAACAACCCTACTAAGTCCACACCAAAACAAACTCCCAGCTTTAAGGACAGCTAAGAAAAATGAACAGAGACACTCTACTGGTTTGGAAAAATGCAGTGGTGACTATTAGAAAACTTTAGTACAGATGTTAGATAATTGACATTCCTTACAGTATTTGCTACAGAAAGTAAGATGACAACTCAGAAGCTGCAGCCCCAACTGACCTGCACCTCTGAAGAAGTTAAACTCATAAACGAGACAAATTCACCTGCAATCTGTGCAGTCAATGCATCTTATGGAATCCTTTGCGAAACTGGAAAAAGAGCACCAGGAAAGAGAATAGCACCCAGATGAACTAGATGACATGCTCCTTTCCAATACCTACACCTGAGCATCAGATCATCATTACAACACACACAAACTCATAACACACCTCCAATGCCACCAGAACCCCCATTACATTTATAAATTACTACACAGGTACAATCTACCTGGTTATTCTAATAAACATGTGACTGTCCAAAGACTGTAGTAACCAATTTAAACTAGATCTATGAATTCAGACATGGTTTATTTTTTTATTGCGTGTTTCATTTCTTTATAAATCCCTAATAAAAATATGAATCTAAACTCCACAATATTTAAATGGGGAAAAGCTTGGAATAGCAACTTAAATATTTTAGATGATAAACCATCTCCACAAACTACTTAGGGAGAAAAGACTACAGGGGGATGCATGCATGTTGACTGATATACAGACACAAACATCACACTCAATCACTACTCAGTTTTTCAACTCTATGATTTTCACATGTGATGTATTGTCCATTAATACCTTATAGTGCATTTATAATTTATATATTACACATTAGTTTTGTTTTCCCACTAGTAACCTGACTACCATTTTAAGAGAGTTCAGAATGGTGACTGGTGAGAGGATGTACTCTCTCCGTTCTGGACTTAGTTAACTGATTTGAAACATTGAGGGACAGTACTTAAACACCAAAAAGCACACTCAGATAACAAAGCAGAAGAACCATCAGGTTCAGCCTTAAGAAATTTTTAGCAAGAAGTGTCATGAAAGAGAATTGTGTTTGGGGGCAAGGACCTGCTCTAGGGCAGCACAGAGAAGGAGCATGAAATAAAGCAACAGGACAAAGCTGCCCAAGTCTAAAAATACAAGGAGAAAGACTTTTCAGGGAAAGAAAAAAACCAACACGTGGTACAGGGGAGAAAGGTACAAAATACACTGGAAAACAGAAGAACTAAAGTAATCTCAAAAACATTCCACAATGTGGGGAGGTTATTAGACAAACACATCTCTCCCCATCCCACTCCTACATTATCTAGGTATTCTAATTTATTTCTGAAGTCATAATTCAAAAGGGCAAGGAAAACATGATTCTAGACTCCTTGCAAAATGGTGAACTTCTGAAGTTATTTCTTTCCAAAAAAAAAAAAAATCACTTTCTATTAAAAAAAAATCAGAACATTTAATGTACTGACTGATCAAAATACAAGAGCTTTTTAAGTTAACATCTAAACATGTAAATACCAGTCTTCCAGTGTCAAGTACCAAGTATAATAACTGATGCTATCCAATTGCATTCAAATGAAAAACAATTAACATATCAAGTTTCCTTGGCCAGATCTTCAATTCTGTAATTCAGGTTCTGTGAGATGTAACCTGCTACTTGCTGACAGAATGTAGAGTTGATTAGTCAGAGTTCTGCCATGCATGAGCTGATGCATCAGTACAGGTGGGCTGGGTATTTTCTAAATGGGAAATGACATTTAAATTTCATGTACGTTCAAATGAAAAATTCGTTACATACCAGGATTTAAAATGCTAACATTTTAACTAAACATTTTCCACCACCACACCTTGTACTAAAAAAATCTGGAACATCATTTTACATAAATATTTCAAATAAACGTATTTTTAATTTAAAAAAAATCCAGATCTTCAGTCAGTTCAAAACCTACACAATACTGGTTCCTAAGGCTTCAAGTTTCTAACATTGTAATTACATACCAAGATAGCATTTGAATGAAACTGAATACAGTACACTGCTGCTAGCAATAAAAACCAGTAAGCATTCTATGTAGCAAACAGATAAAAGTGAAGATGGGCTGTTATCACTGAAACAGACCATGACGTAACATATGGATAACCTAATGACACTGTGGTTTTTTGGAATCAAGTTTAAAGTTTCTACAAACAAATCTGTCAAAATAAACATACCAAGATGTGCTGAACCACTGCTACTTTTACTTTGTATAGAGGTACTGCATGTCTGGGTCCCAGGTTGTGCTGTGCCTGTTCGATTTATACCCCTGTTTAATTTCCTACAGGAGAGTTCATCATTGTCACTGTCATGTAGGGATGGTGTCCGAGGCCTAAAATGCCGCCATCTACATGATTTGATATTGACTAGTATCTGACTGAGGTCTTTCGAGAAAGATTTGTCCGAGGTATTTGTTTCTGAGGTATTGGCAAATTGACTGATTGAAGAAGAGTGTTGCAATGAGGAAAACATTTCCAAATCCAGCCGATGAAATGTATTATCGTAGTCCGAATGTGCTCTGTCTAGTAGCACCCTAAAACCAAGGAAACAATGCAGAATTACACAGTGGCAAGACAATATCAAGAAAGCCACCAGTTTGCCATTTGTGCCTGGGCACAACAAAGGGATAGAACAAAGCACACAAACGAGTGCCAGAACAAGCACCAGCTCTCCCCCGAAACAGACAACGCATGATTATTGTATTTTACAGTAGGAAGTACATTAAGACTTCTCTTCACACGTATATTTTTGCTTTTACTGTTTGAAGAGCTAATGTACCTCATCATGCATATATTAAGACACTACAATAACGTGTATTTTTTTTCTAAAAAAATCATCAGGCTGAAAGATAAGAGTTACATGATGCAAAGAAAAGACCCACAGAGAATAAAATAAAATTGCTTATATAACTAAAAAGAAACTCAAATACCCTCCTAAATTCAAAAGCGTGGGACAGGCAGCCCAGAGAGGTTGTGGAGACTCCTTCATTAATATTTGAAACCTGCCTAGATGTGTTCCTGTGCAACTCGATGTAGGTGAACCTGTACTAGCACAGGGGCTGCACCGGATGATCTCTGGAGGTCTATTCCACCCCCGACCATTCTGTGATTCTGTGGAGTATTTAAAACCACAATCTACCTGAAGCCTCTGTTTTTTTTACTTTTCTCTTTATGTCTTACTGTTTTTTATTTTATTTTTTTACATTATATCTTCAGAAAGAGCTTACCTTCCACCACGGCCAACCCGCCTTCGTGCAAACCCAATACACCTCTGGGGTACAGTGAGGGTGGTCAAGCAGTATCTGTAACGCACATCTCCTAATCTTCCTTCTTTAGGGCTACTCCATGGCCAGTTGCCAGGTTGGTCTAAATGAGGCTTAAAATAATTTTAAACAATTAATTAATTTAACACAAGACATTTTCCCACAATGACGTTCTGTCTTCTAACCCATAAGGAAATTCTACTTACAGCATAGTACTGACAGCCAGCTTTCCTACGGAAGGCAAAAGGCCCATCGGGGTCATTTTCTTCCTCAGCCTCCGAAGAACCAGACAAAACCTTTAAAGAGGGGATGGGGAGTGTGTAAGGAAAGATATTTGTATATTCATGAGCTTTACTTCGTCTTTTTGCATAAGCAGCACAGAACTCAAGGGGTCATACCTGGGAGAGTGGTTCTTCATCTGAGCTAGGAAAATCATACTGATTCAGATCTTTAGCATTAAAGACTGGCAGTGCAGCAGGACTTGTCTGTTGAGGAGTAGCAGCAGCAGATGAAGGCAAGACTTTTGGCTTCTTCTCATACTTTCTTTTGGGTCTAATAACATCAGGTTTATCTTGCTGCAGGAAAAAAACCCCCACAGTGTAAAATTACAAACACAAGCAAATTAGATTAAAACAGGAGGTTTAGAGAGCTCCTATGTAAGCAAGCTAAAAAAATGAACTCATCACTCCACTTTCTTGACAGCAAAACATGCAGTTGTTTCATAAATAACTGTATTCCATTTCTAGTGACTGAAGCGTTTAAAAGACAATGTACAATCAAGCACTGTTTGCCCAATTCATGTAAGACAAAACACCAACGGTTAAGATCAGTATTACTTTGGAGAAAAATAGACCAAAACCCAAATATCTCTATAGAAAGATCTCCAAGGTACTTTTTCAATTTTCTAAATTTTCAAATGAATTGGCATTTGTGCAGTGTTAAGGAATTACTAAGTACCAAACTGCTTTAAAGGCAAAAATAGGAGTTAAACTTCTCAAAGATACCTAGAATCTCCGAAAATTACACATATTTCTCCGTACTATGAAAGTCAAGTTGAAGTGCATTCCCAAGTTTCCAAGAAACAGATTTCTTTCAAGCTGCAAGACACTGCATTGACGTAACATCCCTAATAGCTAAGTCCACTCCAGCAATCCCAATCACACCACCCAGCTATCAACAGAAGTATCGTCCAATTCAAGCCACCTTGTTAGATCCAAAACGGCTCTTCAACTTTCTTCAGTTACAAGGAGTATGTTTAAAATTCAAATTATACCTCAGCAGTTCTCCTTTGTTATCTGACCTACCTAATACGCTCAGTTGCTGGCACTGTAGCTATGCTTTGTATAGCACAAAATTAAAGTCTACGTGAAAAAAAGTGCTGGTCAGTGGCCTAAATCAAATAAGATTCTTTGATTATTCACTTAAATGCAAAACAGACTAAGACACCATGATGGACATATCAGAGAACCATATTATTAAAAAAAAAAAATCAACAAAAAAATAAACTCCAGATTAAAACAACTATATAAAAAAATACAGCTTGTACCTTATCAGTCCTATCTTTGTCCAATATCTAGATAATAAATACAGTTTTGTTCAGTATGTCCTAACTTTATAGATAGTATTAGAGGAAAATGTTCATATCTCCCAGAATAACAACTGCATGTGTCCTTTTGTGTGTGGTTCATCTGTTCTTCCTTTATTTCTGTCTTGAGGAAAGCCAGTAGTCTTTACACGGTCCTCATAACTCCAACATAAAACCCCATTTTATTCCAGTTCGTTTCAAAAAGCTTCCCCTCACCTCCCACACCAAAATACTATATTCTAATCCAGGTAACAGCATGTACTACTAACTTGGTACTAACATTACTCACTTTAACTTTATATTCCTTCAATTCCATAGCTTCCTGGTGTTTAAAAGGACTGCTGTTAGTCACAGGAATGATGGGAATAGCATAGGTAGGTTTTATCGGCTGCCGCTGTGCCATGACCTCAGACATGATCTCTCCACTGTAGTCACCCAAGTTATACCTGAAATAAGAATTACTTCTTTAATTTGTCAGAACATTTACAATGTATATCTAGTAAAAAAAAAATACGAAAAAAGTTCATGCAGCACAGGGACATATAGAATAATAATTGCTACTCTGGGTAAAAGGGCATTCAAAGTAATACCATAAAGGAAAGATGCACAAATTAGAAGGAAGAACAAGAGAGGGTTTCCCTCCCCCCCCCATTTGGCCACAGGTGCCATTTAAGAACATATATTTATCATCCAAAATGTTTTAAAAAGCAAGGCTGAGTGCCTTATGAATCCTCTCACATGTTATGCAGTGTTTTTACAACAAGCAGATGCATGAAACATCACATTTCAAATCTTGTAGAAAGTGCTGAGTTGAAGCGCAGCTTTCCACTCTGAGGGAGCATTAGTGTCTTTCCTCTATTTAACAGTTTCCATTCTTGAAAAAGCTACTGTAAAGTCTTTTAATATTTCTCCCCTCTTTCTACTGAAAACAGCCAGCACTTGAAAAACCTGTCTCGGTAGAGACATTCAACCTGTTTCCCTAAGACGACAGTTAGTTTTAGAGCTTTAAAATGCTGACTCAAAGCACTTATTCTTCAAACATGGATGCTGAATCTAGGGAAGTCTATCCAGACTCTAAGTGTTACACCAAGCTAAAAAACAACTCCATATGGTAAATATCATTCTCAGTTGATTTGGAAAGTGACAGCTGACAAGAGAGAGCACTTGGTTTTCAGCACAACTGACAAGCAGGATGGCAAAAAAAGCACTAGTTGGAGAGGACTTGCAGAACAACTTTTTATACTGTGTGAAATGCTTGTATTTTTCTTCCCTCAAGAGGATCAAGCTTTGCTAAAAAAAAAAGCGATAATGATTAAAAAGAATGGTAATGATTGGAAAGTGCTTTAAAATTAGCTGCAACATTCTTAACATAGGTATTTAACACAGATTTCCAAATGAATGTATCTGTAACTATAATTTCTCCTCCTGTATGGTATACAGGATACACACATACATCTGCATACACGTATACATGTAACCAAAGAATGTAGAGGAGCATCAGGTCAACTTTCCCATAATAAACAACTTTCTAATGTTTTGTTTTCCTCTCTCTGTATAGTCATATGTGAAGATATGCTATCCTGTAACTGCTTAAAAGTTTACATAATTAAAAAAGAATTCTCACTGTTTTAAGTATTCGTGGGAACCTGAATACTAGACAGTTTCCAAAGCTTTCTGCAACAAATTCTCAATGAACATTACCTCTTTTCCATAATTTCCAGTGTTAAATGAAGCAGCTCTCTCTTGCTTTTTTCCCTCCTCTTTATCATCTCCAGGATGGTGACTGCACGACTCAGATCTCGACGCAGCTTAAGCATCTTCTCATAAGATGCTTCGTCATTTTTTCGATTCTGTAAACAAATAGTGTATATGTTTCCCCACATCATTCAAATAAAATAATCTGAATTACAGTAAGTTCTAATAATTTGTGTGCATGTATATTTTTTTAAAAAATCAAATGCTAAAATAGAGAAGCATTGGCACATTATCTATGAGTTACAGCTTAGTAACACTGTATGTACATTTATTAGTAGAGTTAATAAAAAAAATGAATACAAACTTTCATTCAGTACCTATTCTTTGATGCTTATACCCTTGCCAATTAAAACTAAAGAGCACTTCAACTTTTATTGGTTCATACTGCACCACAGGACTGTTTCTTTATATAAGCTATTTTGTGAGAGGAGGAAAATGAAGAGAAAGAAAGCAGAGGGAAGTACTGATCTGCTTACTTTTCGTGTCTGCATCTTTTCTGTTCGTCTTCTAAAAGCAACGTAAGGGTCATTTGTGCTGGAACCATCTCGCTTCTCCTGTTTCACTGATGGGATAAGAGAAGGACCTCGACAGTTTTTCCTCTTTTTAATCCAGTACTCATACACTTCTCTGATCAATTCATCATCTTCCTTCAGTAACAGCTTGGCCTCTTGCAGACTGACTGGCTAAATATAAAACACAGCATGTCACTTTCATCTAGCAATGAAAAGAGTGTTCTGTTCAAATTCTTTATTCAAAGTACAACCGTACCTGCTGACCACTGCCCTTTTCTAGCCTGTCTATCATCTCCTCAAATTGCAAAGGAGAGATGTCCATCCTTTTCTTCAACTTATTCACAAAGATCTCATCTTCTGAATCCATGTCATAATCCGGCTGCTCAGCATCCAAACTAAAAGCTAAAAGATAGAGTGAAAGTTGAAGTTGGATTTACTAGGGAAATGTTTTGTTACATTGAAGTTATACCTTGCTTTTCTTTGAAAAAAATATTACACCATTAAAATGAGGAATAAAAGCTGGTATCTATTTGACTTATGCTTTTGCTAAACAACAAAAGCTCACAAATCGTCAGGCCAACCAGTGGCTTTCAATCTCACTGATTTCAGTAGGAACTTTTTTAGATCGCTCCAAATTTTTAACACTGTCCAGCATTCGGCAGTTTTATCACATTATCAACAGTTCAGACTTCAGCCCCAATGTACTTCAGAGGTAATTCTAACAGAAGCACGCAAGACTGTATTACAATGACCTCATACACATTCTCATCATTTTTGTAATGCTGATTTATCAGACTAAACTGGCCCAGCACAGTCTACTCTAGGTAGCAAGGCATCGTCAAATACAAGAAATGTTTTGCAGAAAACAAACAACTGCTCCGCTTTCCAAACAACGCAGCATTCTGCATTCAAAACAAGTTCTCCCTAGGTGTTATGCCTCATTCCAGTTTTTTTTAGTTCATAAGGGACACAAATTTCTTCAAGTGCACATTTGGAAACACTACATCACTTGTTTCTAGTACATAAACAGGAGGAATACAATACAGATGAAATTTCCAGTTTCAGCTGTTATACCACTAGATACAGAAAAGTAGCATGAAAAAGTATAGCCTTAATATCAGCATGAAACACTGCCAGCATTAGTCTCTTCATTTGCTTAGGAGCCAAGCAACATGCTCTAATCTGCTGATGTTCCACTTGATCTACTGGAAGATGTTCCTGCTTATTGCAGAAAAGCCTGGACCAGATGACAAGTCCCTTCCAACCCTAATTGTTCTATGGTTCTAATACTCTAAGTCATCACAGAAGCTCACGCCGATATTAAAGTCTAACATTTAATCAATGTTAATTGGGCACAAGAGCTGTTTACATAGCACAGATACTACTTTTTAAATTCTATACCACCACAGAATTCTACAGTACAAAATTGTTCATAGTATTTCCAGAAGTTATCTGAAGCAACACAGTGCTCGCATCAAGGGTCACATCATAAAATTATGGAATCACCAGGTGGGAAAAGACATCTTAGATCATTAAGTCCAGCCATTCCTATCTGCCACTAAACCATGTCCCTGAGCACCTCATCTACCCATCTACCATACAGAACAGTTGGTATGTCCAACAAAAACAAAATCCCAGCACATTTGCAAGTCATCAGTGACATCAAAACTCACCTACTTTTAGACGTAGAATACTCCCATCCAGGCACTGGCAAATACTACTACCAATTGTCATTTCTTTTTGCTTGGCTTCCCAATCCACTCTACTGCCATTTTATCCTATTTGAACTTCAGGGGACAGGTACAGTTTCTTAATTATGTGTTTTATATATATTCTTCTTCTTCAGATTTGTGTCTGTCCTTGCTAATGGACCTAGACTTCTCCAGCAAGCTGTAACTATCAGTGTTATACAGGGCAGAAACAGGCCCTAGATTGCTAAATTTAAAATATTAGCTTATAGATGCCCTCTTTCAGTCTGTGTCTGTCTACTTCTTGATCAAGTACTTAATATATCTCTTCATACATACATGAGGAAATATGTTCCTTTACACACTGGAAAAAACTTTCAGAAGTCAGCCTTGATGCAAGGTTCAATAGACATTTAAGAGTAATCTCCTGATCTAGTAGCAAAATAAATTTCTCTGTGTAGGCTTCAATGAACAAGTTACTTTACTTACGCTGTATGTGAATCAGCTGCTTTGGCATTTTAAATTCTCCAGGATATATAGATTCATAGTATGCAATATTACTTTCTGCTTCTGGAACTGGTATAACCATGTTATCCCTCTTCTCTCCATATACCTGTTGTGCCGAGATAGCCCGCTGGAGATGATGTTCCTAAAAATGTAAAAAAGTCAAGATGAAAAATTTGAGAAAATATTTTTCAGAGCTCAGACTTCTTGAAATTGAAGGAAATTACTTCTTTACAAATGCACTCATTCCAAATCCCTGAAATCAGATCTAGGAACTCAACATTGCACATTTGACTCAAAACACATTCCATAAACCAGTAATTTTTTCCAGTAGGTGGAGCTCTCCCTCTTACACAAACACACAGCACTTCAGTTCCCAAACTTAGGAAGTCAAGCTGGATGTTCTTGGGCACACCAAGCCACACAAATCCATCCTTACATATTTATGGAGAGTCACTTAAGATTGATTAGACCTAGATTATAACAAGTAGCTGCAGACAGATTCACTCTAGTATTATTTTGCATTTGCTACAGCCCACTTATTGCCAGTGATGTCAGAAAACCAAAAAAGAGGCCTGCCATCTCCCGTTAAGATGAGAAACAAATATTTTTACTTAGAGAATGATTCCTAAAGACATTCTCATTTATTGCAATGCTTTCCATTATCCTCTCTCCCCCCTACTTATTCATCAAATCAAGTTTATTATTAAATTACAAACTATGAGGGTGAGAATAATTAACTTCTAGAAATCTGCAACTGTTTTTCAACAGTTTGTTACTACAACTCAAGTAACAGATAAGTAATATCACCTGTTTTAGTAATTTTCTAATGCTTCCACTCAAAAGCATTCCACGTGGTGCTATCAAGACAGTCAGTAGTATCAGCAGAGTTTATACAGAGTTACCAACAAAACCCCACTCAGCAACATGTGCACATTGTTTACTTACAATGTGACACTGCAGTTTTTCCCTAGTACCAAAGCTCTTTCCTCAATTTCCTCTATAGTTCCTTCCTAGGAACTGAGATGCTACAAACCAGATTACTGAAATACTCAAAACAGGAACTGTAGTGAAAAGGTGGAAGGGATAATTGTTTTTAAGATGGAAGTAAAACCACAGTGCTCATCCACTTGCTGTCAAATACATCTTTGACTTCAATTTACCCCCTCTCCAGTATAATAAAGACACTTAACATATTCTGTCTAAACTTTTACTTAAGCTTTTCTCTACCTTCAAACTGCTAACTTAAGGGTTTTTCTTCCCCCACATCTGTCTCTGTTCCGTCACAAAAAAGGACTAACCATAAGATGCATCACACAGTTGCAAGTAAAACCCACTAGACTTACTTGATCCTCTACAATGTTAAGGGTAGACACAACTGTCTGCTAGGGGATTGTAGGAACTAAAGTTTTCTTGCATATGATACAAAATAATTTCTTTAATAATCATATAAAGAACTCTTGGTCCATTTATCCCAACCTGTGTTTTAAACACAAAAATCTTTGTTGCAGGGAAGAAAAGGAGGTTGGACACTACATTAAGGTTTAAATTTATCTGATACAAAAATAGGCAGGTTAGTGTCAGTAGTCTACATTAACTTCTTATCAGGCTACAGTAACAAGTATTTAAAATAAAAAGCTTAAAGCTTTCTTGAAACAGAAGCACAAATGATAGTTTTACCCAATTTCCATCCCAAATACAAAAATACCCAGTACTTAAGCAGAGAGTGTTAGCAGACCCACATATTATGGAAGCAGCTGGATAAAAGCTTCTACACTGAAACAGGTGCTGCTACTCATGTCTGTTTTGATTCACAAGAGACATTCCGTTAAAGAAAAGAAAATAAGCACACAATGCAGCCTACCCTTTACATCCCCGTGCACCAAGTTCTCGCTTATATGGACAGAAATCCACAACAGCAACTTTGCCCTCAATTTCAATACCCTGGCATCTCTCTCACTCTCCCTATAATACATACAATCTCGTGCAGCTGGTAACTCTGCAAGCATTCATTTTTAACATCAAAGCACATTAAATACCTACAGTTAACTAACCTACTACAGCTTACAGTTTCTACTCTACAGGCCTCCTTAACTGTAATTGCACAATTTATTACTCCCACCCAAATGCAGCACCTCATTCATCTAAAGCAGTAGCCTTCCACTTAAACACAGTGGTTTACTCAGTTTATAAGAACAATTTTGAATTCAAAATCCTAATCAAGCACGCTGGCTGCCCTTCACATTACCTCGATTTAATATGCAAATGCTGTAGTCCCATATCACTCCTGAAAAAAACAGGCATTTAAAGATGGACCTGACCTCTTCAGGAATGTAACAAATCTTTTCACTTTGACTTTTCATCCAGTTCCAGATAGTTTCCAGTCTTCCTAATACTCTCACTATGCAACAGTTTCTGCAATACTGTTCCCATTCACTGCATAACAGAGCAGTATCAAAAAGCCTTTTTAAAAAGTCAAAATGCAACCATCCATTAGGTCCCTTGCCCCACTACAGAAAGATGTTAGACTGGATTAACTGAGGCTTATTCTTGAAAAACTCTTATTTGCTGTTCATAGAGACGAGGCTCTTCCAGGTGGTTACTGGGATAAAAACAATTTATCTTATCCATATTCCTCCATAATTGCTGTTTAGATAAGCTTGCTTCTAACCCTTTAGCTTCTACCTTTTCAAAAGGCTGTTAGAGGGCTTTGCTTTGGAGGTCTTTTGCGGTTTTTATGTTGCTTTTTCAAAGCAGCACAGTTGCATAACCTCTTCCCCTTTTCCTCTAGAATATCACCTGCCCTTCAGGCTGTTTCTTTAATTCCCAGCATGAATTTTGGGTTGGTTAGTCAAGCTCAAAGGCTGTAATTTATCATGTTAGAAGGAAACTCATCTCGCAGTTAGCTACCACAGCAAAGTGCAGTCTTGTGCTCCTTGCTGTCATTCTCCATATTACCACCGCCTTATGATGAACCACTTACCACTGAACTGCTGGTGACAGCTTAGGGAACCAAAGCCATCTCTCTCCTCTTATTTCCCCTAAAAACAATTAAAAACAATTGTTCTGCTGACAAATTATCTCCCTGAGCTGCCAGAGGAGGGGGAAAGGCAGTGGGGAAAGGGAAGAAGAAAGATGATTCCCTTTGATAGCAGCTAGCTAAACTGACTTTGCTGCACCACTAAATTAAAAAAATTAATACCAAGGGCAAAAAAAAATTAAGACTCATGATAAGCTACGGCAGACAAGCATTTCAACCACATTAGTATTAAATAAAATCAAAGTTTCCCCTTAACACAAATATTTACAATAAATTCTCCTCTTCTACAGATTCATTGCTAGATGGATATCACCTTGTTTCTCCTTTAGAGGTAAACCACATTAATCGTTAAGGTATTGTTCCTATTCATCAGTTTCCATTTTCAGTGCATTCAGATTTCTGGTTAAAGATTCCTTCTTAACAACAACAGATTGAATAGCTGCAGTTGTCTTACAAAAATCCACAGTCTGAACTACCCATGAACACCAAAGCCTTAGCAGTTTCTACCCCTCCTCTCTCAACTTGCTTCACCTAGATTTTTCATACAAATCCTGTTTCAAAACACATACTTATTCAAGGTAATTTATTTTTACTGAAACTGCCTCCTACTTCTAAATTTAACAATTTTAAACCTATTAATCAGGTTGATATCCAGAAAAGCTTCCCTCTTCAGTTGCTTTCTCTGACTTGACGTAAAAAGCTATCAGAAATACAGTTGTAAGAATTGGTTGTGCTGTGCTGCTAATTTTATCTAGTATTTTCAGAACAATGGTAACTGTTGCTCAGACTTCATTCCCTCTATCTTGTAATAATGCTCATCCAAGTTTATGTTTGAAACTATACAGAGGTCATGCAAAACTTAAAATCTGCTTTCTTTCCACTCTGCAAGTTAATTTTCCATCAAATTAGCTTTCTGGTTATCAGGTTGGCTCACCACTTTGTCATACAATCCAAGTCAAAGGTCAGGAGCACTCAGTCCAGAGACAGAGTGTGTCTGAGGAACAGAGTAGCTTCCTCCATTTCCAACACCCAGCCAGTACCACAAACTGGTACTTATTTATCCCACTAAATTCCTGTCCAGAAAAGCATTTGGACAGATAAAATCCCAAAACCCATCTGACTACCTGCTAGTTGTTTGAACAAACAAAACCTCAGCCACTTCTTTCCTCATTTAGAAGTATTCCTTTATTAGACAATCTGCAGGAAAGGCCCATCAAAATCAACCCTTCTACTGACTACCAAGAACATAGCGAGTCATGATGTACTTAAACTTCCTAAGCAAAATTATATCGCAACACAATTCTTTATTTTGCAGCTCCTCCCTTCTATTAATTCCAAGATCTTAAGTTTGCCTCTTTTATCCATTCTTACCGTAACAGTATTGCCACCTTCCAAAACAAAGAGTGAAAAGATAATTTAAAGCAAGCTGGCAGCAAAGACACTGGGGAAAGCAGAAAGACAGCAGAGCAGCTCTCACTGCGGCCTGAAGGAATAGGGATTTTTGCTCAGTCCTGCTCTGGGAGGCAACACGACAGCATCTTTCAAGTGATAGTGTCTCTATAGAGACAGTGCAAGGGCACGGGTGTAATTCTTCAAAACAAATTTAGTATTTGTATACTTGTTGCATTTCCAGCTAGCTACATTAAAAGGCTAATTATGGTAATTACAACACAAAAGGAAGGATATTATAGTTGGGTTGAAGCACAATTACAAGTAGGCACTCTCACCTGCAAGCAGAAGCAGAGCGACAAGCACACAGTACTTTCCTTCTTTCAAATTTCAGTAACACTTGGTAAGTTACACCACTGGATTCCAGGTTACACAGAGTCTCTTAAAGAAAACTGGCACTGACAGAGCACAAAGGTGTCTTTGATGAAATATTTACTCTGCAGCACACCGTGCAGACTACATTCAAAGTAAAATAATGATAACACAAGGCATCGAAAGACTAACTGACATAACCCTGCCATTAACAGCCGAACAAACCAAAGGGACAGGATGCACTTTAGCATTATACAAAGTCAATTAAAAAGAACATAGCTGCTGTAACAAACATCTTAAGAATGAAGCCCAATCCACTGTTTTGTAATTTGACTGCATGTTTTTTCCAATAATTTCTCCAAATTATTCCAGAGCTCTTAAAAGAAATAACAGTTTCAGGCACATTTGCTTATGGAAATTATGAAAACAGTCAACTCTTAAGTCCAGTGTATAAAGCAGAGTGGAATGTCTCTAAATTCTCAAGAGATTACTGTCTCTGTTGGAAGAAGATGGCGTGGTAGAGGCTGCCAGACAGCACATGGGAAGAGTTTTTAAAAATACTGGCACTTATAACAGACAAGAGTGATTTCAAGTCTGTGCACATCATAATCACATCTTTACCTACAAAACAGGAGAACTATACAAAAGGACACTACAAGTGGTTCCCAGCAATGACAGAACCAAGTCAAACCACTGCCCATCTAAAGGTTCTGCAAATCAACAGATCTGCTCACACTACAACCATTAAGATGCAAGAACTAAAAAGGATGCCAGTTTCAGCAGGTAGTTGTCAAGCAGCGTTAGGTTTGTAACATTTACCTAAAAAAAAAAAATTACAGCTCATATTTTATACGTGCATGTCCTTGATTCTACCTCACAGATCTGTCTTTTTATACACATTTCACTCTAGGATCTTGTGATCCAAAACTCTTTTACAAAAAAGATAAACACACAAAAAGAATCAAAAAAAATTGCAACTCATCTTCAACACATACACATTACTTTATAATTAAGATAAAATAAAAACCACCATTAACTGGAAAAAAATCAGAAGCAGTTTTACCTATGTCATCCAGAGGTGATGAACTGGTGCAAGAGCAACCTGGTTATGGGCTATACAGTAAAGACTGTTGGCTTCTGAAGTCACATGGACAATATTGTTCCTACACCTATGTTATCTCACACCAGCAATGTTTACTGGTAGAAGGGTAGTAGATGACAACATAGCAAAGCTGCTAGGAGAGTTAGCTGCACATCAGAACTCATTCCATAACACATCGCAGTGACGACTGAATCAATTCTATGACCTGTTGTATATAAATCACTCCCACCTCTCCCCTTCCTTGGTTCTGTGGGTTACAGAATAAGCATCCTCTCTCTCAGCCGCAGGATGATCTCAGTAACCTTCAAGATAAAGGAAGGTGGTCTCTCCTCAAAGAGTGATGGTCAACCCACTTTAAAGGATATTTGGATTCAATCCAATAAATCTGTGCACAAGGGGGACTTAAAGGAATAAAGCAACCTAACTGGCTCAATCTCTTCACTTTCTCCTCCTTTCACTTGATCTTGGTTGTCATGTAATTTACTAATCAGACACAACTTATGTGATCCTCCTAGTCTTCGACAGAGTGTGACATCAGAACAACCTGAAAAATTGAATATTTTTTTTTATGCCATCCCTCACTCATTCCTTCTGCCTCCCCAAAGCCAGTTTAGGCGTGAGAATGTGTTTCTGTGTGAGACGGGGGCTGAGGTAGTTATCTACCACTGCAATGAAAAGATTCACACAGGAACAGGCAAGCACCAGTAATGCTGCAAACAAGGGTTAAGAACATACAGCCAGAATGCAGTAGCCATCTTTAACCCAAGTAAACTGTTCAGAGATACTCCAGATATTTCCTATGCATTTTTCTTATCATTAGGGCAGTAACCAGCTCTATTGGTTTCCAGTGTGACTGAAAGTGATAACTCAGTTCTTCCTGTACAGTGGGCTTCACATCTTATTACAGAAACATAACACACGCCTTTCCTTTTAATACCTCATGTGTATCCAGTCTCACATTAGTACATGCAAAGCAAGGACATTCTGCCAAGTTTGTTATAGCATCTGTTTCCAAATAACTGCTAGTGAAGACTGAAGTCATACTGATGAGGGCAATATGATACTGCCCAGCAGATCACAGAAGGCTTCAACAGGTATTCTGGCACAAGAACAGTCACTTAGTTATACTGATCCTTGACTCTGAGACAGCTAAACCCAGCTCCTGAACATCAGCTTATAGAACTGACCTTTGGTAAGTATCAAGCAGCTTCTATCCTACTGATCTCAAGTACACAAATATCATATAATATGTGAGCAAGAGTTTAGATTCGGTCACAATAAGCACACAATTGAAACAGGACAGAAGCAGTGGGTCAAAGCAGCATAACGCCATTCCTCACTTTCCTGCTGTGATGTGTCCACAGGAAGACAGTAGTTCACATCCTTGCCCCAGGACCACAAGCAACTGGAAACCATCTTAACTATGATGTCTACTAGCAGACACAGGGTAAACATGTTCTCACAGCAATTCAAGCTGCCTAAAAATTCACCCAAACCACATGGCTGTAGATCTTCCCTTCTGAAGCTGCCAAGATCTCTCAATGCCCCGAATCATTGCATGCAGTAGAGAATTTTTTTCTTGTTCTAATAGCAGAGCCTAAAATTGTCCCTTTAAAACTCCAAACATGGAGAAAAACTAGAGATCACTTCTGTTAATCAACCAATGTCAGTCTCACAAGCAGTCAATTAGAAGGATTCCACTGTAATTACAGTAACTCTGTACCAACGTCAACCTAAAACAGCTGCACAGGATTAAACAGCAATTGTTCAATAAAAAAACCTGATCTACTCTGCTTTTTAAAAAAATACATGTTTTTGTAATTAACAGCCTATCAAAAAAACCTTGCCAATTACTAAGTCTTTTTATCTGGAACACTGGTTAGAAACAAGGTCAACCACATCATCTTCAGCACTGTAGTGAATTGCTTTCCCCATGTTCAAGCCTGAAGCTTCTAAGGAGGAAGGAGTCTACCCTTTCCATGGGGAAGTCTTGCTGCCACATTCATGGACTTGCAGTAGCAAATTACATAAAGTTTCTGGGATATTTTTACCTGCTATGCTTATGAATGGTGGTAGCGAGGTGGAGGGCACACAGGGGCCCTCACTTGACCCAGAAGTCTAACAACATTAGTACTAGAGGTCACAACAGCTCAGGAAGAAGCAGAGTGATTTGCTGTTCTGTTACTAGGAGATTGCAATTAAGTCTTGTTTTTTTAAATTACTGTGGGAAACAGGCAGAGATGAAGAAACGAGGTCAGCTCAAGATATGCTAGAGAGGATAACATACCCTGGGAATCAGGAAAACTCTAGTATTTAACACACATTTCACAAATGGAATTTAACACTACAGTCCTCCCAGGCGCAGGTCCTCTTCAGCCTACCTAAAAATGTTCAAGTGACCCAGCTGTTTGTCAAACCACCACTGTACCACATACATTCAGAACCATAGGACTCCATATCAGTTTGAAATATTTTGTTTAGGAATCGCTAACAGCTCAATACTAGCAGAAGGAGTTCTCATCTCCAGTGTGGATAACAGCCATAACCACTCCATATCTTTTCCTATGTTATTACTTTGGCTCTCATGGAATTACCTAGCCTATGCAGCCCTAGAGGAGTCTCCTGCTGTGAGCTAGATCAGTTCACAGACTGGTAATGTAAAGACCACTGCAAAAATCTATGAAAACAGTAGAACTGCCTCTTTTCAATATCAACAGCTAAACCTGCTCAGCCCATCTCGCACAACTCTGCCGCACAACCACATTTCACAAGATTCCAGACTGAAATGCAAACCTGTCAATTCTCCTTCCTACCCACAGCTTGCTGTTCCAGCTGTATCATTGCAGTTTCTGAGACCACAACGCACCAGAACTATTTGGGTCATCTGCATTAAACAGAACATAGTTCAATAACCAAGTAATTTACCCCTAAATAAAGTGTTCTAAAGAAGACATTAAGATGCTTTTAACATACAATTTGGTAGTCCAGGACAAAACCTCCACAATGAAAAAGACCTCTTGGATCATCAAGTCAAATCATTCCTATCTGCCAATAAACCGTGTCCCTGAGCATCTCATCTATCCATCTTTTAAATACCTCCAGGGATGGCAACTCAACGACCTCCCTGGGCAGCTTATGTCAGTGCCCTATGACCCCTTCTGTGAAATTTTTTTTCTGATATCTAGTCTGAACCTGGCACAGCGTGAGTCCATTCCGCTTTGTCCTATCACCTATCACTTGGGAGAAGATTTGATAGCTTGTGTGAATACAGCTTTCAGGATACAGACTACAAATGGAGAACAGCCCTCAGAACTTAGCCTTTCCTTATCAGCATTTTCAGCTATAAAACCATTTAGAAGAGCCCAAATAAATCTTTACAGCAGAATTATTTCCCCTTGTACAGGGAAAACAGAAGTGGAACTTCATGATATTTCATCAGTTGACTTGCAATGGTTGGACTCAATGATCTGGTGGGTCTCTTCCAACCTGGTTATTCTGATTCGTAGGAAAATTTTATCAAGTTCCCAATTTAAAAGACACACAGCAATATTCTGCATAACAACTCTAATAACTTCTGATGGCAAAAGCTGGATTCCAGCATTTTTGTTAATTACAGCAACCTGATAACACTGTTAACCATACTGAGCACTGTTAAAAAAAAAAGTCAGTGTCATTTGACGAACAAGTAACATCACAGCCCAACTCCATAGGCAACAAGTTTCTTTTCTGTTTCACTACTCTTCTGAACAGTACTAACATCCACATGCACATCAAGTTGCGTGTTCCAACATAAATGGGGTGGTTCAACTATTCCAGTGATGTATCAGAACTACAGTACCATACACAGCAACGGGTGAAGTTAAAGGCAAGTTATAAACCTACATTTAGATAGATAACAGCACTTAAAAAGAAGTCAGAGTTGGGTGACATTTTAAACTACATTTCTCTCATTTTTTTCTGTCAACTATAGAAAAAATATAATCTACCGCTTCTTCTGCGGTTCTCCAGTTTTCAAGTGATCCCTCGTTAAAGCAACCTCTTTTCCTTTGCAGTTAAGGCATACTTCGACCTGGATCTATAAATGAACCCTCCAGCAGTACAGAATCAAGACAGATAATGTAGAAATAAAACAAATACAAGGGAATAAAGCTGTAACACTCTGAGGAGTGCCTCTACCTCCCTGGTACTACTAGTTGAAAAACATTCCCTTCTACATGATGAACTGAACAAAGCAGAGATTAGCAACTTCCCAGATCTACACATGCTCAGATATTCTGAAGAAAAAGCAAGTCTGGTTAATAAATAGGATCTGGTTTCTGCTGTTATAAAACGTCACGAAGATCTAGAAAACAGTTTCTAGAGTAGCTTCTTTTCCCCCTCAGAATTTGCAATAAGACTCTAAAACTTAATATTACCTGGAGCTTGAAGGTCAGATGCCTAAAAATCAAATTTTGCAACTACTCAACGACCTTAAATAAACAAATGTCTGAGCTGGTTGACTGGGCTAACCTAAATGTTAGGCATTACTAGTAACCAAGTCCTTCAAAGAACGCAGAAGCAGTTTTGGAACCTAACTGCAAAACCAGCATGGATTTTATCAGAGTGCCACTTCTGCAACCCCATCTTAAAAAGGAGCCCATGGGCAACCTGACCAAGGGCAGGCAAGAACAGCACAAACACTACAGTCATAGTTCCACAGCTGCACTCTCCCTGAGCCACAGGCTATCAGGAGCTGAGAGTGCAAGCCATAACTATTTTAGTAGTCTAGTACACATTATGCAACCCTAATGTTAATAAAAAAGCTTGAGAGATACTCAACACGCATGCAACTTTATTTTTAGAAGGGGAAAAAACAAGCGTACAAGAGATAGCAATAATGAAAGCCATAGGGTTTGTGTGGGATCTATAACAAAAATACAACAACTGTACCTTCCTATAAGATTGCTTTGTTACAACATCCTCATCACACTACCTCTTCTGTAAAATAGTTTCATAACATTAGTCATTCACATTTAAATAGAACTTGACTGATACTTAACACTACAAAGCAGGCAAACTATACCAGGACAGCAAAACAGCACAACTGTTACCAAAAATACCAAGTAAGGTATGGGCAGCCAGGGCCTGGTAGCTGGCACAGGGAGGGCAAGGTGCCTCTTGAAAGGGAGAATTCAACTGGCTGAGCAGGAGTCCTGAGGTACACAACCTGTACAATACTGGGCTGTATTCTGTGACAAGCTGCACTGGTCAGGGGCACTCATCCTACTTGATTGTCAAGGCAGAATGATGGGTACTCATTTGAGAGTGAAGGCTCTGGCTAAGGGGGTCTACACCATCTACCCCAATGGTGGTCAATACCTCCACACAGACAGAGCTGCTGAGAGAGGAGGCTGTGGTGCAGATCTTGGACTGCAGGTTGCTGAGCTGCAGAAAGAGTTGGGAAGGCTGTGCAGCATAAGGAAGGCTGAGAAGCTTCCAAGACAGTTGGTTCTAAGCGCAGTCTGCAGCAAACCCACAACCCACGAACAGCCAAAGCCTTCCCTCACTGGCACACACACAGAAGGGAGGGGGGACAACAACAGAAAAATGGAAGCTTGCCAGGGCAAGGACCATCAGGAGAAAAAGATTTACCCTGAAGCCTGAGGTACCTTTGCAGAACCGCTTCACTGCCTTGCAGAGCTGTGATATCAGAAGAGATGCTGGGGCCAAGTAAAGTAGCTGGATCTGCACCCTGTATCACAACCAGTGCGACTAAGAGAAGGACATGGGTGACACTTGAAGACTCTCTAATGGGAGTTATGGAGGCACCTATTTACCAACCTGATCCACCCTTCAGAGAGTTGTGCTGCTTTCCAGAGGTATGGCACCAAGAGGCTGTTAAGCCTTGAACAGCTCACTGACTATTATCCGTTACCTCGGTCTCATATGGGCACCAGTGATACAGCCAGAAGCAGTATGAAAGGTATCAAGAGGGATTAGAGAGCCCTGGGCGCAGTGTTATGGGATTCTGCACAAGCAGTTTTCATCAATCTGCACAATTAAAGGAAAGGGGGTTCAAAGGACTAGCTGAATCTGACAAATCAACAAATGTTTACAGGACTGGTGCCACAGCTGGGGGTTTGATTACAGACCAAGGGACTTGCTTTGAGAAATGTGGTCTACTGGGGGCCGACAGGGTCCATTTGTCAGAGAAGAGGAAAACCATCTTTGGTCACAGGCTCGCCAGCCTAGTAAAGAGGGCTTTAAACTAAAGTTGTCCTGGGAGGGAAACCTCAATCCATCCCAACTCCTACCAGTTTGATGCCAGTGCTAACAATACATGCCCAGAGCATGGAAAAGGAACACAGGTCAGCAGGAGAGCGCCTGAAGAGAAATACAAAGGATCTCCTGCCAGTCAGACAGCATCACCAGGGCACAACTTAATCACAGAATAGTCAGGGTTGGAAGGGATCTTATATACCATCTAGTTCTAACCCCCCTGCCATGGGCAAGGACATCCCACTAGACCAGGCTGCCCATGGCCCCATTCAGCCTGGCCTTGAACACCTCCACGGATGTGGCATACACAACTTCCTGGACAACCTGTTCCAGTGTCTCACCACTCTCATGGTGAAGAAATTCCTCCTTATGTCTAGCCTAACCTGCGACTCTCCAGTTTTTACCCATCCCCCCTTGTCCTATCACCACAAGCCTTTATGAACAGTCCCTCTCCAGCCTTCTTGTAGGCTCCTTTCAAGTACTGGAAGGTCATTATAAGATCTCCTCTGAGCCTTCTCTTCTCCAGGCTGAACAAGCCCAACTTTCTCAGGCTGCCCTTATTTGGAAGGTGCTCCAACTAATTGATTATCTTTGTAGCCCTCCTCTGGACCTGTTCCAACAGCTCCATATCCTTCTCATGCTGGGGATTCTAGAAGTGGGCACAGTACTCCAGATGAGGTCTCAAGTGCCCCTATGGAAACATGCACCCACATAACATAGCAAATCAACAAAAAGAGTTAAGAGACTTGCATGGCTGCAGGGCTATGATCTTACTGGTATTAAGAAAACATCGTGGGATGGATCCTACAACTGGAACGTTGGAATGGAAGGATACAAGCTCTTTAGGAAGGACAGACAGGGAAGATGAGGAGGAGGTGCAGCCCTGTACGTCAATGACCACCTGTGCATGGAGTCCTACCTGGCAATAGATGAGGAGCTAACCAAGAGCCTACAGAATTAAAGGGAAAACAGGGACAGGTGAAGTTATGGTGGGGGTCAGCTTACAGGCCACTTGACCAGGAGAGGCAAGTGGATTGGGTCCCCTACAGACAGACAGATACAGCCTCACATTCAAAAGCCCTTATCCTCATGGGGAAGTTCACCCACCATGATATCTATTGGAGGGACAACAGAGCAGGGAATAAGCAATCCAGGAGATTCTCAGAATGTGTTGATAACTTGTTCTCTCCAACAATGAGGGTCCAGCAAAGAATGTGAAGCTCAAGGAAAGCCTTCCTACAATGACCACGAAATAGTGGAGTTCAAGATCCTTAGGACAGCAAGAAGGGTGCACAGCAAGCTCACTACCCTGAGCTTCCAACAGACTTTGGCCTCTTCAGGGATCTGCTTAGCAGGCTACCATGGGATAAAGCTCTCAAAGGAAGAGAGGTCCAAGAAAGCTGGTTCATGTTCAAGGATCACCTCCAAGGTAAGAAGAAATGCATCCTAACAAGGAGGAAGTTGAAAAAAACATCCAGGACACACGAATGAACAAGGAGCCCCTAGACCAACTCAACATTAAAAAAAATAAGCCTACAGAGGGTGGAAGCAAGGAGAGGTAGCATGGGAGGAATACGGAGAAACTGTCCAAGCAGCCAAGGATCGGGTTAGGAAAGCTAAAGCTTTGACAGAATTAAATCTGGCCAAGGATGTCAAGGACCAAAAAAAAAAAAGCTTCTATAGGTACATCAGTGATAAGAAAACTAGGGAAAATGTGGACTCTCTCTAGAAGGAGAAGACATGGAATACTGCATCCAGCTCTGGGGCCCTCAACGCAAGAAGGACATGGACCTGTTGGAGTGAGTCCAGAGGAGGGCCACAAAGATGACTAATGGGCTGGAGTGCCTCCCTTAAGACAACAGGCTAAGCAAGCTGAAGTTGTTCAGTCCAGAGAAGAGAACACTCCAGTGAGGCATTACTGCAGCCTTTTTTTTTATTACAAGGGCATATAGTGATAGGATAAGGGTTAACAGCTTTAAACTGAAATAGAGGAAATTTAGATTACATGTAAGGAAGAAATTCTTCACCATGAGGACAGTAAGGCACTGGAACAGGTTGCACGAAGAAGTTGTAGATGCCCCATCCCTGAAAGTGTTCAAAGCCAGACTGGATGGGGCTTTGAGCAGCCTGACCTTAAAATTATAGAACCACCAGGTTGGAAGAGACCCACCGGATCATCAAGTCCAACCATTCCTATCAAGCACTAAACATGCCCCTTAGCACCTTGGCCACCCCTGCCTTAAACACCTCCAGGGAAGGTGAATCAACCACCTCCTTGGGTAGCCTGTTCCAATGCCCAATGACCCTTTCTGTGAAAACTTTCCTCCTGACGTCCAGCCTAAATCTCTCCTGGTGGAGCTCGAGGTCATTCCCTCTTGTCCTGTCCCCTCTCACTTGGGAGAAGAAGCCATTATCCTCCTTTCCACAACCTCCTTTCAGGTAGCTGTAGAGAGCAATGAGGTCTCCTCTCAGCCTCCTCTTCTCCAGGCTAAACAATCCCAGCTATCTCAGCCACTCATCATAATGCCTGTTCTCCAGCCCCTTCACCAGCTTTGTCGCTCTTCTCTGGACTTGCTCCAGAGCCTCAACATCCTTCTTGTGCTGAGGGGCCCAGAACTGAACACCGGATTCAAGGAGTGGTCTCACCAGTGCTGAGTACAGAGGGAGAAGAACCTCCTCGGACCTGCTAGTCATGTCGTTTCTGATCCAAGCCAGGATGCCATTGGCCTTCTTGGTCACCTAGGCACACTGCTGGCTCATAAGTTCAGTCGGCTGTCAATCAACACCCCCAGGTCCCTCTCCTCCAGGCAGCTTTCCAGCCAGACTTCTAGTCTGTAGCTCTGCATAGGGTTGTTGTGCCCCAAGTGCAGGATCCAGCATTTGGTCGTGTTAAACCTCATGCCACTGGACTCTGCTCAGTGGTCCTGCCTGTTCAGATCCCTTTGTAGAGCCTCCCTACCCTCAAGCAGATTGACACTTCCACCCAGCTTAGTGGTGTCTGCAAACTTGCTAAGGGTGCACTCGATGCCTTCATCCAGGTCATTGATAAAGACACTGAACAGGGTTGGACCCAGCACTGAGCCCTGGGGAACCCCACTTCGAACTGGCCTCCAGCTGGATTTAACACCATTTACCACAACTCTCTGGGCCCAGCCATCCAGTCAGTTTTCCACCCAGGAGAGTGTGAACATGTCCCTTATGGAACATGTCCCTGCCCATGGCAGTGGAGTTGGAACCAGATAATCTTCAAGGTACCTTCCAATCCATTCTATCAGTCTACGTATCAACATTTGTGTAAATTTGTTCATTCGGCAGCTCACATCAGACAATCAGAAAATAGTTTACCATAACAACCTGAACAATCTAAGCACCTTTTAAGAAATCACACATGCATACCATACTAAAGAGCTCATAAATGACAGTTCAGTTAAAAAAAAAATCAAAGTATCAGAGCACCAACTTAAACTATCAAGATTATTTCTGGTTTCAAAAACAAAGGCACAACACCACATTTCAGCATCACGCACTTCACTGCTACAGGGAAGAGAAAATCTGAAGACAAAACCCAGTGAATCATGGTAAGAACTAATAGTCTATTTAACAAGCACTCTTATGTAGACTCCATAACATCCACATTTTAAGTACTTTACCAATCCATATAATACACAATGGAAATAAACTCTCATTTAGTGATGAGCAGAAATGTGAGCTGCACAAATATGCACAGGCTGGCAAAGAGTACACCTAATCTTACCTCTGGGTAACAGTCATGTTGTCAACAGTATCGTGTTAAGTCCCCACCTCATACTCCTCCAAATCAAAATTTTTAAGAAAAAAAAATGCTTTGCAGTTTTTAACTTTTAGTAAGAGACCTTTCCATGTACCACGACAGCAAGATATCAACAGAGTTGCTAAGAGATTTCAGGAAACTAAAAGTACCCCTGCCAAAAGTACAAATGTTAGAAGAGATACTCTAGTACTAATTAGACTGTATAAGGCATCTAGTAAAGAAGAAATCTACTTAGCAACAAGTTTTGTCAAGATATGTTCATGAAAACACAAGTAAAACCTACCACTACTTTGCAACTGAACTGTTTTGGCTTTTGTATTCACAACCCATACCAGATCAGAATTTCAGGTGGAAAAGTGCTTCTTCAACAGTGACAGCTGCAATCCTGAATAACTTAAAATAGATTTTCCAAAGATTACACCACCGTGATGAGCTTAGCTATGTATTTCCTGCTTCAGATGTTAGTCCTCAGTTTGCAAATCTACAGATTTAGACACTTCTCTTGGCTTGGAATAAGCACAGCTACATTTGAATGTACTGAGATGCTACCTAGAGCAGAAATCTGTATTAGGCTGAAAGGTTCAGATTAAATACCATCTTACAAGTTTCTTGATCAGTGAAAAGTGCTTTGAATGACAAAGTGCTACATACACTATGAGTCAAGTATGAAATCATTATTCTTTATAGGTCAGCTATTCTTGGTGTCTTGTAATCTCAATGTTTATTTAGATTGCCTTTAAAAACACAAGACAGACTAACATTTCAAATTCATGACCTTTTACATGCAATTACGATCAAATTTGTTTTTAAGGCTGGTATAGACACTGAACAGCTAAGACTGGTAAAAAGCAGTGAAGACAATGGCAGGGAAGAAAGAAGGAAGAACAGACATGAATGGTGAACACGTACTCTAAGGGTAAGTATTTCCTTAGCGCTTGTAAAAGCTGAATGCATTGTAAGTGTCATTGTTATTTTCTCTACACACACACACAAAGTGTCTGACTTGGACAAAATAGGATTACTGAATGTAATTTACAAGGAGACAGCCTCAATTAGTTCAGGCTGCACTATTAATTTTAGCCCAGCCAAGTTTTTTTTTTTTTTTTGGTTGTTTTGTTGATCATCCGTTGGCCCTACACTAGTGGTGTTTCAATATCTTTCACTTACCCAAGCATTCAAGTCAGTTTATGATCCTCATTTATTTTAAAAAACTCAAACAAAAAACCACACCCACCTCCCAAAAAGCCCTCGCAACAAACCAACCCACCCCTCACCTTTCAATCACTCCTTCTCTCTTTATGTCTACTGCATTAGTAAAAGCCTCTAACCACAACACATTAAATATATCTGATCTCTCAAGTAACAAATACTTGCAATTTCCTCCACCTCTCATAAGCACAGACACTTAACTCCATCACAACAGTCAGAACAAAGCTGCTGCCTTCTCCACCACACCTGCAGCTGCAGACCATTACTGATTCTTAATGACTATACAGGAACGAAGTTACAGGGGTATTCATGGTTTAATGTGCCTACATAATACAAATGTGAATGCACTTAAGTGTAACAGACACTTTTGAGAGTGCTTTGTGCCCTTCCAAAATACTGAGTCCAAGCATACAGCCCACATTTCAGTACAGAAACCTGTTTACAGGACTTTACAAAACATCCACTTACATTGGAGATCCTACCACTCCCTCTCACCACCAGGTACCACATAAACCACCTGAGGCTTTCAAGTCAGATTTTGCACTTTGCATTAATTCATCACATCCCTCCTGTGCAAGGACTGTTTCAGCTATATTGCCATTTGCAAGTGTATTTAGAAAAGATCATTTAACACAGCATACCTTGAAAAACATCAACTTGACACTGTATACTTAATTAGAGAACAAAATTCGTAACTGCTTACCATGCTGCACTTTTAAATTGTCAATTACAGTCTCAGTTTCACACCGCCTGCTACATTAAATGGTCTGCTCACTGCATATTCTGCATCCTTTCCCCACACTGAAAATGAAGGGCCAAACAGTAACTGATCAACAGAAAGCAAAATCAAGACTATAAGGCAAGCTGAGAAAAACTAGGGATAAATATAAAATGTTGTCCTGGCTTCAGCTGTGATATAGCAAATTTCAACCCTAGCAGCTAGCGTAGTGATGTGTTTTGGATTTAGCATGAGAATGTTAGCAACAACCGAAATAATAGGTATGCTATCAAGTTACGCTTTTACTCAGTCAAGGACTCTTTAGTTTCCCATGCTCTACTGGCAAGCAGGTGCTCAAGAAGCTGGGAGGGAGCACAGCCAGGATAGCCGACTCCAGCTGACCAAATTATATTCCATACCATATGACATCATGCTCAATATAACACGGGTGGTTGTGTACATGAGTTAGCTAAGATTGCTGCTCAGGGATGGGCTGTGCATCAGACACTGGGTGGTGAACAACTACACTGTGCATCACTTGTTTTGCATAATGTTTAATTCTTTTCTCTTCCTTTGCTGTCCTAATAAAGTGTCTTTATCTCAAGCCACAGTTCTACCTTTCCCCCCTCCAGTTCTCCTACCCTATCCCACTATGAGGAAAGGAAGAACTGAGCAGCTGCATGGTACTTAGGTGCCAGATAGGGTTAAACCACAATAAATGTATTGTTAATAAGAAATTCTAACAAAGTGCTTGCCACAGTGTCTACAGCACTCAGGATCACACTTCAGCCCCAATGTTGCAGGGGCATGTAGTTTCCCTCAGGTTTATCAACACATCATTGAAATCTGGAAAGAAAATTCTTCAAGAGGTTATTATAGTAACAGTTTGAAGACACCTAAAATGTTTTTTTAAATCTATTTCTTTTACATCTTTGTGTGCTTGACAGCACAATTGTTATAACTAACTAGTTGAAGTTCTCAAATGAGTAGTATTGGCTGGCTTTTTCATTAAGTAGGTCTTGCTTCTTTCCCAATTGCTAAGTTGAAGGGAACTTACTCTATGAAGCACTGTTAGCTACCCACCAGACAACATATTCCTACTTCCCCTATCTCTCCAGTATTATTAGATTTGACCAAGTAGATTGGTTCACTAACTGTAAGCAATGATGTTCTCGCCATCCCTGGAAGTGATACTGCTGCTGAGATCTGGCTTAGGATCTCAAATTCCACCTGTGCAGACACTACCTCCTGCTGAAGTGGTGGCCTGACTTTCTTCAAATCCTCAGCAATAAATACTGTCTTATGTTCTTAAGAAGCATGAATCTGTAACTCGTATTTAGCATGTGTGAAAGAGCAACATATTGAAACAACCTAGCAAGTAAATTTCTTGGCTATAATTTAGCTCTATGGTCATCTGAAGAAAAATTACATCACAGCCTAACACACAGACACACTCACTCTCCCTGTTAATGGTAGGAATAAACCACAAAACCAAGACAAACATCCAGCATAAACACTGCAGCGAACTGTGCATACACTCCTGACCGCAGAGCAAAACAGTCTTGGTTAAGAGAAACTCCAGCAAATTTATTGCTGAATTTTCCCTTTCTCTTATTAACTAAAGAAAATGCTTCTTATCCAAAGTTCTCTTGATCACATGTCAAACATGAGAGGCAGGACAATATTCGTATGATCAACACTGGAAGACATTCAAGTTACTTTTTTCGAGGAAACTGCAATTTAAAATAAACCAAAGTAAGATGTCAGATACCTCATCACTTTAATTTTTCAAATTACAGAAGCCAAGCACCGGATAAAATATTTAAAAATACTCAGGTTATTAAATCAGGCACAAGAACCTCCTTTACCTGCTGAATAAAACAGTAACAGACAAATTGAGGGCTTTGTTTTAGAGGCTCTCATTTACCAACAGGAAGATCTGCTCATGTTGTTCCTACTGCTTCCAGCTGGCTTTGATACCTCCTACTATCCTGCTACACAAGGATGAAACTGTTGACTTTAACACAACTAGGCATGCAACACATCCATGATGTTAACAGTTATAGCTTCTATACAGCTTGTGGTACACTTTCCTCAGTCACGTAAATTTATCAGGAAAACTTCAGAGCTTCTCTTCCCTCACCAGCTTCTCCAGATTTTATCAATGCTAAGGTGTTGCCTTTATTTCTAGGACATTGTGTAGCCCACACTCCAACTACCTAAAAGCCAGCCACAGCTCCCAGAGACAACACTTAACAACTACCATCTGTCATCTCAAAATCTTTCTACAGTGAATACACAGGTGCTACAGAAAATCAGGCCAGACATAACAGTTAACGCATTAACTGCAATATCTTCCTCCAAAAAAGCCCTGCAGATTATAAAAAAAAAAAACAACTCTCACTGCATTCAGTTCCATCCCTAGACACACCAACTCTGTTTCCCCTATTTAGCTACCATTAAGTATATTCCCAAATATCTTCTCAAGACAAGACACCTTGGAGGAAATAACTCTCCTTCAGAGGGAAGCCAAGAGAATGAAATGAAATAAAGTTCTGTTAGTCACTCTTGGTCTACTGCTCTGGTAAAGGTTTGTTTGTTTTTAAACAGACACACTTTGTAAACATGCACGTTTCACTAATTTTCCACATGTACCTTTAGTCACACAGAGCAAAACTTACATTATTGACAAAAAAGGGAAGCTGACCTACTTCAGTTTTGGTAGCTCAGGTTACCTTCCATCAAATTAACTGCAAGAAAATGCCATACCTATTGACCTGAAGTTTGTTGGAGTTTCAATTTGATCAAATACATCAGCTGCCCAAGATGGACTGTGAATTTTAAATTACCTTTTACCTGAATAGTCTCACCCAGTACTTGGCCTACTTTAAGACCACAGCATCTTCATCAGAAAGCAGAGCTGGTGCACCAATACTAACCATAACTTGTTATTTATCTTCTGTTTCACTAAGAAGGAAGAGAAGGGCAAATAAGGTCATCACGTTTGGCAAAGAACGTGATAATAACAAAAAAAAAAGTGAGAAACAGACAGGAGTACATAAATTTATTTATAAGGATGTGAAGGATCCAACAGTTCTGTAGAAGCAACCCACTTAAAGGATTCCAGTAACTATTAACTATACAAAAATACTGCAGAGCTCAAACCCAAATCAGTTGGCTCTTACCTCGAGCCTTCCTCCACAACTTTCCAGTAAAACCACCTTGTTGTTTTACATTCAGCTATTTTCTGAAGGTGGGGGGAGGTCAAGGGGTAAGCTGCACAGGGGAAAACAGGAATACAATTTTATCACCAGTGTTTGAAGAAACTTAAGGACAAGACAAGTAGAGAATTCAGAAACACAGGAAAACAGGACGTTTCCAGTAACTAAGTCTTGGGATACGCCCAAAAGAAAAAATGTCATACAATGTGTAGAGAAACTAACGTAGGAAATGACACAAACAGAAGTGTAAAGAAATAGAGTTATGTCATAGATATGTTTACATATCTATGCTGAGAAAGCCATTCTAAGCAATACTTACAGATCAATACTTTAGCAAAGCAATTTGCAGCCTTTCCAAAACAAGTTCTGCAGCTCTAACTCATAATCCTTCCACATTAACACCACAACCTTGTACAACACAGAGTTTTTGTAAGAAAACTATGGAAGGAGAAGCTTATGCAGAATTCAGCAGGGTTCCTAGAGAGTTGGTCCATGTTTTAGAGGCACTACTATTTAACATGCTTAAACTTTTGGTGACCCCTGAATTGGTCAGGCAGTTGGACTACACAGTCAATGCTGTCTATTCTGGTTTGTGTATTCTACTACAGCCCTTAAAATTTTAAGGGAAAGGATCAGTAATATTATGTACATAAAGGACAGCCTTTGCTACAAATCTCTTTCCTCAAATGCAAGCTTGGCAAGTCTTCCAGGCAAGCTACAAGATCTCAAATTAATTTCTGTGTACAACCAGAAAGGAACAAGGTTGAAGTCATTTAACTGGTACAACGGTATGAATGTAAATGGACATTGGAAGGCAATCCTTTCCAACATCACTTTCTTCCAAGTTTCCAATTCAAAAAGTAGAGATTTCTTAACTCCTGATTAAATACAAAGGAAACAAATGTTTCCAAGCCGTAGTCAAAGCTTAAGAGGATAGTTTCACTCAAACTACCAGTGCTTGAAGAGCCTGACAGACCAAGAAGTCTTCAAAATTTTATTCCATCCTTAATTCACGCAATTCGCTTTCACCTTTTTTAATCAGAAAGATCCTCCCAGAACAGGGTTAGTCCTTGAATGTACAGCTAAATACAGAGAAATGCACATGTACTGGTGGAGCAGAGAGCAGAGCATAGGTAAAGGCTCATTAAACAGGAAGAGGATATATACAGATACAAAAGCAGCAAACAACATTATTATTCTGATGCATTAGTCACTTGATACATTCCTTAATATTACAGCTAGTTTTTCCTCTTACAAGTGGAAATGAAGCAGAGAACTAACAAGTAATTTATTACATATACCTAAAGCCAGCAACTACAGAATTCTGTTCTAGTGTTTTGTGGAATCAAACTCTATAACTCAAAGGTTATAAAGTAGGTATGTTTTTATTTGCCAGTGCAGCACTAGCACAGCAGACTCCCACATAAACACACACATATCTCTGTAAAATAAAGACTTAATAGATTAAACTTACACGTCTTTAAAATTCACATTTAATATCAATTTGTCAAGAGTATTCAAGTAATTGCATATACACTTCCAAGGAATACATTCATGTACTTACAGCACAATTATTGAGACAACAACCATCAAAGAAGTCTTTTCAAAGCAAATATAAAGAGACTTAAAGGCTTGATACATTGCACTTTTTTCTACCTGAAACAAATAAATAGTAGGCAGGTTCCCCAGAACAACTTAAGTTTTACCAGAATAAAATAGAGGATGCTAGCTATCAAAAAAAAAAAAAAGTCAAGTCACATCACCTGAATCCTCAAACATGAAAGTAACTGAATTATTGCCCCTTTCCATTCTTAAAATTAACATTTACTGTATACAATTAATACCCAAACCTTTGCCAAAATCCATACGATGGAGCAAATCTGAAAATCAGTCAGGAAGATAATCTTACAGCTCTCCTCCTTAAGACAGGCTGTGAAAATTTTGAGGAGGCATCATCTTTCTGTATGAGTCTGGCCTTAAAATAACTTAAGAGCTTACCCTGACACAAGTTCCTCTCCTTTAACTCCAAAACCCTGCCAGTTGTATTCCTTCTTGTGCCATTAACAATATTGATAACAAAATTATATTTGTATGCTTTTTTCCTGTCAGTCTCAATAATTGAGAGAGACTTTTAATCTCATCCAGTAGTTAACCATCCTCATTGTAAACAGAGGAGTACTGAGTAAGTCCAACCTGTTGTATCTTAAGCCTGAACAGAAACCATGTGTCTGACAGTAATTAACTCGGCTGTGCATAAAGGTGCTGCTGTTACATGCCTTCTCTTTGTGTAACTACCGGGAAATTAAGAAAAGTTTAAAAATAATTTGAGTATAACTACATTAAACCAATTCCTTCAGACTGGTCTACACTTAGCTTTTCTATAACAGTTCTTTTATGGGGAATTAAACTGCTTCGGAATAAACAAAAAACAAATTATAAAAAGAACATCCTCTACCTCAAACACAAATGTCCTACCTTGAAATTCTTCCAAAATGAGTTTAATAATTCATACCTCCATAATTTCAAAACAGACTTTGGACCTCCTGGAGAAGACTCTGACTCACATAAAGCATTGAAAATCAACCAAATCTCCCCCTTTCCCAAAACCTTAAGAATTTTCAATGTTAGAGCACAACAAGTACACCTTCACCATTATTAAACACTGAACTGACACCATATATAGAACTAATATATTATCAAACTGCTTACACTGCAGTCCCCTGATCACAATTTCAAGTTTGGTGCCTGACTTCTCTATAGTGTAACAGGTCATCTATCCCAACTGCTAAACATCTACACACAACTGCTAACTTCCAGGAAGCTGCCAAATCCCATATAAGTAATCTATACTTCTTCCCAGATGAATGTGGTAATGAGTTTCTCCTGATCTCAAATTGGGACAGGTAATCTCATTCCAGTCTCAAATATCATAGTTCATAGCAAAAGCCTAAGCCAACACTACCTCTCTGACTTCCAAAGGCAAACACTGCTGACACTGCTGGTACAGGTAGGTTACACACCAAAGAATGAACCAGTTTCTTTAGGTAGCCAGAGACAGTGCATGTATCACTCATCACAGAGACTACCTCTCACCAGACTTCCTAACTTGCATGAATGTTCAGGTGCATAGAATACCTTCCAACACTAAACACAATGGTAACAGAAAACTGTGGTATAACTGAAGGTGAAATATCCAGTAAGCTGCCAGCTTTACTAAATAGCTAGGAGCAGGGCATGAAATGCAAGGGAAGGGGGGGGGGGGGGGGGGGGGGGGAAGAGGGGGGCGTGCACATAAGAGTTTTCTTACATTTGAAATTGGGCTGTTTGTAGTGAGTCATAATTTCCCTCCCCTCAAATTTCTCTAGCTAAGAATCTCTATCTTTTTCACACAAGCATATCTGAAGTTACAAAGTTCACTACGAGACTAAAAGGTAAAATTAAGGTCATTATATGACCTTGCAGAAAAATTTCTTCCACCTCTAAACTGAGGCGTTCGTACACTATTGCTTTAGACAAAACTGCAACAAACCTTTCTTTCTCTGTTCCTCTCCTATCAAGTTACCAGACATATATACTCTTAAATCTATGCATTAAGTGCATTAAAAATAAGTGCAAAAAAGACTAGACTGCTTATAGTACGAGGTTTTAATTTTATATAGCAAGCATGTCCCCCTGGACAAAGGGGAACATGACATTAACAGGAAGCAATACTCTCCTGAATCAAAGAGAATGCAAAAAACACCTGAATCTACTCTCCTCTTTAACTTCAAGATTCTTTAATGTTTCAGCTCTCTTGGTCTAAGAGGGAAAAAAAAAGGAGGACACTCTAAAAAAGTACACACTAAAAAGAGTACAATTCATCTATTTTAAGATTATACTTCTACAGCTGGGGAGGGAGAGAGGTGGGGACACGCAGATTCTCTTCTGTTAGCAAACTAAAAACTTTTTAAGGACCTTCCTGATGCTACAGAACAGGAAAAAAAAAAATACTCGATACTTGAAACTGACAGGTGTAACTAAAAGTTACAGTATCTGTTATGATTTTACATTCACACAATTCTGATAAAACACTCAGTATCAGTGAATCACGCATCAGCAACATTGTGGTCATTTTAATACTTAAGACACTACGTACACAGTTCAATGACCAGAAAATACAAACCTTTATGCAAGCACATACAGAATGTAGATTCTTAAGCTGGCAAAGAAATAATGCACGAAAAAAGACCTTTGCATATCCAGACTTACTTACGCTTTCTGTGCAGCGTGTTAGTTACATCACAACACATAAGCAAACAGTAAGAGCTAAATGAACAGTGGTACAGCTTATTTCAGACTCTGGTTGTTTAATTCTTCTATCTTCTATGAGCAACACTACAATTAGAGAGCAAGCTCAAATTTTAAACTGAACCTTAAAAGCAGAAATCCACAAAGTGCACAGCAGAGATACAGTAAGATAAGAAAGCTGCTACTCCAGAGCTAGGATTAGGGCAAAGACCAACCACTGGACCATGACCTTAGTTGGAAGAGGGAGTTAAGAATAACAAAATAAAGCAACAGGACTTCTCACTGCTTGATGCTCTCTCCCCTGTCTCAACACCAATGACAGATACACTGTGATTTAGAAAAGTTCACCTGGTGGAAAATATGCATCTAACTGTTATGAACTTCAACAGGCACAGACTGTTGGAAGCGTAACAAGAAAAACCTTAGTATGACAAATGAAGTATCAGCATTTACACCAGGATAGCAAATTCTGTCAAGAAAAAAAAACCTGAACAGAACTCCCTCAAACTCATGATAATTCCCTTATCCACAGAACTGTTATTAACTCTGGAAATGTCACCAACATAGACATACTTTCCTACTTAGATAATTCATTTCTCTGATGTATACTAGGGCATTTAATTAGAAGCATCTCTGCTCCCACACTAATGTTCGTTGAGACACTGCTTCAACTAAGTACTCACATTTCCTGACATTTTAAATATGCCTTGTAAGTAGTGGTGCGAGGCACTTGAAACACATGGCTTTCTTCTTTAAAAACAAAACAAACCATACACAACGACATTCACAGTTTTCCACAATGATTTTTATTTTTTTTAATATTATCTACAAAGTCTCAAACCCCCTCAAAGTTTCTATTTTCAATCTAAGAGAATCTAGGAGCTGAGAATGCTGTGTGTGTTGTATCTCCTTTCCTTTCACAGAGATGGAGGGAAAATTAATGCTGTTTCCATTGGTTTGGTTGGAGACCACCAAAGGCAGAACACCCACAAAGCTATGTGCTTTCTTTACAAAGCTTAAGTTACTGGATTTTTTAAAAAAGCCTGTATGCCTTTTTTGGGGGAGGTAAAGCATTTTCTATCAAATAACTAAAGTTATTGCCGCTCTGCTTTTCCGGCTGTCTCCTTTCAGTCTAGAATCTGAACTTCAGGTTAAAGAAATGCAACATTCCCTCTCAAAACCCACAAATTAATGCTTTGTTAAAAAAAAAGCTTCACAAAGGATAAACAAATGCAATCCACCTGCTTCTTTATTCAGGCAGTTATGAATCAAAAAGGGCTTGCTAGCCAAATCTGCATCATTACCAGTGGTCTGCTGTCTGGTTCTCAACATTATGCAGCACTAAGGATACCTTTTGCTCAAACCCCGCATTTTCAGGTAACACTGGGGATGTTAGGTGTTGCATAAGAGGTACCATTACATTTTGGAGGCTTTTTTTTTTTTTTTAAGAGACGTGTATGTCTCCTGATAGTTTTTAGTTTCTTAAATCTAGCAGCAGACTTGGCAACAGCCACAGTGTGTTTACCCTAGAAACGTGGGAGCTAAACCAACTACTAGAACACAGTTTCAGTCGGTAACTTTAAGTACCACTGTCTGTGCACCAAAGAGCTTTTTGTTAATTGTTTTTTTACCTCCAAACAAAAGCAGTAACTAAAGTTTTCAGACAGAAAGGTATACTCCTTAACAAAAGTAACATCCCTCTAAGGTCTTTAGCTGCCATTCCTTTTTAAGGGGTTACTATATACCTCTTATCAACAGCATATTTTAGAACTCAAATCAACTTAGCCAGGTAAAGACTCTTACAGAACACTGCTCCTTGACTGAAGTTTCCAACTGTAGTAATGAAGATGCTCTATTTTCCATATTTATTCTGTGTAGGAAGAGGAAGGGGGAAAAGATGGAAGGGAAGCAAAATACATTCCTTTTTTTTCATCAAAGCATTAATTAGTCATTTAAAAACCTTGTGACTTGATTCTTGAATAGTAAATTGCTTTGATTGCATTCTTCCCTAGGGAAAGTTATTTAGTTAAGAGAAGAGCTCTTAACTCCAAATACAGGTTCATTTAACATTACATTTATGCAAAACTAAGGCAAAGTCAGAATTCTATTTTAAAAAATTTATAAATGCCTATTCTCATCACTTGAAGCCACCCCCTCCCTCCTAGAGTCTTACAGACACTTTGCCATCCGTTTGCAAAGAAATGGGTAATACAAAACATCTAGTATTTTCACATGTACTAGAAACAAATGCTCTAACTCAAGTTTTCAGCTGCTACAGAAGACGGAACTCCCAACTTTCCTAGATCCTGCCTGGCATGAAATTTGGGAAATGGAATGTAGTACAGTATTTTAACCTGTGAGGTTTCCCATAAAACTTTAGTCAACTAAACATTGCTCTATTGTGAACACCAATATAAAACTGAAGAGAAAGCTTTTTGGGGCAACAAGTGGGAAGGAAGGAAATTTACTAAGTCTGCAGAAACAAGACAGGAAAAGACTTTACATCAACTATTTTATGTAAAAGAACTGAAAAGGATTCAGGAACACCCCTGTGTTTACTGATGGCACACAAATTTGTGGTGTGCATACACATATTCAAGAACAAAAGCATGAACAAACTTTAACTCTGAAAGTATACACCTACACCTCTTAAGTTTAACCCTCAAAGCTAGATTTAATACACAACAGCATTGCATTAACCACGGAAACAAGTCTTATAATTAGCATTTAAAAGGTTTCCCTTGCCCAGGACTACTTTTCCTTCACTAGAATATATCTCTCTGAATTTATGGAGGCTATATAGTTACCCCATATAATTTTCTAGCCTGAAAACCTGTAACTGCCAGGCAAACAGCAAAAGACAAAGATAACAACCTGGCACTTCTACATACATAAACATATGCATGTACACTCACTTGCCCACTTTAACCTAGAAATAATCTCAGCAAATATAAAATTTTAAGTTCTGTTGTATGTGGAAGTTAAACACTCTCGTATTCAGAATCTACAGGTATCTATCCAGAATAGATCTGCTGCATTAAAAGAAATACAAGCTTCTAAGCGCAGCTACTTACTGCTGGAATACTACTACTAAATTAATGGATACCCCACTAAAGTTTTGAGTGCCTTCACAAAAATAAACACCATCACACCAAAAACAAAAAACTGCAACAACAAAATTCCTCACCACTTCACAATATACATTTAAATGGATGTTTATAGCAGCTTGCATAGGACTTCAAAATACTGAATTATATGAAAATGGTAGGCAGTTACACTAAGAAAACCTCAAAAAGTAGTGACTGAACTAAGACAACAACATGCAAAGAGTGCACCAATTCACAAGTCTTTCACTCTGAAGACAATTCATAAAAATTCACAAAATGAATTAGAGCAACAGTGCCTGAAGAGAAGGCTGCATTCAAAGAAAATACATCAATTTTAAGTTTTAAAAAGTAACTAACTCAAAGTTTGCTACATCTACAACTACTACAGGAATACAGCCCCGTCACCTCTGAAGGACAATGGAAGCCTGACAGCCAGCAAAACTCACGACTACGAAATCGTCAAATATGTTCTTATCGCTACATTTCAAAACCTGTTAACATATCCGTATTTCTGCATCTCTCCTCTTTGCTGTGTGTAACGTGTTAACTGGGAAAACTGAACAATTAAGGAAGCAACTGAAGAGGCACAAGCCCTGAAAACCACAAACAACCCATTTCGAAGGGGTTTTTGATAGTAACAGCGGCTGGATGTCAAACCTATCTGGGAAAATGAGCAAAGAATTAAACGATCCTAAAAAGTTGCTTTCAGTTTCCTTCTCCACGGAACCAGTAAAACTGAGAGGGAAGCGATAGGCTTCGGGCCCCAAACTCGGACGTTCTCGCTCTGAGCAACACTCCAGCGCCGACTTCCCCTTTTACGCAGACGAATCTCAGCAGACACTCCCCTCCGCGCCCCGAACACCCCTGGCGCCGGCAGCTCCCGCCGCAGCGTCTCCCCGCCTGGCGCGCGCCCGCGCGCTCCCGAGCGCCACCCCGCCGGCTCGGCAGCGCCCCCCGGTGGGACAGCACGGTGGTGGCGCCGCCGCCGCGGCTCCCCCGGCGCTCCGCGCCGCCGCCGCACAGAAGGCCCGGCCCGAGAACCAAGAGACAAAATGGCGGCGGCCCGCGGTGTCACGTGACCCCCTTTGTGCCCGCCGGGGCCCCCGAAAGGCGCCGTGGGTGCCGGCGGAGCGCGGGCCGGGGCCGAGGGAGGCGGGAAAGCGACGGGGAGAGCGCGCTGAGGGGACCGCCGCCCCCGCCGCCTCCCCTCCACGAGTCTCC